>JAQSUU010000149.1:727500-1237124 GCA_038087645.1 Saccharum hybrid cultivar R570 | reverse complement strand
ACACAGAGTTTATGAGGCTGTCGCAAGGAAACAAAAGCCTGACTGAATACTTGCAGTCCTTCAACAACCTGGCAAGGTATGCCACAGAGTTTGTGGATACCGATGCCAAAAAGATTGCTAGCTTCAAAAGGGGCCTCGGCCCAAAACTGATGAAAACTATGGGTACTAGCAAATGTACTACTTTCAATGATTTCATCAGCGATGCTCTAACTCAAGAGAACAACAATGCTATCTATTCTGCCTCTAAGAGCCGCAAAAGGGCCATTGAGGCGAGTGCTTCACAGTCTCGAGCTCCAGCTGCCCCGAGGGCTCCTCCTCGCCCTCCTGCCACAAATGCTAAGTTCCGTCCTCCACAAAAGAAGGTGCCAATGAAAACTGGGTTTCGTAAGGCATATACAGTGGCTCTGCCAAAGAGTAATGCGGGCCAAGGCAGCTCCAGTGTTCCTCCTAGCAACATGCCTTGCTGGAACTGTAACAAGCCAGGCCATTGGTCCAGGAATTGTCCTTACCCCAAGAAGAATGTCAACCAAGGTGGCCGTCAAGGTCACGCCCATTATAACAGCATTGAGGAAATTCCATCTGGTGAGGTGGTCACCGCTGGTAAGTTTCTAGTTGACCAACACCCCGCAGTGGTACTTTTTGATTCAGGTGCTTCGCATTCCTTTATCAGTCCTAAGTTTGCATCTAAATTTGCACACAAGTTGCATACTGTTGAAGGTGTGGGTTATTGTATTAGTGCTGCAAGTGGGAATATTTCCACAAATAAAGTAGTGGGAAACCTTAAGTTTGAGATAGAAGGGCGAAGTTATTCGCTTGCCCTATTGGTTTTACCTGGTTTAGACATAGATGTTATCTTGGGCATGAATTGGATGAGTCAGAATGGGGTACTCATTGACACATCCGCTCGAGTAGTTATGCTCAGAGATCCTACAGATCAAAAGGGTTTTCTAGTACAACTTCCCAGAAAGGTTGAATTGTCGGGGGAGATTCATGCTGTGCAAGCAAAGGCGTTGGCCGAAATTCCAGTAGTAAAAGAGTTTCCGGACGTTTTTCCCGACGATTTGCCGGGGCTCCCTCCAGATCGGGATGTGGAGTTTAAAATTGAGTTGTTGCCTGGCACGGCACCCATCTCTAGGAGACCCTATAGGATGCCTCCAAATGAACTCGCTGAACTTAAGGTGCAATTGAATGAACTTTTGAAGAAGGGGTTGATTCGTCCTAGTTCATCGCCGTGGGGATGTCCGGCTATCTTTGTAAAGAAGAAGGATCAGTCGTTGCGAATGTGCGTAGATTATAGACCTCTCAATGCAGTCACTGTCAAAAATAAGTACCCTCTACCACGTATCGACATCTTGTTCGATCAGTTGTCTAAAGCTAAAGTTTTCTCCAAGATCGATCTAAGATCGGGCTACCATCAAATTAAAATCTGCCCGGAAGATGTTCCAAAGACAGCCTTTTCCACCAGATACGGTCTTTATGAGTATCTTGTTATGTCTTTCGGCTTGACAAATGCCCCCGCACACTTCATGTACTTGATGAATTCGGTGTTTATGCCTGAATTGGATAAGTTTGTGGTGGTATTTATTGATGACATCCTGGTATACTCTGTGAATGAGGAGGATCACGCTGAACATCTGCGTATAGTCCTCACAAGACTGCGTGAACATCAACTATATGCAAAGTTCAGTAAGTGCGAATTCTGGCTTCGTGAAGTACCTTTCCTTGGGCATGTGTTGTCCGATGGAGGAATTATGGTGGACCCCGCCAAGGTACAGGAAGTACTGAACTGGAAGGCTCCTATCTCGGTTCACGAGGTCCGAAGTTTTCTTGGTTTGGCTGGCTATTATCGTCGCTTCATCCCGGATTTCTCCAAAATAGCCAAGCCAATGACTCGGTTGCTGCAAAAAGACATCAGGTTTGTCTGGACTCCTGAGTGTGATGCGGCTTTTCACCAACTGCGAACCCTCCTAACCTCAGCTCCGGTTTTGGCACAACCGGATATCGAGAAACCATTTGATGTTTATTGTGATACCTCAGGCATAGGTTTGGGAGGTGTGTTGATGCAGGAAGGCCGAGTAATTGCATATACTTCTCGACAACTTCGGAAGCATGAGGTGAATTATCCAACGCATGACTTAGAACTAGCTGCAGTTGTTCATGCTTTGAAAGTATGGCGGCATTATCTGCTGGGAAATGTCTGCAATATCTACACAGACCATAAAAGCCTCAAATACATCTTCACCCAACCCGAATTAAATATGCGTCAAAGAAGATGGCTCGAGTTGATTAAAGATTATAACCTTCAAGTGCACTATCATCCAGGAAAGGCAAATGTAGTTGCGGATGCTTTAAGCCGTAAGTCTCATTGCCATTCCTTAGTTGAAACTGATTTTCACCGATCTCGCCTTCTACATCCAGCAGTCTTGTACAACCTCACTGTCAGTTGTACTCTCAAAAGCAGAATTATTGAGCTCCAAAAGACTGACACTGGTATATTCCACATCAAGCGTAAGATGAAAGAGCAAGAAACTACACAGTTCAGGATAGATGAAGAGGGTGTACTATGGTTCAAGGATAGGTTAGTTGTGCCTAAAGACCGAGAGCTTCGAAATGATATTATGTCTGAAGCACACTCCTCTAAGTTGTCCATCCATCCTGGCAGCAATAAGATGTATTATGATTTGAAGCCATTTTATTGGTGGACCAAGATGCGGAAAGAGATAGCTGCATATGTTGCTAGGTGTGACACCTGCTGTAGAGTTAAAGCTGTGCACATGAAAGCTGGGTTGCTTCAGCCACTTTCCATTCCAGGCTGGAAATGGGAAGAGATAAGTATGGATTTCATTGTCGGACTTCCTCCCACTGTCAAAAATCATAACTCTATTTGGGTAATTGTTGATCGTTTGACCAAATCAGCTCACTTCATCCCAGTGAGAGTGGACTATCGTCCCACTGACTATGCTGAGTTGTACTTCAATCAGATAGTCCGGCTTCATGGGATACCTCGTACTATCGTTTCTGATCGTGGTCCCCAGTTCACTGCTCGCTTTTGGGAGCATTTGCATCACCTTCTGGGAACCAAGTTAGTGAGAAGCTCTGCTTATCACCCCCAGACATCGGGACAGACAGAACGAGTTAACCAAATCTTGGAAGATCTATTGCGAGCATGCGTCATTTCATCCAAGGGTTCTTGGGAAAAATGGTTACCTTTAGCCGAATTCTCGTACAATAACAGTTATCAAGAGAGTATTAAGATGGCCCCATTCGAAGCTTTGTACGGTCGAAAGTGTCGAACTCCACTAAACTGGGTAGAAGCTGGGGAGAGAAGGTATTATGGTATTGATTTTGTTCATGAAGCGGAGGAACAAGTCCGTACCATCCAGAAACACATGGCTGCAGCACAAGCCAGACAGAAAAGCTATGCGGATCGTCGTAGAAAACCACTCGAATTTGAAGTTGGAGACTTCGTTTATTTGAAAGTTTCTCCAATGAAGAGTGTCCAACGTTTTGGTGTTAAGCGGAAACTTGCACCAAGATACGTGGGTCCTTTCCAGATCATAGGCAAGAGTGGAGCTGTTGCATACAAAATCCAGTTGCCTCCTGAAATGAGTGCCATATTCAACGTCTTCCATGTATCTCAGCTTAAAAAGTGTCTTCGAGTTCCGGAGGAACAAGTTCCTTTAGGTGATATCAGGCTGGAATCCGACCTAACCTATGAAGAAAAGCCAGTCCGAGTGATCGATACTCAGGAACGAGTAACTAGAAGTAAAGTGGTTAAGTGGTACAAAGTGATGTGGAGTAATCAGGGAAGTGAGAGTGATGCTACGTGGGAACGGGAGGATTATTTGCGGGATGGTTATAAAGAATTCTATGAAAAATGGTACGCTTTCCAAATCTCGGGACGAGATTTTTATAAGGGGGGAGGGCTGTAACACTTCAAGTGTTTAGTCCGTAATTGCATTGCATTTGCATGGCATAGGCATAAGCATGCATCATTCATGTTTGTTATTTTATGTGATGCAACACATGTAATTATTCTAGGGTTTGTTTGATTTATTTCATGAAGTATTTGATAGATGGTGTGACACAAAGGTAAGGTAGCCAATCATGACCTACAACACCTTAGTTATACTTAGGGTAACATTTGGAACAAGGTTCATGTTGACCAAAATTTCAAAATTGCCCTCCAAGAAAAGTTTGACCACCATTTGACCCTAGAAGGCTCTAGTTTGACCAGTTAAAAAGTCTAATTTAGAGACCTTGCATGGAGGAGCAACCTTAAGCAAAGTTGTAGAGAATTTCATAAGGAACAAAAGTTCTAATATGGCCATCTCATGAAAATGACCAGAGCATGCTCAAAAATGGCCCACAAGTCAGCTTGAGTGGGAATCAACACTTAGAAAATTTCTAAGTCTGGAAATTTGATTTTTCAGTTTCCCTGTACCTCACTTTAGCAACTTGTAAATCACAAACCAGGCCAAACCAGCCTTTGAGCCAATTGACAAAGTTGTTGTCCACACATAGCTCTACAACATTGTCAATATCACCATCACCTGGTTCTCAATAATTTAGGAGATATAGTGTCAAGAAGTTAGGGTTTCAGTCGGCATTGATCTCTGAAACGGCATTTCAGTTTCAAGGGGCACCACTTTGGAGCTCTGTAGTTTCAAATCTAGACCGAACCAGCCCAAACTCCAATTGACAAACTTGTAGACCTCATGTAGCTCTACAATTTTGGTGTTATCATCTTCTTCTAATTCGAACTGGTTTGGGAGATAATCGGTGTTGAACTTGCCCTGTCAGTCGACACCTTTGAGCTCTGAAACGAAACCTTCAGACAACGACGGCCGCGGCCGACCGCGTCGTGGCGCTCGGGCAGAGCCCGGTGGCCGCGTGTCGCGCGTGTTCTGCCGACGCCCCACGTCGCCTGCGAGCTCAGCATGAAGACCGAGCCGACACCTCCACCCCCACACTCGCGCTCACTCTTCTCTCCTTCACTCTCGCTCTGGCCGGGTTCACCGAGGCGGAAAACAGAGGCGCCATTGCCGCCGCCGCCCGCCCCGTGCTTGTGCAAGCTCACCGTCGCACCACCGTCCTCCAAATCCCGTCCACCGCTCCACCAGCATCCCCTCCACCTCCTCCAACCGTTGCTTGACCGGATTGTGTAGAGGTGAGGGCGAATTTCGGTTTCCGCCACCGTGAGTCCTCGCCGGCGCACTGTCCGCGCGGCGGCTCACCGTGGCCAGCTCCCTACGGTCATCCTCCATTCTCACTAGTACATGTTTTGGGTTCCGGGTCGGGTAGAGAAGCCTAGGTGATGACGTTACCGGATGGGATGGCCGGTACACGTCGGAACACCATCGTGCGCCGCCGCGCCATGGCCGCCGGTACGGTGCTCACGTGGTCAGCGGCACTTGCTCCACCTCCGTCCTTTTCCGTGGCATGGAGAGGTCCGCCATGTCCTCAGGAAACCGCAGCACACCTCACTTGGGTCCCTGACCTCCGGAGCTCGCCGGACCACCATCGGGTGCCGCCTCCGAGCCGCGGTCACCATGGCCGTCGTAGCTAGGGTGGGATAGGTTCAGCAAACCTAGGTTTGGTCGATGCGGGAAGTCGCGGGGAAGCCGTTGGTGCTCCTTTCATCGCCGGAGGCGCCGTCGTCGGCGAGCTTGAGCTCGCCGGAGTCGCGGCCGTCTTCCCCTTTCGCTCTCTCTCTCTGGCCTGCGGGCCCGCACTGTCAGTGTCGCGCGCGCGGGCGGGGCGCCAAGGCAGGCCGCGCGCTGGCTGGGCCGCGCTAGCAAGCCGGGCCGGCCCAGTTCATCTGAAACGAAATTCATTTTTATTATTTTGTCACTGATTTTTGTACAAGTTGGAAAAATATAGATCTAGGGTTTTAATGATCCAAAAATCATGAGATAAATTTTATTAGGGTCCACATAATGTGTAGTATTTTAGAAAAATATAAATCTGGAATGTGATGTTTAATTTTTAGGAGAATTTAATAGATCCTTTAAATGTGTTTTGGAATGCATGCAAATTTGTTAAATTTATAACTTGAGCTGTAGTGTTCCATAAATCATAAAATTTGATGGGTAGGTTACTCTATGCTAGTCCTAGCTCTGGTAAAAATTTGGGCATCAGTGCTTAATTAATTTCCAAGTTATAATGCTATCTTGTTATTCTAGGAAATACTTAAATGAATTTTTGTAATTTTTCTACATGTGCAATGTTCATATAACTTTTTGGAGAATGTCTTGGTACCCTAGACTATCTAAGAAAAATATGAAATCTGTTGTTTGACACTTTTCAATAGGGTTCCTAATTATGCAAAAAAATCAGCCTTATTAGCTTGTGAATTTTGTGTAGGGAGTTTCTGTGAATAAAACTTGTTCAAATTTTTACTGTGGTCTCTTTTTGGGTCAGAGAGTTCCCTGTAATTTTTGTAGAATTTTAGGAGCAGTTTATATATATGTTTGAAATTTCACTTAATTACTTAAGTAAATTAAGAAATGGGTTTAAATAAATGTTCTAGGTGGGCACACCTTACTTTCTGGTGTCTTTGTGATATTTGTGAACTTGTAGTAGCATTAGTTTGGTTTTAGAGAATGTTTGCCACATCAATAAATATTTAACCTTTGTAATTTAGGTTTTCTGGACAGTTAAGTAGTAATTCTAAATTTGGCTTTGATAAAATTGGTTGCTGGACAACCTGTAAATACCAAAGTTGGAGTAAACTTGATGAACTAGCTTGTGTTAAAATTTGGAAGCATTTGGCTTAGTAGTTTGAGAGTTACTGTTGTTTTTAGTGGCAGTTCAAAATCTGCTACTCTCTGTTTTGGAGAGGACAGATTCTGGAACTTGTGAAGTTTGACCTGGAAAACTTAGGAGTTTGGAGTTGAGGTCTGAAAATGAATTGTAGTACATTTCTTAGGCTTTTCAGATTGTCTTAGATCATATCTTTTGGAATTATAAATCTCCAGTTGTGATAAAAACAAGTAGCTGCTGTCCAGAATGCTTACTGTGGTGTTTTGCTGATTGTTATGGTGAGATATCCTAAGACATGCTACTTTTGTAATTGTTAGGTGTTAGGGCCTTAACTGAGGATGAGCAGCTTTATCTTAGGTTAAGTAGATTAGGTGAGTACTTCTCTACTAGAGAAGAGATTTGCACGTACTAGTAAAATAACTTGAATAGAGTATTTTATTCTGAAATGCATTTCATTCCGAGCATGTTGCACCCATTTATGCATCCATTATAATTATTGTGCATTCATGCAATAGGTGCACCGGAGGGGGTAACACTCATCGAATTCGAGCCTGTGATTCCGGAGGAGGACCAGGAGCAGCAGGAGCCCGAGGATCCAGCAGGCGAAGGAGTGCCCGCAGACGACCTTCCTGAGTGTCCAGACCACCGGCCCTCGACTTTTCTGAAAGGCAAGCCCCGGTGCATGCTGAACCCATCGTTTTATAAATATATCTTGAGTACTTTTAATTGTTTACTGCATTAAGTTGTAGGAGTTATATGAAAACACTTGTTGCATTATACCTGTCCTTGTCCAGATATCGTACTTAATCCTATTTTAGGTTTAGGCACGTGTCAATGCTTAGCCCTGCTTAGTACGGTAGAAGTCGGGTGATTTCCGGTCATCCGCGAGATGTAGGAAGGAGTCACGAGTGACTTTATGGCTATCGTGGATGGAACCATGCTTAAAAATGAAATTGAGACCGGGCGGGAGTTCGATAGTACAGCCGCAAGACACTTCACGTCTTGGGTGTGGAGCTATGCCCGTCTGAGTCGTTTAAGGACCGATTCGCTGTACGTCCTTGAGTCATATTGAACGCAGTCTAACACTTAGTTGGCCGGATAAGTCGTTCCGACCGCGAAGCCGAGTAATGTGATTCAGGCCGGGAATCGAATGGTAGGTTGCTTCTTGGAGGAGAGAAAGAATGTGCTTGGGGACATTGGCGTGAGACCAAGGGGGGGTTAGAGTCCCTATCACCTGGCAGAGTGTCGCCCTTGGGGTCGCGACATCATTCGGACCCGCGATTCCTGAATCATATGAAAAGGTGGCTTGTGCGACCCTGGCAGGGGCCTGCGCGGTGAGTATTAGAAATACCCCTCCAGCTGGATAGGAATTCGATTCGAATCGCCGTCGCTCCCGGTTAGTGAGCACTTGACTTGAGCAGCGGCAACGTAGACCTCATTAAATGAACTGGTGGTTAAGGGAATGATACAATGTTGCCATAATGATATACCTGCTATGGATATAATAATCATGTTGTTTGATTATAATCAAGTGTATGTTTAGTACAGGTGCTAAGATAGAGGACAGGTAAATGCTAAAAATAACTGCTAGTACAGGTTATAAGAGTTTCAACTACTTATGCCTTTATGCAAAATGTGGTGTCAGCTAGCCTCTTGTGTAAGCCTTGCATAATCCTTGGTGTCACTTTATTTCTGGTTTTCGACGGGTAAGTCTAGCTGAGTACATTCCAGTACTCAGGGTTTATTCCCTCCTGTTGCAGATGACATGCTTTATCAGGGATTCTGCAAGACGTGTCTCCACCCTGCGGGTGACGATGACTAGATCACAAGGGCGTGATCGTCTTTATGTACTTTCCTCATGCTTTTGCGGGTTGTCGATCATCCAGACTGGCAGTATTTAATTAACTAATGTGTGTGTTATGCTTCCGCTACTTTCAAACTTGGTTTGTAATATTTGCTACTCCGTGGTGTAAACTTATTTCTGGACTACTTGTGAAATGTATCGTATGATGTTGTATGTTGAATGATGCGATCCTGGTTGTAAGCAGTTTGGTTTGAAATCCTTCGTGATTTCGATTGACTACCGGGATTATATGGGCTCAAGTTTGAAAATTTGAGCGCTTCGGTGCTTGTTTTCGTACTTGTGCTCTTATAATTTGGTCGGTTCTGTTACAGCTGGTACCGGAGCACAATTCAACATTAAACACATCATATGAGTATTTAAAAACAAAAATATTTGATTATGAAAAAGGGTTAAAACACTAAAAATTATTATTTTTAGGTATGCCAGTGATCACATCCCTTAGCCCAAATAAGGACTCTTAGGTGGCTTATTATAAAGACTAACTTGGGGGCCTTGTTTGTTTTTATTTCGTCGTCCATACGGCGTGATATTGTATGGATGCCATCCACTTGGGTGGTAATGTATGGATCAATTACCTCGACGCTCTGGTAAGTGTGAGTTGTGAGAGCATGATCGTCCAACCGGCGGTCTAGGGGAGAGTAGTTGTGGTGACTTACATCTTTACATGTTTAAACCATGTAACTATGTAAAAGCACTTAATTGTGGGAACCTTTATATCGGGTAGCTTGATACTGAAGTATATACATTTGGGGATGTATATATGGAAAGTATTTAAATTACTGCTTTCTTGTGTGCTTATATTGGGAATTGTTGGGCTGCAATGAAGTTTTCTGCAGGTACACTAACAGCGTAACGAGTAGACCGATAGTTTCGCTTATATGAGAGAACGTATGTATGCCACCGCCTAGCGTTAGAACTCTAGGTTTCTACTAAGGTGAGAGGACGTACGAAACGTGCATGCATCATGTTTAATTATATCATACATATCATTTACTCCCTCCTTAAAAATTTCTGTACTCCCGACTAAAGTAAATTTCGTATCCCCTAAATGATCCTCACTTTAAGTCGTATCTTATCTTGTTGCTACAGATGGCACGTACCAAGAGGACCGCTCGTAAGTCCACTGGGGGCAGGGCACCGCGTCACCAGCTCGCTCCACGTGAGCCCCGCCCTGAGCCTACTGAGGTGGAAAGGCTGAGGGCAGAGCTGGCAGAGGTGACTGCTGCTAGGGATGCAGCACGGCAACAACTGGAACAAGTGATTCATGATCGTGATCAAGAAACGCTTGCAGTCCAGAGGTTGACAGTGGCAAACCGCAACTGTCAACGCATGTTGGTCCGTGTGATGGAACAGAGGGATGAAGCCTGGCACGAGGAGAACGTTCTGAGAGCTCGCCAGTTTGAGCTCGAGCAACAGTTGGAGAACGCTGAAGAATACAATGATAATCTTCATGAAGAAGTGCATCGCCTGAATAACGAGCTTAATCCCCTGCTGCCTCGAACCAACAATGTCGATGAGGACATGGGTTCGGGAATCTTCATGGCTGAGGATGATGATGAAGTAGAGGTTGATGGACCACAGGATGCCCCACCGGCAGAAGCACCAGAGGAAGAGCCAGAAGAAGAAGAAGACGAGGAGTTAGAGCCTGTCAGTGATGGGGACGGCGGGGAGATCCTTGACACTGACTCGGAGGATGATGCTTAGAGTAGTCATCACGTGCCTATAATGTTAGGATCGTCGTTTGTGCCCTCCCTGTGAAGGAGTGAGGCCTTGTAATAACTTGACTTGGGATGTAAGGTTGAACCGTATGTTTCCTGAATGTAGTTTGAACCTATTAATTTCGATCACAACTTGATGTCTTATTATGTTGCGTTCGATGATGGTGTCACGGTTAGCACCCTTCGGTGCCGCGACGAAACCGAGAGCCTCCTATGGCGCGCGACATAAGGCTGTGCTGCTTGGCACGCGCAGGTATCGAGGTGGCTAGTCATGATCCACCATGGAACTCTTCATTGAGAAGTCTCTTTGTGGTCAGTTTGAAGTAGCCTTTCACAGTCAACTAAAAATCTTGAGATCGAATCCAAGTACCGTGCAAAAGGTCAAAAATCACGTAGATAGCAACGTAAACGGTCCGGTAACCGTGTGCTCCCTGTGAGTAAGCCTTCATCAAAGAGCATCTTGTTGGATTACCAAGTATGATCTCGTCAAATGATGCGCTTGAATGGATTGTGCGGTTGTGGTGAATTATTGTGCCTTAATTATTATGAGAAGTCTATTTCATGAAGTCAGTTTGACATATTTACAATAATTCATCTACAAGTTTCCCACATCGTCAGTGCTCATTGGCTATGCATTTTGCAGATGTCGTACAATCTTCGTCGGGGTCGTGGCAATGAGGATGAGGAACAGCCACCCCCTCCGCCACCACCTACTCCGGCCGAATTGATGCAGACAGTGGTCGAAGGGCAGCGCATGTTGGCGGATGCTATGCGTCAGCTGGCTAACAGGGAGGCTCGTCCTGGCCGCCAGGGCCCAGAGCCCAATCAATACAGTGATTTCAAGGACTTTCTGGATACTAAGCCCCCGCTCTTCAAGGAAGCGGAAGAACCACTGCAGGCTGACGAGTGGTTGAATACCATTGAACAAAAGTTTCGTCTGCTACGCCTAACTGATGAGCTGAAAACTGAGTATGCTTCCCATCAGTTGCATGGTCCAGCGGGCATTTGGTGGAGCCACTATCGTTCCACACTGCCTGCCAATGTCCCGATTGCTTGGGATCAGTTTAAGGCGGCATTCCGGGGAAATTATATCCCTCCCGGTCTTATGGCAATCAAGCACACAAAGTTTATGAGGCTGTCGCAAGGAAACAAAAGCCTGACTGAATACTTGCAGTCCTTCAACAACCTGGCAAGGTATGCCACAGAGTTTGTGGATACCGATGCCAAAAAGATTGCTAGCTTCAAAAGGGGCCTCGGCCCAAAACTGATGAAAACTATGGGTACTAGCAAATGTACTACTTTCAATGATTTCATCAGCGATGCTCTAACTCAAGAGAACAACAATGCTATCTATTCTGCCTCTAAGAGCCGCAAAAGGGCCATTGAGGCGAGTGCTTCACAGTCTCGAGCTCCAGCTGCCCCGAGGGCTCCTCCTCGCCCTCCTGCCACAAATGCTAAGTTTCGTCCTCCACAAAAGAAGGTGCCAATGAAAACTGGGTTTCGTAAGGCATATACAGTGGCTCTGCCAAAGAGTAATGCGGGCCAAGGCAGCTCCAGTGTTCCTCCTAGCAACATGCCTTGCTGGAACTGTAACAAGCCAGGCCATTGGTCCAGGAATTGTCCTTACCCCAAGAAGAATGTCAACCAAGGTGGCCGTCAAGGTCACGCCCATTATAACAGCATTGAGGAAATTCCATCTGGTGAGGTGGTCACCGCTGGTAAGTTTCTAGTTGACCAACACCCCGCAGTGGTACTTTTTGATTCAGGTGCTTCGCATTCCTTTATCAGTCCTAAGTTTGCATCTAAATTTGCACACAAGTTGCATACTGTTGAAGGTGTGGGTTATTGTATTAGTGCTGCAAGTGGGAATATTTCCACAAACAAAGTAGTGGGGAACCTTAAGTTTGAGATAGAAGGGCGAAGTTATTCGCTTGCCCTATTGGTTTTACCTGGTTTAGACATAGATGTTATCTTGGGCATGAATTGGATGAGTCAGAATGGGGTACTCATTGACACATCCGCTCGAGTAGTTATGCTCAGAGATCCTACAGATCAAAAGGGTTTTCTAGTACAACTTCCCAGAAAGGTTGAATTGTCGGGGGAGATTCATGCTGTGCAAGCAAAGGCGTTGGCCGAAATTCCAGTAGTAAAAGAGTTTCCGGACGTTTTTCCCGACGATTTGCCGGGGCTCCCTCCGGATCGGGATGTGGAGTTTAAAATTGAGTTGTTGCCTGGCACGGCACCCATCTCTAGGAGACCCTATAGGATGCCTCCAAATGAACTCGCTGAACTTAAGGTGCAATTGAATGAACTTTTGAAGAAGGGGTTGATTCGTCCTAGTTCATCGCCGTGGGGATGTCCGGCTATCTTTGTAAAGAAGAAGGATCAGTCGTTGCGAATGTGCGTAGATTATAGACCTCTCAATGCAGTCACTGTCAAAAATAAGTACCCTCTACCACGTATCGACATCTTGTTCGATCAGTTGTCTAAAGCTAAAGTTTTCTCCAAGATCGATCTAAGATCGGGCTACCATCAAATTAAAATCTGCCCGGAAGATGTTCCAAAGACAGCCTTTTCCACCAGATACGGTCTTTATGAGTATCTTGTTATGTCTTTCGGCTTGACAAATGCCCCCGCACACTTCATGTACTTGATGAATTCGGTGTTTATGCCTGAATTGGATAAGTTTGTGGTGGTATTTATTGATGACATCCTGGTATACTCTGTGAATGAGGAGGATCACGCTGAACATCTGCGTATAGTCCTCACAAGACTGCGTGAACATCAACTATATGCAAAGTTCAGTAAGTGCGAATTCTGGCTTCGTGAAGTACCTTTCCTTGGGCATGTGTTGTCCGATGGAGGAATTATGGTGGACCCCGCCAAGGTACAGGAAGTACTGAACTGGAAGGCTCCTATCTCGGTTCACGAGGTCCGAAGTTTTCTTGGTTTGGCTGGCTATTATCGTCGCTTCATCCCGGATTTCTCCAAAATAGCCAAGCCAATGACTCGGTTGCTGCAAAAAGACATCAGGTTTGTCTGGACTCCTGAGTGTGATGCGGCTTTTCACCAACTGCGAACCCTCCTAACCTCAGCTCCGGTTTTGGCACAACCGGATATCGAGAAACCATTTGATGTTTATTGTGATGCCTCAGGCATAGGTTTGGGAGGTGTGTTGATGCAGGAAGGCCGAGTAATTGCATATACTTCTCGACAACTTCGGAAGCATGAGGTGAATTATCCAACGCATGACTTAGAACTAGCTGCAGTTGTTCATGCTTTGAAAGTATGGCGGCATTATCTGCTGGGAAATGTCTGCAATATCTACACAGACCATAAAAGCCTCAAATACATCTTCACCCAACCCGAATTAAATATGCGTCAAAGAAGATGGCTCGAGTTGATTAAAGATTATAACCTTCAAGTGCACTATCATCCAGGAAAGGCAAATGTAGTTGCGGATGCTTTAAGCCGTAAGTCTCATTGCCATTCCTTAGTTGAAACTGATTTTCACCGATCTCGCCTTCTACATCCAGCAGTCTTGTACAACCTCACTGTCAGTTGTACTCTCAAAAGCAGAATTATTGAGCTCCAAAAGACTGACACTGGTATATTCCACATCAAGCGTAAGATGAAAGAGCAAGAAACTACACAGTTCAGGATAGATGAAGAGGGTGTACTATGGTTCAAGGATAGGTTAGTTGTGCCTAAAGACCGAGAGCTTCGAAATGATATTATGTCTGAAGCACACTCCTCTAAGTTGTCCATCCATCCTGGCAGCAATAAGATGTATTATGATTTGAAGCCATTTTATTGGTGGACCAAGATGCGGAAAGAGATAGCTGCATATGTTGCTAGGTGTGACACCTGCTGTAGAGTTAAAGCTGTGCACATGAAAGCTGGGTTGCTTCAGCCACTTTCCATTCCAGGCTGGAAATGGGAAGAGATAAGTATGGATTTCATTGTCGGACTTCCTCCCACTGTCAAAAATCATAACTCTATTTGGGTAATTGTTGATCGTTTGACCAAATCAGCTCACTTCATCCCAGTGAGAGTGGACTATCGTCCCACTGACTATGCTGAGTTGTACTTCAATCAGATAGTCCGGCTTCATGGGATACCTCGTACTATCGTTTCTGATCGTGGTCCCCAGTTCACTGCTCGCTTTTGGGAGCATTTGCATCACCTTCTGGGAACCAAGTTAGTGAGAAGCTCTGCTTATCACCCCCAGACATCGGGACAGACAGAACGAGTTAACCAAATCTTGGAAGATCTATTGCGAGCATGCGTCATTTCATCCAAGGGTTCTTGGGAAAAATGGTTACCTTTAGCCGAATTCTCGTACAATAACAGTTATCAAGAGAGTATTAAGATGGCCCCATTCGAAGCTTTGTACGGTCGAAAGTGTCGAACTCCACTAAACTGGGTAGAAGCTGGGGAGAGAAGGTATTATGGTATTGATTTTGTTCATGAAGCGGAGGAACAAGTCCGTACCATCCAGAAACACATGGCTGCAGCACAAGCCAGACAGAAAAGCTATGCGGATCGTCGTAGAAAACCACTCGAATTTGAAGTTGGAGACTTCGTTTATTTGAAAGTTTCTCCAATGAAGAGTGTCCAACGTTTTGGTGTTAAGCGGAAACTTGCACCAAGATACGTGGGTCCTTTCCAGATCATAGGCAAGAGTGGAGCTGTTGCATACAAAATCCAGTTGCCTCCTGAAATGAGTGCCATATTCAACGTCTTCCATGTATCTCAGCTTAAAAAGTGTCTTCGAGTTCCGGAGGAACAAGTTCCTTTAGGTGATATCAGGCTGGAATCCGACCTAACCTATGAAGAAAAGCCAGTCCGAGTGATCGATACTCAGGAACGAGTAACTAGAAGTAAAGTGGTTAAGTGGTACAAAGTGATGTGGAGTAATCAGGGAAGTGAGAGTGATGCTACGTGGGAACGGGAGGATTATTTGCGGGATGGTTATAAAGAATTCTATGAAAAATGGTACGCTTTCCAAATCTCGGGACGAGATTTTTATAAGGGGGGAGGGCTGTAACACTTCAAGTGTTTAGTCCGTAATTGCATTGCATTTGCATGGCATAGGCATAAGCATGCATCATTCATGTTTGTTATTTTATGTGATGCAACACATGTAATTATTCTAGGGTTTGTTTGATTTATTTCATGAAGTATTTGATAGATGGTGTGACACAAAGGTAAGGTAGCCAATCATGACCTACAACACCTTAGTTATACTTAGGGTAACATTTGGAACAAGGTTCATGTTGACCAAAATTTCAAAATTGCCCTCCAAGAAAAGTTTGACCACCATTTGACCCTAGAAGGCTCTAGTTTGACCAGTTAAAAAGTCTAATTTAGAGACCTTGCATGGAGGAGCAACCTTAAGCAAAGTTGTAGAGAATTTCATAAGGAACAAAAGTTCTAATATGGCCATCTCATGAAAATGACCAGAGCATGCTCAAAAATGGCCCACAAGTCAGCTTGAGTGGGAATCAACACTTAGAAAAATTCTAAGTCTGGAAATTTGATTTTTCAGTTTCCCTGTACCTCACTTTAGCAACTTGTAAATCACAAACCAGGCCAAACCAGCCTTTGAGCCAATTGACAAAGTTGTTGTCCACACATAGCTCTACAACATTGTCAATATCACCATCACCTGGTTCTCAATAATTTAGGAGATATAGTGTCAAGAAGTTAGGGTTTCAGTCGGCATTGATCTCTGAAACGGCATTTCAGTTTCAAGGGGCACCACTTTGGAGCTCTGTAGTTTCAAATCTAGACCGAACCAGCCCAAACTCCAATTGACAAACTTGTAGACCTCATGTAGCTCTACAATTTTGGTGTTATCATCTTCTTCTAATTCGAACTGGTTTGGGAGATAATCGGTGTTGAACTTGCCCTGTCAGTCGACACCTTTGAGCTCTGAAACGAAACCTTCAGACAACGACGGCCGCGGCCGACCGCGTCGTGGCGCTCGGGTAGAGCCCGGTGGCCGCGTGTCGCGCGTGTTCTGCCGACGCCCCACGTCGCCTGCGAGCTCAGCATGAAGACCGAGCCGACACCTCCACCCCCACACTCGCGCTCACTCTTCTCTCCTTCACTCTCGCTCTGGCCGGGTTCACCGAGGCGGAAAACGGAGGCGCCATTGCCGCCGCCGCCCGCCCCGTGCTTGTGCAAGCTCACTGTCGCACCACCGTCCTCCAAATCCCGTCCACCGCTCCACCAGCATCCCCTCCACCTCCTCCAACCGTTGCTTGACCGGATTGTGTAGAGGTGAGGGCGAATTTCGGTTTCCGCCACCGTGAGTCCTCGCCGGCGCACTGTCCGCGCGGCGGCTCACCGTGGCCAGCTCCCTACGGTCATCCTCCATTCTCACTAGTACATGTTTTGGGTTCCGGGTCGGGTAGAGAAGCCTAGGTGATGACGTTACCGGATGGGATGGCCGGTACACGTCGGAACACCGTCGTGCGCCGCCGCGCCATGGCCGCCGGTACGGTGCTCACGTGGTCAGCGGCACTTGCTCCACCTCCGTCCTTTTCCGTGGCATGGAGAGGTCCGCCATGTCCTCAGGAAACCGCAGCACACCTCACTTGGGTCCCTGACCTCCGGAGCTCGCCGGACCACCATCGGGTGCCGCCTCCGAGCCGCGGTCACCATGGCCGTCGTAGCTAGGGTGGGATAGGTTCAGCAAACCTAGGTTTGGTCGATGCGGGAAGTCGCGGGGAAGCCGTTGGTGCTCCTTTCATCGCCGGAGGCGCCGTCGTCGGCGAGCTTGAGCTCGCCGGAGTCGCGGCCGTCTTCCCCTTTCGCTCTCTCTCTCTGGCCTGCGGGCCCGCACTGTCAGTGTCGCGCGCACGGGCGGGGCGCCAAGGCAGGCCGCGCGCTGGCTGGGCCGCGCTAGCAAGCCGGGCCGGCCCAGTTCATCTGAAACGAAATTCATTTTTATTATTTTGTCACTGATTTTTGTACAAGTTGGAAAAATATAGATCTAGGGTTTTAATGATCCAAAAATCATGAGATAAATTTTATTAGGGTCCACATGATGTGTAGTATTTTAGAAAAATATAAATCTGGAATGTGATGTTTAATTTTTAGGAGAATTTAATAGATCCTTTAAATGTGTTTTGGAATGCATGCAAATTTGTTAAATTTATAACTTGAGCTGTATTGTTCCATAAATCATAAAATTTGATGGGTAGGTTACTCTATGCTAGTCCTAGCTCTGGTAAAAATTTGGGCATCAGTGCTTAATTAATTTCCAAGTTATAATGCTATCTTGTTATTCTAGGAAATACTTAAATGAATTTTTGTAATTTTTCTACATGTGCAATGTTCATATAACTTTTTGGAGAATGTCTTGGTACCCTAGACTGTCTAAGAAAAATATGAAATCTGTTGTTTGACACTTTTCAATAGGGTTCCTAATTATGCAAAAAAATCAGCCTTATTAGCTTGTGAATTTTGTGTAGGGAGTTTCTGTGAATAAAACTTGTTCAAATTTTTACTGTGGTCTCTTTTTGGGTCAGAGAGTTCCCTGTAATTTTTGTAGAATTTTAGGAGCAGTTTATATATATGTTTGAAATTTCACTTAATTACTTAAGTAAATTAAGAAATGGGTTTAAATAAATGTTCTAGGTGGGCACACCTTACTTTCTGGTGTCTTTGTGATATTTGTGAACTTGTAGTAGCATTAGTTTGGTTTTAGAGAATGTTTGCCACATCAATAAATATTTAACCTTTGTAATTTAGGTTTTCTGGACAGTTAAGTAGTAATTCTAAATTTGGCTTTGATAAAATTGGTTGCTGGACAACCTGTAAATACCAAAGTTGGAGTAAACTTGATGAACTAGCTTGTGTTAAAATTTGGAAGCATTTGGCTTAGTAGTTTGAGAGTTACTGTTGTTTTTAGTGGCAGTTCAAAATCTGCTACTCTCTGTTTTGGAGAGGACAGATTCTGGAACTTGTGAAGTTTGACCTGGAAAACTTAGGAGTTTGGAGTTGAGGTCTGAAAATGAATTGTAGTACATTTCTTAGGCTTTTCAGATTGTCTTAGATCATATCTTTTGGAATTATAAATCTCCAGTTGTGATAAAAACAAGTAGCTGCTGTCCAGAATGCTTACTGTGGTGTTTTGCTGATTGTTATGGTGAGATATCCTAAGACATGCTACTTTTGTAATTGTTAGGTGTTAGGGCCTTAACTGAGGATGAGCAGCTTTATCTTAGGTTAAGTAGATTAGGTGAGTACTTCTCTACTAGAGAAGAGATTTGCACGTACTAGTAAAATAACTTGAATAGAGTATTTTATTCTGAAATGCATTTCATTCCGAGCATGTTGCACCCATTTATGCATCCATTATAATTATTGTGCATTCATGCAATAGGTGCACCGGAGGGGGTAACACTCCTCGAATTCGAGCCTGTGATTCCGGAGGAGGACCAGGAGCAGCAGGAGCCCGAGGATCCAGCAGGCGAAGGAGTGCCCGCAGACGACCTTCCTGAGTGTCCAGACCACCGGCCCTCGACTTTTCTGAAAGGCAAGCCCCGGTGCATGCTGAACCCATCGTTTTATAAATATATCTTGAGTACTTTTAATTGTTTACTGCATTAAGTTGTAGGAGTTATATGAAAACACTTGTTGCATTATACCTGTCCTTGTCCAGATATCGTACTTAATCCTATTTTAGGTTTAGGCACGTGTCAATGCTTAGCCCTGCTTAGTACGGTAGAAGTCGGGTGATTTCCGATCATCCGCGAGATGTAGGAAGGAGTCACGAGTGGCTTTATGGCTATCGTGGATGGAACCATGCTTAAAAATGAAATTGAGACCGGGCAGGAGTTCGATAGTACAGCCGCAAGACACTTCACGTCTTGGGTGTGGAGCTATGCCCGTCTGAGTCGTTTAAGGACCGATTCGCTGTACGTCCTTGAGTCATGTTGAACGCAGTCTAACACTTAGTTGGCCGGATAAGTCGTTCCGACCGCGAAGCCGAGTAATGTGATTCAGGCCGGGAATCGAATGGTAGGTTGCTTCTTGGAGGAGAGAAAGAATGTGCTTGGGGACATTGGCGTGAGACCAAGGGGGGGTTAGAGTCCCTATCACCTGGCAGAGTGTCGCCCTTGGGGTCGCGACATCATTCGGACCCGTGATTCCTGAATCATATGAAAAGGTGGCTTGTGCGACCCTGGCAGGGGCCTGCGCGGTGAGTGTTAGAAATACCCCTCCAGCTGGATAGGAATTCGATTCGAATCGCCGTCGCTCCCGGTTAGTGAGCACTTGACTTGAGCAGCGGCAACGTAGACCTCATTAAATGAACTGGTGGTTAAGGGAATGATACAATGTTGCCATAATGATATACCTGCTATGGATATAATAATCATGTTGTTTGATTATAATCAAGTGTATGTTTAGTACAGGTGCTAAGATAGAGGACAGGTAAATGCTAAAAATAACTGCTAGTACAGGTTATAAGAGTTTCAACTACTTATGCCTTTATGCAAAATGTGGTGTCAGCTAGCCTCTTGTGTAAGCCTTGCATAATCCTTGGTGTCACTTTATTTCTGGTTTTCGACGGGTAAGTCTAGCTGAGTACATTCCAGTACTCAGGGTTTATTCCCTCCTGTTGCAGATGACATGCTTTATCAGGGATTCTGCAAGACGTGTCTCCACCCTGCGGGTGACGATGACTAGATCACAAGGGCGTGATCGTCTTTATGTACTTTCCTCATGCTTTTGCGGGTTGTCGATCATCCAGACTGGCAGTATTTAATTAACTAATGTGTGTGTTATGCTTCCGCTACTTTCAAACTTGGTTTGTAATATTTGCTACTCCGTGGTGTAAACTTATTTCTGGACTACTTGTGAAATGTATCGTATGATGTTGTATGTTGAATGATGCGATCCTGGTTGTAAGCAGTTTGGTTTGAAATCCTTCGTGATTTCGATTGACTACCGGGATTATATGGGCTCAAGTTTGAAAATTTGAGCGCTTCGGTGCTTGTTTTCGTACTTGTGCTCTTATAATTTGGTCGGTTCTGTTACAAGTATAAACCCTTGTGTCCTTCGAGCACACCATCTGGACCAGATGCGCATTCACAAATTTACTAGCCACGACAGTTGGTGTGCCAGGTAGGGGCCTTTTGCGTGTCTCATCACCTTCAGCAGGCCGTGGATGGCTAGCCACGGCGCAAGTTGGGTCTCGGGCGCGCACGTGCATTTTGGGAGCCTGGATTTCTTCGTCACCACAGAGGAAGAGCTGGTGCGGGCCCCCGCCCCCGTCCAACCTCCTCGCTTCGCTGACTTTGACACAGTCATCGAGGCCCTCGAGGAGCTACAACTACGCGCCCCGGAGGTCCTTGCCTCTGAAAGTGACCAACTCCTTGACTTCGATTACGAGAGACTAGAGCGCTAGCTCGATGCCTTCCTAGGACCCTAACCATCCTAGGATGACCTGCGCTACCTCGTTTTCTTGTTCTCTAACGTCATGACGCAGCCAGTGGAGAACCGCTCTCCCCAAGAAGCCTTGCCCGGAATGCCCCGATAGCGTTTTCGTTTAGTCTACGCAACGCTGTGAGGACCATTGATCGCCTCATAGCGCAGCACATGCATCTGTCCTCCGCGAACGACGAGTTCGTGGGTATGATGGATTACATCACGGAATCTTTCCATGACCTTCTCGTGGGAGATTCTGAGGCAATTTCTAACTCTGACTCTAGCAGGGGAAGCCATCACCCCTCACGCGAATGCTTCATGGCAGACACCCTCGAGGGACACGTCAAAAGTGTCCACGATGGGGGGCTACTCCCCCTGCTAACTTCAATAACAAGGTCAAGGGAGATGCAAGAGTCCTGCCTCACCTACGGGTGGACTAGCTGAGGGCGTGACAGAAGGAACTCAAGGATGCGCGACTCTAGCTAGAACAGGAGCGCGCGGAGCTCGAGCGTGAGATCGAACACCGTAGAAATGGTGGGCATGCATGCACCGTTGCCCGTGACGTGAACTAGAGGATCATCGAGGATGACGAGGATCTCCCGTACTTCGCCTGGGCAAGCCAGAACATAGTTGCCATGGCGGCCTTGCTCTGAGGGCTCCCAGAGCCTGCAACACCTGAAGATCGTCAGGCCCATCGTGAGATCCACACGCTGCTTGAGCGCGCGATGGTACAGCAGGCGAAAAGCTCATTGTCTCGGTGATGCGAGCTTGACACCAGCCAGTGCACGTCTTCGGGACGACATGGCAGGGATGCGTCCGTCCACCTGGCGCCGCACGACAGTGGGAGGCCCACCATAGCCTCGATACAAGGGCGCCTCAGCTTCGGTCGTGACGCGTGTCTCACCCTAGAAGCCCGTATGCGCGGATAGGGGGACCGGGAAGAGGGAGCTGACCGTGACTACCACCCTCGTCGTGACGGACACTACAACAGTGGCAAGGACCAGAGCTCAAGCCCCGATCCATCGAGACCCCGGGCTTTCGGCCGACACATCCTCAACGCGGCTTTCCTGGCGTGGTATCAACCACCAACGAACATCCCAAAATACTCTGAGAAAACAAACCCCAGCCTGTGGCTCTAGGATTATTGGCTTGCTTATCGAGTCATGGTGTGGGTAGCGATTACTTCATCATCCACAACCTCTCCTTTTTCCTAGCCGATTCGGTGTGAACATGGCTAGAGCACCTCCCTCCCAACCGAATTCAAAGCTGGACGGACTTGAAGGTGATCTTTGTAGGAAACTTCTAGGGCACCTACACACGCCCTGAGAACCCCTGGGATCTAAAGAACTATCAACAAAAGTTAGGGGAGACTCTCCATGAGTACATTCGGCTCTTCTCGAGGTAGTGCAATGAGCTACCTGATGTCACCGATGCCATCATCATCGGGGCCTTCCTGTCCGGGACCACCTGTGAGTCCCTGGTCCATAAGCTAGGATGCATGGGCTCACAGACTACCAAAGAGCTCCTCGACATCGCAACCAGCCATGCCTCGGGCGAGGAGGCGGTAGGGGCAATTTTCGACCATCTAGGGGCAAGGCGAAGCGGGATGAGGACACTGCGTGAAGGAACCTCCAACCGTTCGAGCAAGAAGAAGAACAAGTAGCGACATAGGGGCTCACTCATGGCCGCTACCGAACAAAAGGGTGGCTGGGCGCCCACTGAGGGCACTCCTGACCACTTCAAGAAGCTGCTCGAGGGGCCATGCCCGAACCACACCTTCCCCATAAAAGCACCTGTACAAGGGCTGTGCCCTCATGAAGCAGTTTTTGTCTAGTGGCTCTAAGAAGGGAGACCAAAGAAGGAAGCTTGAGTCGGCGGCTGTAAGGTCCAAATGGCTAGAGGGGGGTGAATAGCCTATTTAAAATTCTACAAGCTTCACTAAACAAACACGTTAGTATAAAAGATGGCTAAGCTAATTCTATCACTAGCTCAACTACACTATGCAAGCCACCTGTATAATTCTAGTGAAGCAAGGCTATGATCTCTAATACACACCAACAAGACTAAGTCACTAAGCTACTTGCTCCTATGTGATAAAAGCTACACTAAGCAAACTACACTAGGATTAGTACAAGAAAGTAAAGAGCAAGTGACTTGATTCTTATACCAACGATGTAGAGAAGTAATGCACTCAAAGAATCAATCACAATGATCAACCACAAGAGAAATTCTCGGCAAAGAGATAACACAAGATTTTTACCGAGGTTCACTTGCTTCCCGGCAAGCTACTCCTCGTTGTGGCGATGCACCCACTTGTCGGTTTGCGAGCTAATCGACTATCAAGAGTCAAGCCCTCGGCGGGCGCCGCACAACCACACACAAGATGGGGATCCTCCAAGCCACAAGCTCCACTAGAGTATCCAATTTGCGAACTCCCGTGGGGAAGGATCAAGAACCCCTTACAACACTTGGTGAGGGCTCCAACAATCTTCAATTATGAGATCAATCACCTCCGCTGCTCCAAGCCGTCTACTGTGTCGGGAAACACGAAAGAGTAACAAGAAATCCGCAGCAACTCGAAGATCAAGTGCCTCTAGAATGCAACTCTTAAGCAATACACTTGAATCTTACTCAATCTCACACAAGATGTGCAACTAAGCAAAGAGATGAGTGGAGAGGTTGTTCTCTAGCTCAAAGGATGTCTCTAGGTCTCAAAATGTGCATGAGTTACCCTCAAACCCCGAACATCTTCTATTTATAGCGAAGGGGTACGCAGCTAGCCATTACCGGACGACGCAGTGAAAAACATACTGACCGGACGCTCCTGTCAGGGTGACCAGACGCGTCCAGTCATTATAGGACAAGCGTGAACAGTGCACGTCAGAAGTTACTGTTGCCGTGACCGGACGTGCTCTTGCGTTTGACCGGACGCACTGCACCTGACGTCCGGTCGGAGTCTAGTAAGCTCTCACCGCGACCAGACGCGTCCGATCGCACGTGACCGGACGCGCCGCGTGTCCAGTCGGCTCTACGACCAGTTCTGCCCCTCTGGGTGCCTGACCGGACGCTCTGGTTCCATGAGGGACCGGACACACCGGTTGCAAACCCTAGCACCTGTGCGCCTGACTGCTGCGAGAACTGACCGGACGCGTCCGGTCAAACCGCGACCGCGTCTGGTGCAACGTTCGGTCACCACAGTGACCGCCGTTCGCCTCCGTTTCTTTTCTGACTTCCGGCGCAGTAAAAAATAGGCATTTCACTTCCCTAAAAAGCGCTGAACCCAAACCCCTCTCTACCGCTTAAACTCCACCGCCCTCGCAAATGTGCTAACACCACCAAGTGTACACCGCCATGTGCATGTGTGTTAGCATTTCACAAATATTTTCAAGGCATTATGTTAGCTCTCTACTAGATCCTAATGCATATGCTCAAGACATTGATCTAGTGGCACTTGATTCCCGAGCTAACCGTGATTGCCCCTCTTGATAGTCGGCTGTGTATCCTAAACCCGATCAATCACTTCTCTACTCATCTTAGACCGGCAAGAGAAAAACTCTATGGCTATACCTTTGCCTTGCGCTCTTAGATCCTTCTCCTCCACTTGAATAGCATGTCCATCATTTTATGTGCATCACCACCATGATCGTCATTTCTTGTCGATGCACCATCTCTTTGTGATCTTGTGGCCACAACTCCTTACCACATACACCTTCATCACATGTGTTGCTTATGCCTAACTCAAAACACTTAACACATGACATTAGCAACTTGGTGTCATTAATTACCAAAACCAAACTTGGGCTTTCAGCGGCAGACGACGCCTAGGAGAAGGACGGTGGCTTTCTGGCAATAGATGGTTACTTTATGATCTTCGGTGGGATGGTGGCTTATGACTCCAAGCGTCGCCAGAAGCTCATGCACCGTGAGGTCTACGCGGTCGGCCTGGCCACGCCCTGCTTCCTTCGATGGTCTGGATCCGTGATCACCTTTGACTGGTTAGACCATCTGGAGAGCATCCCACTGTCGGGCAGATACCCGCTCCTGGTTGACCTGATCGTCAGCATGAAACAGCTCACCAAGGTACTGATGGATGGAGGTAGTGACCTCAACATCATGTACGCCAAGACGCTTAATGCCATGGGTATCGACCGATCGTGCATTCGACCGACTAGAGCGTCTTTCCACGGCATCATGCCGGGGAAGCAAGCCATACTGCTCGGGCAGATTGACCTGCCCATCACCTTCGAGGATCCAGCCAACTATAGGACATATACCCTCACCTTCGAGGTGGTCAGATTCCATGGATCCTACTATTGATACTAGATACGCACACGAAGGAATTTAAGAGAAATAATCCGCAAGCGCACGGATATCGGTGAGCACTTCACCCGGGAGATAAGTCTAGAGTATCGTATTTATTTTATACGCAAGGAAAAAGCATGCGATGACTAACCCAGTCTTTACTATTACCCTTAGGCCGCACTACAAGGTGGTGAAGATATAAGCGATTAGAGAGAACTACGACGACAGTCTGGTTTCAACCTATGGCAAGCTATAATACTATTGGTCTAAGGGGAAATACTGATGGAAAAGAGACACCACAGAGGATGCTTTACTAGGGTACTTAAATCCTACCAAACCTTCTGACGGGAGGAGGGCTCCAAAGGTAACAATGAGATTATCACTTCCCACGTTACTACACGCTGATCCGGCCAGATAGGGGGTATCTACGAGTATTCCTAGCCCAAGCACCATGCTTACACTATGAATGATTACTCTATTCCCTACACAAATCGAATAAAGTAAACTCGTAAACTAAAGAACAATAATAACAACATACTTATTTAGTATTAGAAGTTAAATTGCCGAAGAATCCTAGAACCAAGCCTCGGGTTAGGAGACTTGACCCCGTAGATACAAGCTTGGAGAGGAGACACCGATAAGCTGGGCTTCCTCCAATCTTCTACCTCCACTCTAACTCTCTTAATCTAGAAGAATAACTCTAATCTCACATAGAGACTACAAAGCTAAACTCTCTTGTATGTGCCCTAGAGAAAGATCCATTCAAGGGACCCCTCTTAGGCAAATTCTCTCTGGAAAATAGGAATTAGGGTTTCTGAACTCTCTCCTCTAGGGGGCCAGGGGCCTTGCTTATATAGCCCCCTAGGAAGCACCACAGCCCTCGGATCAAACCGACCTTGATCAACGATTTTTATTCATCCTCAAAGGCGGTGGAAGCAAGATCCGCGAGGTGGAAGCTAATTGGCTCCCTGGGTTGGGCGGCCACCCCTGTCACAGTGACAGGTGGGTCCCACCTCCCAAAGTTTGGCTTCCCAAACCTTCTAGATTATACTTTTTTATGTATAGTCCTTTCTCTCTATGTAAACCTGACATGTGGGCCATCTTTGATTATTTTCAACCGGCACCCTGCAGAAATAGATATTCACCAAAACTCATGGAATTCTGTTAGTTAAACACCTAGTCTATGGTGGTAATTAATTTTATAGCATTCTTTTGTTTAAGTTGACGGTTAAATATGATAGTTAATTACCGTCAACACCTACCACGCCATCCTGGGATGACCGTGCTACGCAAAGTTCATGGCCATCCCTAACTACACCTACCTCAAGCTCAAGATGCTAGGCCCGCGTGGGGTCATCACTATTGGCACCTCCTTCCAGCGTGCTTACGAGTGTGAAGTTGAGTGCTGTGAGCATGCCTCGGCGATTATTGCCTCCAAGGAGCTGCGGTCATCAAGGAGGGGACCATCGAGGAGGCATCTGACTCTAAGCGGTCAGCCAAATCTTTTGAGCACACAGAGGGCGTCAAGGAGGTCTTCATAGACCCTAGCAACTTCGAGGACTAGGTGGTGCGCATGGTGCCGCACTCTCCTCCAAATAGGAAAGCGCGCTCGTCGACTTCCTCCACACCAATAGAGATATCTTTGTGTGGAAACCCTCGGACATGCCAGGCATTTCGAGGGAAGTCACTAAGCGTGCCTTGAAGATCAGGCTAGGCTCCAAGCCGGTTAAGCAGCGCCTACACCGCTTTGATGAGGAGAAGCGCAGGACCATCGGCGAGGAGATCGCAAAGCTTTTGGCGGCTGGATTTATCAAGGAAGTGTATCATCCTGAGTGGTTAGCCAATCCTATTCTTGTACGAAGGAAGAGTGGGAAATGGAGAATGTGTGTCGATTACATGGGTCTCAACAAGGCGTGTCCAAAGGATCTATTTTCTTTGCCACATATAGAACAAGTAGTCGACTCAACCTCAGGGTGTGAAACCCTCTGCTTCCTTGATACGTACTTTGGGTACCATCAGATCATGATGAAAGAGTCTGACCAACTCGTGACCTCTTTCATCACCCCTTTTGGATCATTTTGCTATGTCGTGATGCCGTTCGGTCTGAAAAATGCGGGGGCTACATACCAGTGCTGTATGCTCAAGTGTTTCGGGACCTCATTGGACAGACCATTGAGGCCTACATAGATGACATCATGGTCAAGTCCAAGTAGTCCGATTAACTCATGGTGGACCTAGAGAAAACTTTCGCAAAACTCCGAGCAAACGACATCAAACTCAACTCCAAGAAATGCGTTTTAGAGGTCCCAAGGGCTATGTTGCTTGGGTTCATTGTCTCCGAGCGCGACATCAAGGCCAACCCAGAGAAGATCTCGGCCATCATGAGGATGGGTCCAATTCAGAATCTAAAGGGAGTACAAAGAGTTACGAGGTGCCTCGCAGCGCTCAGCCGTTTTATCTCATGCCTCGGCGAACAAGGCCTCCCCCTTTATTGGCTTCTAAAGAAAGCCGACCGATGTGCGTGGACACCTAAGGCTCAAGAGGCGCTTGACAAGCTCAGGGAACTCCTAATGAAGGCCTTGATTCTAGTCCCGTCGATCGATGGGGAACCGCTTTTGCTCTACATTACGGCCACCACGCAAGTGGTCAGCGCTGCCCTGGTAGTAGAACAGGAAGAAGAGGGGCACACCCTCAAGATGCAATGTCCTGTATACTTTATTAGTGAAGTCTTGTCTAACTCCAAGACTCATTACCCCAAATCTAGAAGCTCTTGTACATCGTCCTGATCGCCAAAAGGAAGCTATGTCATTACTTTGAGTCACACCCCATGACGGTCGTGACGTCCTTCCCTCTTGGTGAGGTCATCTAGAACCAGGACACATGGGAAGAATCATGAAGTAGGCACTCAAACTGATGGGTCAAGGCATTTCATATGCCCCTCGGATGGCCATCAAGTCCCAGGTGCTAGCCGATTTCATTGCAAAATGGACCGAGATCCAAATGCCGTCAGTAGAGGTCGACCAAGAGTACTTGACAATGTACTTCAACGGATTACTGATGAAGAAAGACATCGGCATGGGGCTAGTCTTTGTTTCCTCCCTCAGAGTACACATGAGGTACATGGTTCGCCTTCATTTCCCTGCCTCTAACAATATGGCTGAATATGAGGCGCTCATCAACGGCCTATGCATCGCCATTGAATTGGGCATCCAATGGCTAGACATCTGAGGTGACTCGCAGCTAGTCATCGATCAAGTTATGAAGGAGTCAAGCTACCACAGTGCCAAGGTGGCTGCGTATTGCCAAGAAGTTTGCCAGCTAGAGGACAAGTTCGATGGCCTCGAGCTCAACCACATCCCAAGATGGCTCAATGAGGCGGCCAACATGCTAGTGAAAATGGCATCCAATTGGGAGCCGGCTCTGACGGACATCTTTGCTAGCAATTAGTACAAGCCCTTAGTCTACTATGAGGAGTCGGAACAAAGCAGTGACGGGCCACCTTCCCTGGGCTCAGGGGCTAACCGACCATCGGCTCCTTCCGACCTCAAGGTCGTGAAGCTTGACAAAGATCTAGTGGCAAAGCCCGACCCTCCAACCAACTAGAGTACACCTTATCTCGATTACCTCCTCTACGAGGTGCTCTCAACTAACAAAACAGAGGCCAGATGGCTCGCGTGTCATGCTAAATCTTTCATCGTTGTTGAGGGGGAGCTCTACAAGTGAAGCCACACCAAGATCCTACAGCGTTGCACCCCATCGAACAAAAGGAAGCTGCTGCTAAAGGATATCCATGGTGAGGTCTATGGACATCATGCCGTGCCTAGAACCCTGGTTGGAAACACGTTCTGATAGGGCTTCTACTGGCCAACCGCACTGGCTAACACTGATGACTTTGCTCTTTGAATTGTCCCCAAATGTGATCTTCTCTTGACATACCCCATTCTCTTCAAGTGAGGTGAACATACGAGGATCACCGATCATATGTTGAGTGCAACAACTATCAATAACCTAATGAGATCCACCGGTCTTATAGTTCACCTACACACAAGAGATCAAGCTTTTTGTTTAGGGACCCAAACTTGAGAGGGACCCTTGACTTTCTCAACTAGTGACTTGGCAACCCATATTTTCTTAGGCCTATTCTTGTTAGGGGGACCCAAGAACATGACTTTCATCTTTCCACTTGAATCTTTTCTAAGCATGTAATAAGCATTGAAAGCAAAGGGTCTAGCATGCTTGGGCAAGGGTTGTGGTGGTGGAGTTTTGCACTCATGAGAAAAATGACCTTCTTGTCCACACTCAACATATCTCTTTGGCTTAGGTTTTGACTTGCTTTGTTATTGTTGAGCTTTAGCCTTCTTCTCTTGATTTGCCAAGTAACCAATGCCACTTCTATCCATCTTTATTACGGTGTTCATGAGTAGCTCACTTTGCAAATGTTGGCCTCTTATGAACTTGCTTAGGCCGGTCTTGAGATGCTCTTTTTCTTGCTTGAGCTTTTTGTTCTCTTCAATAAGTGACTCATTTGATGTTTGCTTTTCAAGAGCCATCAACTTCTTGTTCTCATTTCTAAGCATCTCATTTTCACTTTTAAGCTTGACATAGTCATCATAGTTGTCGGACTCAACCATATTCTTGCCTTTGCCGCTAGAGCCTTGCTCAATGTTCTCAATAATCAAGTCATCACATGATGTAGCTATATCAATCTTAACAACTTGGTTAGTAGCATCATGTGTCTCAAGAGCAAGCTTATTAGCAACAATAAGACTATCATAATTGATTTTCAATGTAGTATATTTATCTTTTAGCAAGTTGAGCCTAGTGATGAGTTCATCATGCTTTTTCTCAAGTTTATCATGTTCATCTCTAAGCTCTTTGTTAGAAGTTTTGAGCTCCTTGAGAGTAGAAGACATAATTTCATTTTGATCTTTGAGCTCATCACTAGTCTTATGTGCATTCTCAAGCTTAGATGAGAGTGAGTCATTTTCATTTTGGAGCTCATCATTTTCATTTCTAGTTCTTCTTATGATTTTAGAGTATTTGTTCAACAATTTTATAAGTTCATCATAAGAAGGTGCATCATATTCATCATCACTATCACTATCATCATCATCACTCTCATTGTTTTGTACCTTTCATTCACCCTTAGCCATAAGGCATAGGTGAGAAGTGGACGATGATGGTGAAGGTGGCGGTGAAGGTGGTGATGAAGATGTTGGTGAAGATGATGATGGCCCAATCACAAATGCGGTGACCTTCTCTTTCTCATCGTCGCTCTCATCGCCGGAGGACTCACATAATGACTCAATGTCGGTGAGCCAATCACCAACAATGTAAGCTTTGCCTTCCTTCTTCTTCTTGTGAAACTCTTTTCTCTTGCCATCTTTCTTTTTGTATGGCTTGTTCTTCTTCTTCTCATCTTCTTCATCACTTGAATCATTTCTGTTGCCCTTGTTCTTGTTCTTGTTCTTGTTCTTGTTCTTGTACTTGTCTTTTGGAGGCTTAGGGCATTGATGAGCTAAGTGGCCAAGTTCACCACAATTGTAGCAATCCATCTCGGATATTGGCTTCCTTTTGCTACTTGTGAAGAACTTCTTCTTCTTGCCATCGAACTTAATGCCACTCTTATTGAGCTTCTTTAGCATCTTGGTGGTCTTTCTCACCGTGAGTGCAAGTGATGCATCATCAATATCACTTTCACTTGAGCTTTCTTGCACCATCATGGCTTGGCCCTTCTTCTTTTTCTTGTCATGGCTAGCTTTGAAGGCCAAGTCCTTCTTCTTGGAAGATGATGAGCCCTCTTCCAGAGTGATGTGCATGTACATCTCATGTGCATTGATCTTTCCCAATACCTGTGTCGGTGTTGCGGTGGAGAGATCACTTTGGTGAAGCACGGTGACAATGTGACCATACTTCTCAACGGGAAGAATGCTCAAGATCCTCCTAGCAACATCCGATTGACTCATTTGAGTGAGTCCAAGAGCATTAAGATCATCTACAAGAACATTCGATCGAGTGTACATTTCATTAGCACTTTCTTTGGGAAGCATCTCAAAAGAATTAATTTTCTTTAAAGCAATATGATAGCGTTCCTCACGCTCACTCTTAGTTCCCTCATGGAGAGCACAAAGGTTTTCCCATAATTCATGAGCGTTTTTAGCATTACGCACACAATTAAAGATATCCTTGCCTAGGCCCTGATAGAGTGCATTTTTTACCTTTGCATTCCACCGGTCGTACTTCTCCTCGTCACCACTTGGGTTGGTGGGATCCTTGATAGCGGGAAGCCCTTCGGTTGTGGCTCTAAGGCACCCAACATCTATGGCTTCGAGGTACGCCTCCATACGAATTTTCTAATATGGAAAATTGTCTCCCTCAAAGGTGGGAGGTGGTCCTTCCCCATTAGACATCTTGCTCTAGGCGGTGAAGCCTAAATAAGGAGCAACTCGGCTCTGATACCAATTGAAAGGATCAAGATGCCCAAGAGGGGGGTGAATTTGGCTTTTCTAAAAATTAATTGCAAGAATGAAATACTACAAGCCAAACTTCACCCCTAGTGCCTACTAGTGTTTCTTGTGATTCTACCGGTAAAAGTTTTGCACTCTAAGTTCCAATCCTAGTCTAGCATGGCAATACTAGGAAAGTAAACAAGCAATGAAAGTAATACACGGAAATAAATGCTTAAAAGTAAAGGTTAGGAACACGGTGATATTTTCCCGAGGTATCAGAGAGTCGCCACTCCCCACTAGTCCTCGTTGGAGCACCCACGCAAGGGTGTAGCTCCCCCTTGATCCGCGCAAGGATCAAGTGCTCTCTACGGGCTGATTCTTTGACACTCCGTCGCGGTGAATCGCCCAAAACCGCTCACAAGATGAGTTGGGTCATCCACAAGCTCGCCGGATGATCACCAAACTCCCAATCACCACCAAACCGTCTAGGTGATGGCGATCACCAAGAGTAACAAGCTAGAACTCTCACTTGACCACAACAAGCCTAATGAGAAGATGGATGCACACTTGCTACTCTCTAGTCACTAATGAGGGATCTCAAGCTTTGATTCTCAAATCACTACCCTCACTAGGGCTCTTGCACTCCCTTGCACTTGAAAGGTGTTTCTCAGCTGAACAAATGAGCAAGAGACCTCTAAAAGAGGTGGAGAGGATGTATTTATACACCCCACAGACAAATCCAACCGTTACCTCCCAAATCAGCAAAACATGCACTGACCGGACGCGCCGGTTGTCATGACCGGACACGCCGGTCGAACGTAACGGTCGAAAACTGGAACGACACCGCTGAGTGACCGGACGCACCGATCAGGGGTGACCTGACGCATCCGATCATGCAAGAGCCTTACTGTACTTTAACCTGACGCTCGACCACGTTCGATCAGTGATGACCGGACGTGTCAGGTCAGCTAAGTACCTTACTGGAACATGATCGGACGCGCCTGATCATTTTCCAGTCGCGTCCGATTAGACTTTTACCCTCTAAAACACGTGTCAGACTGATCAACGCGTCCAGTCCTCGTAGGGACCGTGTCCGGTCAACCAGGTTGAAAACGCAGTGACTGTTAGTACTGACCGGACGCGTCCGGTCGTGACAGAGACCGCGTCCGGTCAAGGGTAAACAGCTCAAACAACTTCGAAACACGACACAACTTGAACCAAGTTGCTTCCAACTGAACTTTGAGCTTTTCCTGAGCTACCTAGTGCTTAGTTAGACAAGTGTGCACCACACCTAAATAAAAGACTCACCTAGGTCAAGCTACTCGCTCATGCCCCCCTTTATAGTACGGTCAAAGGAAAAAGGCGAAGATCCTAACGACTGTTCTGGATGTAACTCAACGCCTTGACATCCGGAACTAACCGTCCTTAATCTTGTTGTTGATCCTTTGAAAACCAAAATGATTTCCATTAAGGGGCATGAATACCATAGTGCCCAAAGCAGTTATCAACCCCATGACCTAACTTATTAAAGTTTCTGCAAAACACACGTTAGTCATGGTAATAATGCATTATCATCAATTACCGAAACCAACTTTCGGGGCCTAGATGCTTTCAATTGTCCTATTAGAATATTTTCCCACAAGCATAAATACATGTATGTGGAACAAAAAATTCATGCAAGCTTCTATCTTAAAAATGTCATTATCATATCACTTTTCAAGATTTTAAATAAAGTGGCGTTTAAAGATATTACATGGAGGCATAGTTGGTTGATTGAGTTTATTTTTAATGATCAGAATTATGCTTGTTAAACTCTAGATTATAGGAAGATTGAGGGAGAAAGTTGCACAAACCATCGTTAAAGATGAAGGAGTTCATGGGGAGTCAGAAATGGTTTGGCTAAACCAGAGGTTCAGCCATGTAACAGAACCGACCAATTATACAAGATTAAGTAAGAAAATCATCCATCGAGGAGACGATTTAGCAAACTTAAGCCCGTATAACCCGGTAGTCCGTGAAATCACGACGTATTTCAAACCAACTTACATACCAGCCAAGATCTTAATAAGTTTAGCGATCACCATCACAAGTTACATAAAAGTTTGCGTCACAAATACATCGGAGTTTAAACATAGTTATTACAAACCAGTTTCAAATAAAAGTAGCAGAAGCATTTAGTCCAAATCACACACTCACACAGAGTTCAAAATAAAGTGCCAGCTCAGGATCATCTCTAACAAAAGCATCAGACGAGATGTAGTGAATGACCATTGCCCATGGTCCTAAGGTTCTCCCATCACAGGATAAAGGCAGTTGATACAGTAGCCGTAATACATCTGCCCATCTGCAATAAGGAAGAACAAAGCCCTAAGTACGAGAAGGTACTCAGCTAGACTTACCCGACATAACCAAAAATAAGAGACACCAAGGATCATGATAGGCTTTATGGTGGGGTAGCTGACTCAATTGCCAAAAGGCATTTTTTAGCATTTAAAGAATCTTTTCAAAAGCTTTGCATCAAGTTAAATCTTTATTAACCTGTCAACTACATTTGCACCTGTACTAGAGTAACATGTAATTAAACAGGTAGGGATAACCAATGATCAGTAATCAACTTTTATCATGTCATATACCATATAACTGTCCAAGTGTTCCATTAGAATTACTACAATGAAGTAACTCAAGTAAAGTGCTCACTATCCAGTGAACGATGGTGATTCGAATCGATTATTAACCAGCTGGTAAATTATTCCTTACACAAACCTCACTCACCCGCTAAAGTGAGATATTGGTTACCGAGTCAACTATCTAGGTAAAGTCGCAAGCTTGCCAGGAACCACATGTACCCGGGGGCCGCCCGACTGCTCTTTGGCCTTATCATTGCGCCCCCGTATCCTGCCACTACTGCTCCGGTACAGTGCGTTACGGGCAATCCACTCAGCCCGAATAATCTCCCAGCTTCGTGGTCGAAAGGTACATTATTCGGCCAGCTAAATGTAAGGCAAGCGTTCAACATGACTCAAGGCCCACAACGGTCGGTCCTTAATCGACATAGACGGAAAACACTACAGTCCAAAACCCTGCAAGTTTCCGTTCGGTCTCAATTTTACATTAACACTTAGTTATTCTCAGATGACATACTTCTTCAAGCAGATCCAGGTAACCACCTATAACTCACATGTGACAGGAAATCACCCGACTTCTACCGGTCTAAGCAAGCTAAGCATTTCTTGACTACGAACATCAAGGTAACAAGGATATGGTAGAACAGGGTAAACAAGGTATAATGCAGCAACGGTTGCAAACAATTTCTAAACGTAATGTATCAGCTAAAGTAAAGCATTAATAAATTATTTGCAAACCGGGGGAGAAAAATGCTCCGGGGCTTGCCTCTCTCGAAAGAGCTCGGACGATGATCTGGACACTGGAAGATCCTCACCGACCTCCTCATCGGCCTCGAGCACCTCCTGCTCCTGCACCTCGGGCTGCTCTTCCGGCTCCTCGGGAACTCCTACTGGAGTTACTTCCTACGATCCTGTATGATGCGAACGTATAAGTGCTCATGCCTAGGTGCATTGCAGAAATGACATATAACAATCATGATAAATGAGATGCAAATGTCCAGGTTTTCTTTATTGCATAAAGTAGGAATACAAATCTTCTACAAGGTAGTCAACATCATCCAAGAACATGTACTCGTATACTACTACCAACATTCTCTACCATGTCAAGTCACCACAGAAATCTAAGATGCTTCAAAGATACACCAAAGCAAATCCTATTAACTAGTCATGCAGTAACAAGGTTAATTAAACCCTAATTGCAACTAGGTTTAAACAACAACACCTCTTTTGGTAGCACAGAAAAATCTGAGAAAATTACAGCAGCCTACTATCATCTAATCAAGCATTCCACAAAAATTTCATTGCATTTGGATTAATAGAACTGCCTACACAAAAATAACAAGCTAGGGCCTAAAAATGAGCATAAAAATAATTTATACTATGAAAAGTATCAAACAACATATTTAGTATTTTTTCTAGATTCTACACAATAAACAATCACCATAGAAAAATTATTACATGCATGTTTTATTCATTTTTTTCTCTCTAGCAAAAATAACAATTATTAACAATATTAAACACTTGTACTACACATCAAGATTTTTCTATAGAACAGGTATGTCATATATTTTTTTCTAGAAAGTACATCACAAAAGAAAATTATTGCAAGAGAAACCATATTTTTCTGAACTTTCTATGATTTATTACATATTTAACAAGAAAACAACAATTTCAGTGATTAAATAGAAATCCCACAGAAAAGTATTTCAAACTTAACATGCAACATTTTTAAACTATAGATCTACTCATAAGAAACACTACAAAATTTGTTTCATAATTTTTGGAGCTAAAATTATTACACAAACATTTTTCAAAGTATTTCTTTCTCAAATAATAAAAGAAAAATGAAAAACCAATTTTTCTTATTGATAACGGGCCGGCCCAGTGAAGTCAACCGGCCGGCTACGACTTTCGGCCCGAGCACGCGCGTGGGGAAAAGCAGGCGAGTCGGCTCGGCTTGAGCTCCGGCCCAAGGCCGTCCCAACCCAACACAGGCGGGCGTGACCACGACCGGGACATCCCAGTGCCCGAGACCGCGGCGGCGCGGTGGCCGCCGATGGCCAGCGGCCGTTTCCGGTCACGAGCGGGCGAGGTGTGGCGAGCAAAAGGTCCGTGAAGAAAAGGCGAACACGATGGAGCTAATTGAAGGAAATGAGGAGGAGCGAGAGCGCCGGTGGTCGTAGCGCGAGCTCGGTGGCTCCGTCCACGGCGGCGCACGGGAACCGAGCAATTTCGCCCCACCTGCGCGAGCAAGGAGCCGTTGACGCTTATTTAGAGGAGAGGAGAAGGTGGCGGAGCACTGTGCGTTGGCAATCAGACGGCGGTTGCTTGCCGTCGTCGGAACGCGGCGGCGGAGGAGTGGGCAAGCGATGGCGAGCGGTTCTCCCGCTCGGGTTCTCCAGAGAAAGAAGAAAAGGAGCGAGCGCGCGGAGGAATGGCAGGGAGGCAGAGCGGGAAGTGGAGCACCTGCGGCTTGAAATGGTGAGGCGCACGCTCGTGGGGGCCACGGACGGCCAGGTGTCGCCGGCGAGCGACGCATGCCGGTCACGGGGCGAGCAGCTCCTGCCGCGGCCGATCGCGCTGGCACGGGCGAGTGGGGCCGGGCTGGCTTTGGCTTGCGGGCCGAAAAGGTGGCGGCGGCCCGTTAAGGTAAGAAATCGTTTTTCTTTTCTAAATAAAATTCTACATTTTATAATTTGATTCAAATTCAAATTTTGAAGATGAAAAAGACATTTTCACAAGTTGCCCCCAAAACAAAAGTTGTTCAAAATTTATTTTTTTACAACTTTCATTTAGGGCACTTTTCAAAATTCTAAATAGATTTTGAATTAGTGATTTAAAGTCCAAATTTTAAATAAAAACTTATTTTTCTGAAATATTTTTAAAAGCAAAATTTGGGGAGATTTTGAATACAAAAATTGCTCCAAAAATCATGTTAATTAGTTCTAAGTCATTTAGAGTTATAGCTCAACAAATTTTTACCACTCTTAGCTAGAAATTTTACTAATTCAGGGTTCAAACATGTGTTTTCACAATTTAATTAATTCTAACTTAAATTGCCATATGGTGGTGAACATGCATGCAATGCTAATGATTATGATTTGGGATGTGAATGCATGCTTAACACCCAGGGGTGTTACAGCCCTCTCCCCTTATAAAAATCTCGTTCCGAGATTTGGGTTACGAACCATTTGTTATAAAAATCCTCATAAGCCTTTTGTAGATATTCACCCGTTTTCCCAGTTGCATCTCCTTCATCATGATGACTCCACTGTATCTTATATGTTTTCACCACACTGCTTCGAGTAATTCTCTCTTTAGAGTCCAACACTTGAACCGATTGCTCACGGTATACCAAATCTGACTTGAGCTTTATGCCTCGAGGTTTGATTCTTTCCTCTAGAACACACAAACACTTCTTGAGATGCGATATATGAAAAACTAGGAATATAGCACCCATTGTCTTAGGTAACTCTAACTTATAAGCGAATGGACCTTTTCTTTCTAAGATTTTATATGGTCCCACAAATCTGGCTGCAAGCTTTCTACGTACTCCAAACCGTTTTTTCTTCATTGGTGTGACTTTCAGATAAACATAGTCACCAACTTCGAACACAAGCGGTCTCCTTCTTCTATCTGCATAGCTTTTCTGACGTGATTGAGCGGCTTTCATATTTTTCTGAATGATATGAACTTTCTTCTCGGCTTCCTCTACGAAGTCAATACCATAATATCTTTTTTCTCCTGGCTCGATCTAGTTTAGTAGTGTTCTACACTTTCTGCCATATAAAGTTTCGAACAGTGCCATTTTGATACTTTCTTGATAACTATTATTATAAGCGAATTCTGCTAAAGGTAACCATGACTCCCATGAACCTATGGAAGATAACACATAGGCTCTTAACATATCCTCCAGAACATCATTAACTCTTTCGATCTGACCATCCATCTGAGGATGATAGGCAGTGCTACGAATCAAACTAGTTCCCAATCCTTTGTGCAAGTGCTCCCAAAAGTGAGCAGTGAATTGTGACCCTCTGTCAGACACTATAGTCTTCAGTATGCCATGCAATCTGACAATCTCAGCAATATACTTCTCTGCATATTGAGGTGGTCTATAATCTATCTTGACAGGTAAAAAGTGAGTTGTCTTCGTAAGACGATCCACGATTACCCAAATCGAATCATGTCCTTTCTGAGTAGTGGGCAAACCGGTGATGAAATCCATACTTATATCATCCCACTTCCAATTAGGTATGGACAAAGGTTGCAACAATCCAGCAGGTCTCATATGAATAGCTTTCACTCTACAACATGTGTCATATCTGGCTACATATACTGTAATCTCTTTCTTCATCTTGGTCCACCAATAACGAGGTCTTAGTTCTTGGTATATCTTGCTACTTCCGAGATGGATAGATAACTTTGAAAGGTGAGCCTCATCCATAAGTTTATTCTTAAGCTCTCGATCCTTGAGAACAACAAGACGATCATCAAACCATAACACGTCCTATTCATCCACTCTAAAGTGCTTGGATGGTTCTTCTTTAATCTTTTCTTTGATATGGAATATCCCTTTATCGGTTTTCTGGTCTTCTATTATCTTACTCTCCAAAGAACAACTAATATGAATATTGTGTAACATGACAGGATGCATTAGATCAAAACCATCTTCGAGCAAAGGTTGCACATTCAGGCAATGTGACTTTCTGCTCAAAGCATCTGCCACTACATTGGCCTTTCCAGGATGATATTGCACATTCAAGTTGTAATCTTTGATCAATTCTAACCATCTTTGTTGTCTCATGTTCAATTTAGGTTGGGTGAAGATGTACTTGAGACTCTTGTGATCGGTGAAAATATTGCACACATTACCAAGTAAGTAATGTCTCCAAATTTTTAATGCATGCACTATGGCAACAAGTTCAAGATCATGTGTCGGATAGTTGATCTCATGCTTTCTCAACTGATGGGAGGCATAAGCAATGACTCTTCCTTCTTGCATAAGAACACAACCTAATACTGTTTTTGACACGTCGCAAAACACATCAAAAGGTTTCTCAATGTCTGGTTGCGCTAGAACTAGAGCAGTGGTCAATAGTTTCCGCAAGGTGTGGAAAGCTGTCTCACACTTCTCTGTCCGCACAAACTTGTGATCTTTCTATAGCAGACTTGTCATTGGCTTGGCAATCTTCGAGAAATCTGGTATAAAACGATGATAGTAACCAGCTAACCCTAAGAAACTTCTAACTTCCGAAACTGTGATTGGTGTCTTCCAATCCATAACCTCTTGCACTTTGCTCGGATCTACAGAAACTCCATTCTCTGACAGAATGTGGCCAAGGAAAGGAACTTTCTTCAACCAAAATTCACGTTTGCTAAACTTAGCATACAACTTATGACCTCTAAGTCTGGTTAAGACAATTCTCAGATACTCTTCATGATTTTTCTCGTTCTCAGAGTAAACTAGAATATCATCAATGAACATAACCACAAACTTGTCCAACTCTGCCATGAAAACCGTATTCATCAGATACATAAAGTATGCAGGAGCATTTGTTAAGCCAAAAAACATAACAAGATACTCGTACAACCCGTATTTGGTGGAAAAGGCGGTTTTTGGTATATCTTGTGGCCTAATCTTTATCTAATGGTAACCCGATCTTAAATCTATCTTGGAGAACACTCTGGCTTTGGCTAACTGATCGAACAAAACATCAATATGAGGCAAGGGATACTTATTCTTGATAGTTACAACATTAAGAGGCCTATAATCCACACACATTCTCAAAGTACCCCCTTTCTTTTTCTTCACAAACAAGGCAGGACATCCCCATTCAGACTTACTTGGCCGGATAAACCCCTTTTTCAATAATTCCTCTAGTTGCTTCTTCAGCTCAGCTAACTCATCCGGAGGCATCCGATAAGGTCTCCTTGAAATTGGAGCTATCCCGAGGATCAACTCAATTCCAAACTCAACATCTCTATCTGGTGGAAGACTAGGTAACTCATCTGGAAACACATCCGGAAACTCACACACTACCGGAATCTGATAAATAGGAATAACTTCCATAGCACATGTCACACTCACAAGGTTTGTTCTTTTGGGTAATGGTACCTGAAAAGTACCCTCTCCTAGGGGATCCTTAAGGGTAAGTACCTGACTTCCTGTATCTATAACTGCTCCCTATTCCTTCATCTAATTCATCCCTATGATGACATCCAGAACTAGTCCAGGCATAACTATCAAGTTTACTCGAAACCTTCGACTACCTAACTCAAGGGTTGCCCCTCTAACTATCTGATTGGTTAAAACATCAGCCCCTGCTGAACTTATACGGTAACCATAACTTAAATCTATGCATAGTTGTTCATGTTTCCGTGCAAATGATTGACTCATGAAAGAATGCGATGATCCAGAATCAAATAGAATAACTACAGGATTTTGGTTAACAGGAAACTTACCAGCAGTTACGGGCTCTCCCTTAGGAATCTCATCCACGGTGGTGTGGTGTACCCGAGCATTATAGGTCTGTTGCTTCTTTCTGGGCGGATAAGGATAGAACTTTGAAAAGTGGCCCGGCTGATCACAATTATAGCAAGGTCCCTTTATTGTACCAGTAGATCCTATAGCTCCCTTAGAGTTGCCTTGTCCCATAGTTGCGGCTGTCCTTGCTGGCGGCACGGCCATCTTGTACGGCTTCTGCGGTCCCTTATAGTTCTGGGTTTTATACTGTGGTGGCCTAAACCTTACACCTGGTGCAGACGGACGATAGGCCAAACGATTAGCAGTGAAAATTCTTGGCTGTGATGGTCCTGACTCAAAGGCTCTCTTGCGAGTCTTGGATGCAGTGTACGCGTTGTTATTCTTCTCTTGTTTCAGACAATCACTCATGAAGTCATTGAATCTGGCGCGGGTATTGGTACCCACATGCTTCATCATCTTCGGACTTAACCCTCTCTTGAAGCTAGCAATTCTCTTAGCATCGGTGTCAACCATGTCGGGAGCATAATGACACAAATTGTTGAAGGCATGTAAATACTGCATCATGGTTTTGATGCCCTGATTTAAAGCTAAGAATTCTCCCAACTTCATCTCAACCAGCCCTGGTGGAATATAAACTCCACGAAAGGCTTCAGTGAACTCTCTCCACGAGATCTAAGCATTTGGAGAGAAGGTGGTGCGATGATGCTTCCATCACATCCCTGCGGGTCCTTGTAACTGATGTGTAGCATACTTTGTCTTCAGTACTTCAGTCAGCCTTAACACACGGAACTTATCTTCCATGGTGTTGATCCACTCTTCAGCGTCAAGTGGCTCGGTTGCTTCCTTAAAAATTGGCGGCCTGGTGTCCATGAAATCCTTAAAGTTGTTGTACTGATTCACCCCATTGCCACCACCTTGGTTGTTACCATGTTGAACATTATTGGCAATTATACGCAGAAAATCTTCCATGTTTTTCTTTGACTGCTCGGCATTGCGCTGACTTCCAAGAAATTGTGCAAAGAATACCTCTGCAGTGAGCGGTGGAGGAGGCGGCAAATGTGGTTCTGGGTGTGGCTCATTATGGTTGACGTTGTTTTCACCACTCCCACCTGCCTCGGCACCATTTCCACCCATTTCAGCAGCCTCATACGTGGTGCGGCGAGTGTTTGCCATCTGCATATTTTAGCAACAAGTAATGATTAAGTGAAGCTGTAGTAATTGTGAGTGAATGAAAAATTATGCCGTACTGAATTCATTAGAGAGAACAAGTCATACAATAAAACAGAGGCACAATAATTGCATTCCAATTAAAACAACATCACTAATTAAATTACTTCAATGCAAACATCGCGTTCATACAACCAGATTGCCAATATACATACACTGGACTTTTATGCGCTCAGGTATCGCATGACCAACCAAGTTCCAACATACTATCAAGTTTCAAGGTTCGAACGAGATAGATCAAGGTACAAGAAACCAAAAGAAAGGTCATCGCGACAGGGCCTCGCAGCTAACGCAAGGTAACTAGCCTACTCCTTGGGGCCATCGTCGGGGTCAGAGACGTCACCATCACTACCATCAGTAGCAACGTCGTCATCGTTGGCAGGTGCAACTGCAGGCTCATCCTCGTCGTCGTCGACGTCCATACCGACGGCGTCTGGAGGAGCATATGGGCCAATCCCGTTGTAGAGCACATGAAACTCCTCATGCAAGTTGACGTTATACTCCTCTAGCTCCTCGACCCTCTGCCTCAGAAGGTTCCACTCGTTCCAGGCTTCATTCCTCTCCTGAACCAACTATCCAATCATGCGGTCTGCATTATTGTTGGCCTAAGTCAATGTATGCACCCGCTGTAGAGCACTATCACCTCTCTCTCGAGCCTGGTCCCGTTGCAAGCTCATGTCAGTCAACTGCTCCTGCAAACTAGCTATAGCACGTGCCTGCCTCTTCTTCTGTTTTCTTGCTTTGAGCCGATCATCACCACGCAAACCAGTCAACGTCCAATAAGTGCACTCAAGACCCTAGTATGCTCTGATAGCTGCATACATCGCACTCATAGCGTGGTTGTCGCTAGTCTATCCTTCGTTTGGGCCTCTGACTAAAGCACTTCCCTGCGGCTGCACCCAAATAGCATCGCGAGGATCATCTCTCGAAAAAGTGCCAGCCAAGGCTGCTACCAGCTCGTTGGGAAATATGCTCATTATGTCCCTGATGACATGAAAGGCTGCTCCCTCTGCACCCTCAACCGGAGTGCGTCCCTCAAACTCCAAATGCCAACCATCCCACTCTAGAGCATCACCAAGAGCAGGGACGGTGATCTCCACTACTGCCAGTCCATCCTTAGCTAACTGGCTCTCACTCCAAGAGTACACCGGCTCCTGACCCTCTAGGTACCCCACATCATGGAGCACTCTCCAAAACAAAGTTGGCATGCCAAACTCGCTCAGAAAGGTGTCCGTGCTGCGGCGCTCTTGTGGGGCCAACTGGTGTCGGGGTGCTCTTCCGCCTGTGGACTTACGGGCAGTCTGCTTCGTGTGGGCCATCTATACCAAAAGTTTTGATTACCCGGTGAGAACATAATTTAAGTTGGTAAAATTTTTATCAAAAGGGGATAATCAATTTATAAGGGGAGGAATTCATGACATGAATGAAATGCACAAGCAACATGATGCATGTACGTTTCGTACGTTCTCACAAAATTTAGAAATAAATGATATCTAGCGATGAATTCGATGGCATACAAGCGATCTCTCATATACGTAACTAATACGTTCTACACGGGAAACACTGTTATGTACCTGCAGAAAATTCATTTCAGCCCAATTCCCCATGAATGCATGAAAGCAGTAAATCTATCTACACGCTCTACACGAAACCCCAGATACGCGTACAACGGTGGTAACTACCCACAACATCGTCCTATTGACGGCATCGCCTCAACGGACGGAACAACCACACATTAGACACTTTTGTAAAAACATGCGTAGAACATGTAATTACTCCAGCATCATATAAGCACTCTCCCTAGATCGGCGGTATATCCAATCATGCTCTCACATCTCACACTTACCGAGCCGTAGAGGCAACTGATCCATACATTACCACTCAATTAAGTGGCACTCATATAATAGCACGCCGTATGAGCAACGAAAGTGAAATATCATGCAAGAACCCCCAAGTCAGTACTTAAATAAGCCACCTAGAATCCTTACTAGGCATAAAGGATATGACCACTGGCACACTTTTAGTTTGGAAATAATGTTTTTCAAACAAAATTTTGGTTTAAATACACTGGTGAACAGTAAACACGCTAAACCATGCTCCGATGCCAGCTGTAACAGAACCGACCAATTATACGAGATTAAGTAAGAAAATCATCCACCGAGTAGACGATTTAGCAAACTTAAGCCCGTATAACCCGGTAGTCTGTGAAATCACGACAGATTTCAAACCAACTTACATACCAGCCAAGATCGTAATAAGTTTAGCGGTCACCATCACAAGTTACATAAAAAGTTCGCGTCACAAATACATCGGAGTTTAAACATAGTTATTACAAACCAGTTTCAAATAAAAGTAGCGGAAGCATTTAGTCCAAATCACACACTCACACAGAGTTCAAAATAAAGTGCCAGCTCAGGATAATCTCCAACAAAAGCATCAGACGAGATGTAGTGAATGACCATTGCCCATGGTCCTAAGCTTCTCCCATCGCAGGATAAAGGCAGTTGATACAGTAGCCGTAATACATCTACCCATCTGCAACAAGGGGGAACAAAGCCCTGAGTACGAGAAGGTACTCAGCTAGACTTACCCGACAGAACCGAAAATAAGAGACACTAAGGATCATGAAAGACTTTATGGTGGGGTAGCTGACTCAATTGCAAAAAGGCATTTTTTAGCATTTAAAGAATCTTTCCAAAAGCTTTACATCAAGTTAAATCTTTATTAACATGTCAACTACATTTGCACCTATACTAGAGTAACATGTAATTAAACAGGTAGGGATAACCAATGATCAGTAATCAACTTTTATCATGTCATATACCATATAACTGTCCAAGTGTTCCATTAGAATTACTACGATGAAGTAACTCAAGTCAAGTGCTCACTATCCAGTGAACGATGGCGATTCGAATCGATTATTAACCAGCTGGTAAATTATTCCTTACACAAACCTCACTCACCCGCTAAAGTGAGATATTGGTCACTGAGTCAACTATCCAGGTAAAGTCACGAGCTTGCCAGGAACCACATGTACCCAGGGGTCACCCGACTGCTCTTTGGCCTTATCATCGCGCCCCCGTATCCTGCCACTACTACTCCGGTACAGTGCGTTGCGGGCAATCCACTCGGCCCGAATAATCTCCCAGTTTCATGGTCGAAAGGTACATTATTCGGCCAGCTAAATATAAGGCATGCGTTCAACATGACTCGAGGCCCACAACGGTCGGTCCTTAATCGACACAGACGGAAAACACTACAGTCCGAAACCCTGCAAGTTTCTGTCTGGTCTCAATTTCACATTAACACTTAGTTATTCTCAGATGACATACTTCTTCAAGTAGATCCAGGTAACCACCTATAACTCACAGGTGACAGGAAATCACCTGACTTCTACCGGTCTAAGCAAGCTAAGCATTTCTTAACTGCGAACACCAAGGTAACAATGATATGGTAGAACAGGGTAAACAAGGTATAATGTAGCAATGGTTGCAAACAATTCCTAAACGTAATGCATCAGTTAAAGTAAAGCATTAATAAATTATTTGCAAACCGGGGGAGAAAAATGCTCCGGGGCTTGCCTCTCTCGAAAGAGCTCGGACGGTGGTCTGAACACTCTGGAAGATCCTCATCGACCTCCTCGTCGGCCTCGGACACCTCCTGCTCCTGCACCTCGGGCTGCTCTTCCAGCTCCTCGGGAACTGCTACCGGAGTTACTTCCTGCGATCCTGTATGATGCAAACGTATAAGTGCTCATGCCTAGGTGCATTGCAGAAATGACATGTAACGATCATGATGAATGAGATGTAGATGTCTAGGTTTTCTTTATTGCATAAAGTAGGAATACAAATCTTCTACAATGTAGTCAACATCATCCAAGAACATGTACTCATATACTACTACCAACATTCTCTACCATGTCAAGTCACCACAGAAATATAAGATGCTTCAAAGATACACCAAAGCAAATCCTATTAACTAGTCATGCATTAACAAGGTTAATTAAACCCTAATTGCAACTAGGTTTGAACAGCAACACTTCTTTTGGTAGCACAGAAAAATCTAAGAAAAGTACAGCTGCCTACTATCATCTAATCTAGCATTCCACAAAAATTTCATTGCATTTGGATTACTAGAACTGCCTACACAAAAATAACAAGCTAGGGCCTAAAAATGAGCATAAAAATAATTTATACTATGAAAAGTATCAAACAACAGATTTAGTATTTTTCCTACATTCTACACAATAAACAATCATCATAGAAAAATTATTACATGCATGTTTTATTCATTTTTTTCTCTCTAGCAAAAATAACAATTATTAACAATATTAAACACTTGTACTACACATCAAGATTTTTCTACAGAACATGCATGGCATATATTTTTCCTAGAAAGTACATCATAAAAGAAAATTATTGCAAGTGGAACCATATTTTTCTGAACTTTCTATGATTTATTACATATTTAACAGAAAACAGCAATTTCAGTGATTAAATAAAAATCCTACAGAAAAGTATTTCAAACTTGACATGCAAAATTTTTAAACTGTAGATCTACTCATAAGAAACACTACAAAATTTGTTTCACAATTTTTGGGGCTAAAATGATTACACAAACATTTTCTAAAGTATTTCTTTCTCAAATAATAAAAGAAAAATAAAAAACCAATTTTTCTTATTGATAACAGGCCGGCCCAGTGAAGTCAACCGGCCGGCTACGGCTTTCGGCCCGAGCATGCTCGTGGGGAAAAGCAGGCGAGTCGGCCCGGCTTGGGCTCTGGCCCAAGGCCGTCCCGACCCAACACGGGCGGGCGTGACCACGGTCGGGACTTCCCGGCGCCCAGGACCACGGTAGTGCGGTGGCCGCCGACGGCCAGCGGCCGTTTCCGGTCACGAGCGGGCGAGGTGTGGCGAGCAAAAGGACTGTGAAGAAAAGGTGAACACGATGGAGCTAATCGAAGGAAATGAAGAGCGAGAGCGTCGGTGGTCGGAGCGCGAGCTCGGTGGCTCCGTCCACGGCGGCGCGCGGGAACCGAGCAATTTCGCCCCACCTACGCGAGCAAGGAGCCGTTGACGCTTGTTCGGAGGAGAGAAGGTGGCAGAGCACTGTGCGCAGGCAATCAGACGGCAGTGGCTTGCCGTCGTCAGAACGCGGCGGCGGAGGAGTGGGCGAGCGATGGCGAGCGGTTCTCCCGCTTGGGTTCTCTAGAGAAAGGAGGAAAGGAGCGAGCGCGCGGAGGAATGGCAGGGAGACAGAGCGGGAAGTGGAGCGCCTGCGGCTTGAAATGGTGAGGCGCGCGCTCGTGGAGGCCACGGACGGCCAGGTGTCGCCGGCGAGCGGCGCATGCCGGCCACGGGGCGAGCAACTCCTGCCACGGCCGATCGCGCTGGCGCGGCGAGCGCGCGCGAGCGGGGAAGGCGCGGGCGAGCGGGGCCAGGCTGGCTTCGGCTCGTGGGCCCAAAAGGTGGCCGTGACCCGTTAAGGTAAGAAATCATTTTTCTTTTCTAAATAAAATTCCATATTTTATAATTTGATTCAAATTCAAATTTTGAAGATGAAAAAGACATTTTCACAAGTTGCCCCAAAACAAAAGTTGTTCAAAATTTAATTTTTTATAACTTTCATTTAGGGCACTTTTCAAAATTCTAAATAGATTTTGAATTAGTGATTTAAAGTCCAAATTTTAAATAAAAACTCATTTTTCTGAAATATTTTTAAAAGCAAAATTTGGGGAGATTTTGAATACAAGAATTGTTCCAAAAATCATGTTAATTAGTTCTAAGTCATTTAGAGTTATAGCTCAACAAATTTTTACCACTCTTAGCTAGAAATTTTACTAATTCAGGGTTCAAACATGTGTTTTCATAATTTAATTAATTCTAACTTAAATTGCCATATGGTGGTGAACATGCATGCAATGCTAATGATCATAATTTGGGATGTGAACGCATGCTTAACACCCAAGAGTGTTACAAGCCACTCCTTTCTAAAGTCATCTATTTCGTCCTTCTGCAAGTTGAGTCATTTGGTGTTGTGTAACGTGTTGGGGAGATCTCCAATATGTGGTTGTTATGCTTGAGAGATTTCCCCCACACTTATTCTTGTACCTGCTTTTATTCAATAGAAAAACAAAAGTGCAACAATAAGGGCTCTACCGGTTTGAACACCGAGGAGCCTAAATCTTATTATTATTATTATTTCTTTTATATTATTTATTAATATTATTATCTATTAGTCCATATCGTTATATTATTTTTTATTTTTTATTTGTTCACCAGACTTTTGCATACTCTGGCAAGGCTAAAGTAAAGATATAATGTAAAACACATGAAATTTACTTTCAATGATTACGAAAACAATAGCTTAAGTTCATTAATCAAAGTTCAACACCATGTCAAAATTCAATTAAAGGTGGTCATTTTTAACCTAAGCACCATGCTTAATTTAAAAAGTCTATGGATGTACCTTAAGAATACACCCAAACCAAAGCATTCATCATAATCAAGGGAAGTATGGCTTTATATGAGCAAGTTATTTTCTCATGGAGAGTAAAGAGTTGGTGAACATTTTACCTTTGCATACCTGAGTGTTCTTACCGGCAGCATATGTGGATGTCACTTGAAACTGCTACAGCGGTGGCTTGATTGCACATGGTCTACTCAGGCAAAACCACAAGGCTAGGCCGTATACACGGTTAGTGCGTATTGGCCACAGACCTTGGTGGTAAGTAGCAAAGGTATGAAAGAGGAGAATCCACCTCTCTCTTGTTTACTATTATATTATTTTTTTTATTTTTTTTCATATACCCCTTTTTAACTCTCTTTTCTTTTCCCCTCTTTTTTTAGCTTCCTTTTTTCTATATATTCTATTTTTTTAGCAAGGCAGAACTATCATCAACATTTTTTATTAGGATGGTCCTTGGTGTGTATGGAACATGCGGCGAGGTTCGCACCATCCTCCCCCACACTTGAACTTTTGTGTGAAAGCCAAGTGTGTGGAGTTAGATTTTCCTTTTTGAGCATGTTCCATTACCAGAGAGCACCATGGTGTATAATTGATGCAACTCCTTATGGTCTCACGCGTCGTATGTATCCTTTGTTCTTCTTGATCTTATCCTAAAAGGGTTAGCAACCAAGAATACCCGAAGGTACATACTAACTAGACAACATGATCTTGCTTTTATTGAAAAAGAAGTTTTTTATGATAATCGTTATTGTTAATATATTATTATTATTTATGATAATCCAGGGTATCTCCCGACAGTGCTTTGTTTTATGGTCATAAGCTCAACCATGGGAACTTCATCTTGTAGCTATCAATGGTGGTGGGTTTTAGTTTCCAACTTTGCCACCAAGAATTTAGCAATAAAGTTCAAGCTACAAGGTTAGCGCCACCGTGCCACTACGGGATTTGCAATACTTGTGATAGATGAAAGCATCCACAACCATCCTCTTAAAAAGTTTGTGAACGAGGATCAAGAGGCAGTTGTGATCCTCGTAGGAGCAGGTGGCACTAACAAACTCTGGAGCCTTTAAAAGCAAGCATGAGATGCGAGGGGTATCAAAAGTGAAACTTTCATGCTCGTTATGGAATCTCTCCTCTTGGCCTCCGGAGTCGGTGTTTCAAGAGTGTCCATGACGCAAAAGTTTTCATTCTCAAAAGATATATCGTGCAACATCGATGTTGATTCTCGGCCACTATCGAGAACAACGTTTCACGAGCCAGAGGGACATGACTTACGTTTGAGTGAGGGAGATGATGGATGTTTAGTTTCATAAGGATGTGAAACTAATGGGAAAATGAATTTTGCCTCCTCGAACAAGTAATTGTTGGGATGTTGCTTCGCTATTGGGATAACTGAGTGAGTGGTGGAAGCGGTTTTTCCCAACTTTTCACTAAGGTTCCTATGGGAAGGTTTTTCTTGAAAAGCTTTTTGAGCGGGTAGCCTATCAAAAGATCAAAATCGAGGATGACATAGATATGGAAGTCCAAGAAAACCTCGGTTTCATGAATTTCAATTGACATGGCCCTAGAAATCCCACAACACTAAAAAATAAGTCCTGATGGACTTTTGAAGAGTTAGTCGGTCAGGACTAGCAACATGTTGCCCAAAAGGGTTTCCGCTAAGAATTGTGATATGATATTAGTCCCAACTGTGAGGTTGTGTAGGGCTTCTATGGAAGTTCCCTTTAACGAACAAGACATGGTCATGGAAGGTGCAAGAATCTGAATTGCTTTAGAAGAATATTTCACTTCCATTAACCATTCCTTTGATGGTTCCACTCTAGGGGAAACTTCTTTTATGTGCTTTTCATGCTATGATATCTTTGAGGTATTGTCATAATCCTCGAATTCGATTGGAAACTCCGAAGGATGAATTACTCATTCCTTCGGTGTTCATGGTTCGGGTGAGGGCTCATGAGTCGAACCTAGAGATGGTATGTGCTTGGTTTTGACTAACAAGGACTCCCCCACACTTGACAAGACTTTCGCCTAGAGGGGTTTGGTTCTTATGATGGAAGAAGTGTGTTTGGCTATGAAGCGCTTAAGGAATTCTACTTGTTCCATCATAGTTTTATGTGTAAATCTACCCCCGACAATCATGTCTAGGCATAGGTCAGCTGTGTCAAGACCCACACAAAAGAGACACAAAATCATGCCATTGGGCAATGACAGGTCTGAGCTGGCATATAGTAACATTGAGAACCTAGCCCAGGCTGTACCTATAGACTCCTTCTCGCACTGCTCAAAGTCAAGGATTGCCCTAGGTAGAGAGCCGATACGGGACATGGGGAAAAAAGCAAGACAAAACTTGTCCTTAAGTTTATCCTAGTCCCCATTCATGCTTTCTACGGTGTCTATGTACCATTGTTTTGCCCCCCGTGAGAGAGAAGGAAAATAATTTCCACCTTAAGGGTTCTTGTGTCATGCCCGAGATGTTCAGACACGAACATATTTTCTCAAAATCTAGCAAGTGTTAGCAAGGGTTTTCATCATCGTGCCTTGAGAAGGGTAGTGCTCAAACCATGGCTATTAAGCTATGGTGGAGTTCATAGCCAGATGACAGTTTAGTTTTGAAACAAGTGATGGCTCAAGGAACTCCCCCTTTGAAGCGAAAGGATTTGCAACTGATGTTGGCTTCATGATGGAAAAGATAAAAGAAGACTATTTTGTTTTTAAAAATAAATTATACAAATATGAGGACGAACTAGGTTTGAAGAAAATAGCAACCATTCCCCTGCAATGGCACCAGAAAGCTTATTGGTATTTCTTAACGAATGTAGAAGAATCCGCAAGCGTATGGAATTACCGTTGTAGCCTTCACCTGGAAGTATTCAAGGTATCATATTTTCCACAGGGAATGGAGGTACTTCTTCCAGCTTAATTCATCCAAGGACAACACAACGGTAGAGTTGGTAGAAGGTAGAGAAGGATTCCTATGGCTTTTGGGTCTAAGGATAGCTAACTCCACCTATACTTGCTTACTTCAGGCACTAGAGATCACTTGGTCTGCTAAGCGATGCCAGCCTATAGCTCTATGCCATACCCAAACATGGGGGATTATAAGAGATGGACAGGGCTGTCACCACCTACTGCCTACCCCTCAACTGTGGAGTATGAGGCAAACGAAGGTAGCCTCTAGCCTGGACACAACATCTACACTATCGATTACTACTCTAGCACGATATCAAGGTGATCCCGTCTTTATCAGGGGCCCTCTACTAGAGCATTCGCCACAAGGACGAACAATGAACCCATAAACAAATATGGGCAAGGCCTAACTAAACAAAGACTTAATACCACAAGAATCATGAACACTCACTTAGCGAATGAAGGGGTCGAAGTGTAGGTGTTCGTCAAGGTACAAGTCCGGGGAGACACCAACAAGTCCGGCACTTCCCTGATCTCTCCCTCACATCTCTCCCTACTACACAACTCTAAGTAGCTATGGCCTAAGCCTTGTAGTGAAGCTCAAGTGGAGTGCTCTTGCTCTTGTGTGCTGTGTCAAATGAGAGGGAGTGGCCCTCTATATATAGGGGAGGAGGGGGGAATGTGTCATAGAATATTCCCTCACTAATGTCCCCAAACCATCATCCAAACCGCCCTCCACTGCATTAATTGCACTGACACACCCTGCCACCGTCTTTGGGCCATCGGCATGGACCTATCGGAAAAAGTTGTAATCGAAAGGAGCTAGAAGTGGCACGGCCGCTCCCCTAGCGCGGCTAAGCTCCCATCGAGCCTAAATGTGCTCATTTTTTGTGGACATGCTCCTTTGGGCCTCCTGAGTTGACCTAGGGGGTGCACTCGTGGAGTTGAGGTGTTTTTGTGTGGGTTTGAGCTTGATTTTCTCTCTCTGGGCCCTAATTTGTCTGGTAACGGGCCTGCCTCCCCTTGGGCTCATGTCGGGTATATGTTTTGTTGGGTTTCTTGTATATTCTAAACTTGTTTTCCATATAATCTCGACATGTCTGCCTACAAATGGTAAAACACCAAAACTTGTGGAATTGGTTAGTTATAGACCCTTGTTCTAAGTTTTAGTGTTCATTTTATGTGAATGTTGGCGGTTAAAGGTGTGAATTAAGGACTGCCAACAGAGTCTTGTTAGCCATGGCTTCAAATTCTAGTGTTAAGCTTCGCCTTGTACGGTTGTCCTTCGACTCTAAACCTAATACTCTCTTGAGTTTAGCCTTAGTTCTCTTGAGTAACGCTTCTGAATCGTCAATGAAGTTTGTCGGTAGGTCAAAACTTGTCATACATTACCTTGCATAAGATACATAAGTAGACAAAATAAGGGTAAGCCTGTTTGAGTAGAGGTCAATAGTTATTTCAACCACATCAGTTAGTATAAGTTTATTAATACTTCCTATTCTAGCTACCTTCTTCGACAACGGCACCAAAAATGCTTGTTGGTATTTATTAACTTGTCACTTGTTTTAGTAACCACCTATTAATTACCTACATCTCCTAGAATTACTAGTACTAGGTTGTCATCCATAGTGATTGTGCTAGAGATACTTGTTGGTACCACCTAGCACTGCTATTAAGTAGATATCTTATTATTTCATGTGACTAGAAAGAATATAAAGATATGAATGAAAGGATTCTATAAGCGGACAGATAATTATACCATTGTAGCACTTCACTCGAAAGTATTCTAGGTATCATTATTTATATTTTCCCATAGGGAAGGTGTAGCGTTGGACATGTATTGATAACTTATAACATTGATGGAGAAATAAACCACAACAAATCACTCTACTCATAACAAGGGTAAGTCACAAGATATATGATAAGCATTGATCAAGTATAATGATAAATCATTCATAGCACTCCTATCTATAACATTAGCATGGTCAGGTAGAATATTAGAGGAATAATTCCTAAATCATTCTTAATTACAAGTCAAAGCATACATTGATTAGTGCAATTACACCTAGTAGTCATTGCTAAGATCACCGTTATATCTATATGTAAGGGGCATTACTTAAGGAAGTTTAAGAACATGGCTTGCCCTTCCTTCATAACCGGGACCTACTTCTATGACCTATATTCGAGAAGTGGACTACAAAGGACTCAACGGTAGTATCATACCTGTGATCTACCATATGACCCAAAATATAGAGTGTATTCACAGGTAAATAGCATATAAGCACCACGCTTACATGATCTCTACCACCCACCCCATGTACTTTGGAGTAAGCAGTCTATGAACTTATGCATAAACATAATAATAAACCAGCTATACTAAGTATATAATCAAAATAGACGATGAACATTGCAACCTTGAACATGAATAAGATGAATACTAATATTGTCATAACAATTGTAGCATGCATATGAAAGTAATGGAGATACAATGAGAGATGGGTACAAAGATTATACCGAACCACGCTCTTGACAATGTCAGGAATCCAAGCGAAGATCTACTTGCCTCCCTCTAGACCTAGCCTAACTAGCTATGCCCTAGAAACTAAAGGAGCTCTAAGGATGATTAGGGTTTCTATCTTCTCAAATGACTTATGCCTCAGGGGGCTGGGGTCTGCTTATATAGCCCAAAGCTTGCAACATGAGCCCTTGGATCACACTGACTTAAGGAATGGCGTAGATGCATCCTAGGAGTCAGTGGGGAATCACCATAGCAATTGGGAGACTAACGAAGGGGCGCACAGGCCGGTCGGCCTACAAGTGGGGCTGGACGGCCCCACATGTCACCCCCTCAGGGTCCGCTTTGGTGGAGATCGTCCCGGAGTCTTCTAGAACCTTCCCATGTAGATTTCACGTTGGAATTGTGTTATTACTTCTAACATGTAGGTCCGCCTTGATGGTTTTCTAGATATACCCTACAAAAATCATAGATTCACCAAAACTTGTGGAATTTGTTAGTTTAAGTCCCTAGACCTATGTTGGTGATCTCAATTATGCCCTTATACATGTTATGTTGATGGTTTAATATGGTTGTTAACTACCATCAACAAAGGCCGAGGGCATGACTGCCGAGGTTGCGTGGAGGTCGGCCAGCGCCAAGAGGAGGTCCGTAGCCTAGAGGCTGAGATGGTCCGGCAGCACAAAGAGGTGCATAAGCTCTAGGCAGACGTGGAAGGTAAGCCTCTGGTTTCCCTGGTTGTCCTTCATCCTAGGAATCACAATTGGTTTACTAACATGGTTGGCGTGCCGCTTGGACAAGTCTTGATGACAAGCTTGTGGCGGAAGTGGTGAAGAGCCACAGCCTGGAGAGGGAGTGAAACGATCCTACATTCCGCGAAGGGAATGCCACAGATTCAACGTGTAATAGATGAACAAGTTCATGCCATTACCCAAATCTCAGTCGAATAACAGAGTCATACACGGATATCAGAGTACAAATAGAAGGTTTACATTAATTATTATTATCACCATGCAGGGCAGAACATGCTCACACACAGCATCTGGAATAGCTTCTCGAAGACAGCAGTGGAAATTGGGACTTCTCGCACCAAGCTTGAGCGCAGGGCAAACCCCTACTCCTCCCAGTTGTCCTCCTCGTCGAACTCGGTCTCCGAGCCTGCTAAAAATCTATCAGTACACTTGGTACTAGCCACGCATCTCCCACCCTATGATGCATTCACTTTGTTGAACTAGATGCAAAGGGGGGGGTAAGAAAAGACCTATATTTGGTTGTGGTTTCCTATGCGAGTAATCAATATTTTAAAAGTATAAGTTTATCAAATTTTAACCCATCTCATTCACACATGTTATCCCATCCCATCACACATCTCATCACCACATCGCACCTCATCTCACTCTCTCATTGGCATGGAAAACTCCCTCTCGTCCATGTCTCAACGGCCGCAGCCGGAACACTACTCTAGAACCTAGGGAAGGTAGAAGGACTCCTCTCACTAGTCAAATGAAGCTGTATTTAGGAAAGGTCCATAGCCGAAATGTTCGGCATATGTATCGATCGATCAACCAGAAACTCTGCAGAGGTTTACGCATCGCACAAGATCGCTATCCTTGATGATGCCTCGTCTAAGCTGATTCTGGGCCGCCTACCGACTAGAAACAGTACCACCCTATCACTCAGAACTAGGGCCGTGTCGGAGTACCACTGACACGCTGAGACTATGAGACGTAGTACTTGGCCCCTGAGTACTACACTGTCTTGGGAGGGTGTGGGTCCTCATGTCGTACCTCCCTACACTATCCGCTAATCTCTCAATAGTAGTGGCACCGCACTAGCAAGTCAAACGTTTGTCTCCTCCCCCACAGAAGTGAGTGGGTGTGCAAGGATTCCTAAGACCCGGTCCACAGACATATCAGTCCTTAGGGTGACTAAGCAGGATATCTTTACAAGGGGAAACCATTTTCCACTCAACGGAACACCTGGCACCCCGTGCCATCACAGCACCTCCCATCTTGGGGCTTCATCCCATGAAGACACTCCACCCCAGGACCTCTCCCTGTCACATGTACCCACCATAGGCACCTCACATGGCGAACGCCCAGGTAGCATCCTCTGGCAAGACTTTTCTTCCCGACTCATCGTAGTTCCTGCTTGGTCGACTCGACCCTCACCACACACCCAAGACTCACGCCAAGATCTCCCCAGGTTCATTATCAGGTTATTATCAGGTTAACGACACCTCGTGCCTTATCTCAAATGCCTCTCACTCACCAGCATCACATCACAGATATAATGCGAGTAAGAGTAAAGCAGTGGTAACAAGTAATATAGCAGCATCTAATCTAACAGCAGGGTGAGTAGGTGTAAGTTTGCAACAAGGTAAGTGGCTCAAAAGCAGTAAACTACCATGCAACCTATCAGTAATATTAAGACATAAAGGTAATGCACTAGCAATTCTAAGTATTTGCAACGCGTAATAGGATCTACGAATGGGTGGGGCATGGCACCTGGCAGGTCGTCACCCAAGTCGTCGGTGTAGTCGGGGTCGAACTCCTCAGTTGGTGGCTCCTTCGGGTCTATAAAACGTGACATATGGCCGCGTTAGTGGCTCCTATAGAGGTGCACAAAGAAGCAACTGAAAACCAAAAAGATCCAATGCATTCAAACATAGGCCTAGGACGTAGAGCTCATTTTTAGAAAAAATTGGACTCTGGTTTGGCATTTTTCTGAGCTACGATGGATTAGTTATGAATTTTTGAAGGTTTAAACTATTTTTAGAAAAAGAAAAGGATCAAATATCCAGGGGCTAACACGTGGCAGCTTGTGATTGGCTGTGGTGAACAGTGTCACTGACACGTGGGGTCCTTGAAATAGTGCGGCTAACAAGCGGGACAAAGGTCAACGTTGACTAGTCAACAGTCAACGCTGACTAGGCCGTGACCAGGCTTGGCGGGCCGGGGCAGGGCCTGGACATGGGCTGGGTTGGGCCGACCCAGCCTGGACACGTGTCAGCGTCTGGTGCAACCACGTCGCGGGCTGGATCTCCAAGCGGGTCAGCACCGAGTTGCAGGTTCATGCACGCGGCTCTTGGTGGTCCAAGCGGTGTGGGTTCATGGTCCACAGGCACGGTCCGCGGTGGACCCAGTGCCCGTACCCTTTTTCCCCGCTCTCGGCTCACGGTGGACTGAGCTCACCGAGCCGCTGCCTTTCTTTCCCTTCTCCCCCCCTTGGCCTCCTCTGCTCACGCGGTGGCGCTCCCGCCGGCGGCGCACTTGCTCGTCGCGGCGTCCCGGTGGCTCGGTGGGCATCCTAAGTGGCTCTATGGCTTGCAGGGAGCTAAGGCAGAATGATAGCAGCAACTTGGGGCTCCGATGGGGATTAGAATGGGTGGAAACGGCTGCACCACCATGGCGTCCCGGGGCACGGCGACTATGGTCGGCGGCGGCGCTCTACGGCCCTCGGGGCTCCTCCCTTACCAACTCCATGAGCATGGCACATTCTGGGTCAAGGTGAAGCGCGTGATGTTGACCTCCCAAGCTCTACCATCCCTGGCTAGTGAGAACGGTCTTGCCATGGTGAGCCACGGCCATGGCGATGGCGCGTGTGAACTGCGGCACCAGTGCCATGTGCGGGGTTCCTTATGATGGCCAAGAAACAACCCCAACGTGGTGGTGAGTGTGTGGTCATGCTGTGCCGAGGCTCAAGGCTCGGTCTTGGCCACTTCTAGCACGGTGGTGTCATGGCAGTGTCGTTCACCGAAATGGCAGTGCGTAAACAAGGGAAAACGAAAGGTGGCGTGAGGAGCCTCACCGTTGGGCTCAGGGCGGTCGGGTAGCGAGGCAGTGGTGAGGCGAAGCAGTGGCGTCAGGTTGTAGTGTCGTGCAGTCCGCAGCGAGGGAGGGTGATGGGTTCTCCTCCCTCGACTCCGGCGGTCCGAGTGGCTTCGGCTCCTCCTCGCCCCGAACGGCTCCGCTTTTGGTTTCCCCACCCTCTTCTTCTCCTTCCTCTCGGTCGGGTGTGGCGAATGAGATCGTAAGGCGGCAACTAAGTGGGGGGGTTAGGGCTAGGGAGACTAGGGGTGCCCTTCTTATAGGCGCAGTGGTCCAGGCGGGTGGCGATGCCTGATCAATGGTGGAGAGGCGCACGGGGGGGTACGTGGACAGCGATCAGGTGCTCCGGCTAGGGCTCTTCCCCTCCCCTTGCATGCTGCTACAGCGGCCGGGTGCGATTTGAAACCAGGCGGTCCAAAGTAGAGCCGAGCCATGGTGTCATGACGGGCAGGCTCTGCCGGCGATGTCAGCACGGTGAGGCGTGGTCTAGGGAGGGAGCGGGGCGCTCTAGATCGCCGACATGGCACGCATCGAGGCTGGGTGGCTCAACCGATTTGAAAATGAGCGGCTCGATTCTCAGCTTGGCCTCGGATGCTGCCCGATGGGTGCTCTACTTCGCTAAGCCCTGCGTCCATGGCAGTGAAAAAGGAAAAGAAGGGATGGTGGGGATGACATTCGTGGCCCACTTGGCAGCGTCAGGGGCAAAAGGCGACGGGAGGGCGGTGTCACGACGTGGCGCCCTCAGCTGCGGGCCGTTCCCCCTTGGTTGGGCTGGTTCTTGGCGCTGGGCCTTGGCCTGACGCGGGCAGGCCGACCTTGCTACACGTGGGAGGGGCAGAGCATGGTGGTGCCGCCAGTTGGGCTGGCTGGGCTACTGTGGCAGAACCGCCTAATCTAATGCCCTCTCAAGAGTACTTGTCTTCCATTAGACACTAAGTACCCAAGAGAGTGCACTAAATTCTACGATTCCGTCGAGCACACCCGAGGGAGAACTCGAAAATCCACATTTTTACCTCAGGATCATAAATGAGAGATAAAGCTTACAACATCTTTGCCATTTCTTACAACACTTTTAGTACAACATCAGGGTAATCCATTGTTTAATTATAACAGTGGAAAATAAAATGTTATCAGAGTTCAGCGGAAATGAAACCAGTTAATGATGAGTTAAATATTATCATGATGAACATTTATATACAGGAAATGATAACAGGTGGTAAATCTTTCCCTTATAAAACATTTTTGGTGAGAGTTATAAATCAACTCTACATCCGCAACGTAAAGGAAATCCTCACTGAGCTCACCAGGAGGTTTCCACACACAAGTGTCAGCTTATCAGCACCTGCCACCTGCAACAGGGTAGAACAAACCCTGAGTACTCAATTGTACTCCGCAAGACTTACCCGTCAGAAGGAAAGAAAAGACTCCAAGGATATGCAAGGCTATCTGGCTTGTGGTTTATTGCAACTACAGGAAGCATTACTAAAGGTGCATCCTTATATTCAATTTTTATTAGCCGTTATCAGTAGTTTATTAACCAACCATTCTAGGTAAGCACCTGTTCTACTTTCAAGCAAAGGTTGAGCCATTAGAACCATCTTTCCATCTTTCATCTTTCAGTTCTTACTACGGTGCCAGAGTGCAGTCAAGCCGTACCGTCACGTAGAAACGGCGATTCGCGAATCAATGTGCCCAGCTGGGTACCCCGAAAAACACACGCCTCGCTTGTACCCCAGGCACAAGCAAGACCAACCCGTTCCCCTCCTGTCATAGGTTTCCAGGTCCCCGTCCAAACTTGGACTCCTAGCTCCCGTACTTAAGGCCCGGCCTCAACACGGTGCTAAGACCTCCACCTATCCCCGCCTCCAATCAGTCGGTCCAGAAAGAGCCGGAGCCCATGACAAGAGAGTAACAAGTCTTCCTAGCCCCCATCCGCTAGTATATGCTCGGGATAATAAATCTATGACTTGACCGGGGATCCAGTGCAACGAACGGTCCTTAATCGACACAGGCGGGACAAATGCAACCAGAGCCTCGCTCGGATTGCCCAACCAAGTCCATATCCAATTCCAAGTACAGTCCCACCCGGTCTCTAATTATTATCCATATATAATCCATGTGATAGTAACATGATAATAGTAACAATAATATATTTCCTATCTCTCGCGAGTGACAGGCAATCACTCGACTTCTACCGGAGTCCTGTAGCATAGCAATCTACACGATCTTGACATACTAGTAATACTCATGGGATCAGGATATATATATGCAAGTGGGTTTCATTCAACTCCTTAAAACTTAATGCACAAGTATAAATAAAGTGCAGCATAATAGAGGTTATGCACCGGGGCTTGCCTGGGGAAACATCATTATAACTAAGTTAGCATTTCCATCTGCGGGGTGTGGTCACCATCACACCTTCTTTCGGTTACTCCAGTTAATCCACCATCGCACCTAAATGGTATACACCGTTGCAATATGCTTGTCTAAGCGAAACATGCATAAACAAGATATTTAAAAGATAAAAGAGATAAGTTGGAACTTAGCCAAGGCACAGGTTGGTAGAGATGGACTCACGTGAGGACATCGCTATGCCGCGGGCGTGCGGAGGCAACCGGAGCGCGGTCACCGGTGTGCGGTGGTGGCGCGGCATCACAAAGTGCCGGGCTGCAAAGCGCGAATGACGGGGCTAGACGCCGGGCGCTGAGCGCGGTTGGAGGTCAGGAAGAAAGAGCCTAGCTTGGATGGCTGAGCTTCTGCTGGTCTTAAAGAGCACACACAGGCTACACGGATGCACGGCTGCTCGCCTGCTGGTGCTGCTAAAGAGCATACTGCTCGGCTGCTAGTGCTCCACTACTCCGGCTGGTTTAAATAAACTAATCGAGGCTGGATGAGTCGCTCGGACAAGCACAGGCAAACGGGCATGCACCGCACATTCTCCTTCTCTTTCTCAGGTGAGCAGCCAATCTCTCTCTTGGATGTAGATAGTGCACCGCCGTGTACTCTGGGGCGAATTTACTCCATACGGATGACTTTGCGTGAAACTCTTATGCCCTCTATTTCCTGGCCAGCTGGGACCCCAACAAAATTAATACCTAACCGCGGTAGCTTGACGACCCAACTCACAAGTCACGAGAAAATTGAAGGCTACAAGCAACAAGGCCACTGCGTGAACGTTGAACTTGGACTCAAGGAGGCTAGCAGGCTGCTGAAATTATACATCATATTGACGCAACAGGCCAACAGTCCGTTCAGAAGCTCAAACGCAGTCCGCCGTCGTGTTGTCCTATCCTAGGTGATACAGGCAGAGAAAGCAATCTACAAAATTAAGACAAGTAAGGATTAGGGAAACAAGTCATTTCTAATCATATAACTATGGTTTGCATACGCCCCTGTCCTCTCCCCGTTTGTCTCACTTGCTTAGTAAAAAAAATGGCTGCAGTAGGCATGCAGGGCGCAATCAATTTATTCAGCAAGACCGGAGAAGGCAGAGACGTGGGCAGCGGGAGTCACGGTAGAGTGAGGGACGAAGCAGAGAGAGGGATGGAGTTCCTGTGCTGAACGTGGGTGCTGCTGGTCAACACTTGACCTGCTGCAGCTAGTGCTTTTGGTTTTGGGGCCTAAGACATTAGTACTAGTAGTATTATGCGTCTATGCAGCACAGGTTCAGCTAACGTGAGGAAGAAAGGAGCTTAACAATACTAAATAATTTAATGATCGACTAAGTTCAGCTATGCAATTTCTTTTTTATAAATCACAGCACAATAGATACTAACTACCAGGAAGCTATTTCTTGACTTGTAAAATAAGTTAATTGATTCTTTATTTAGAAAGCAAACCGTCCACTAAACAAATAATTATATATACATAAAAGAGAGATACGAATATATATGTATGTACCCAAAAATACATTTTGGCACAATTTAAGTTTGTATATCTATTTAAATATCAGTTGTTAATACTTTTAGCTAAGCGGTTGCAACAAGCACTAAAACAAAGCACAGGCACGGTTGAGTTAACGCGCCTAAAAGCATCGCATACACCGCATAAATACAGAGCGTGCGCGTCCAGTGCGAGGTCGGCTTAGATCTGATCGTGCACTGACATAGTTAGGAACGGAGGGAATAGTAATCTATTGGTATAGAACATTATCGTCTAAATCATTCAGCTCTACAAACTCGAATAAAAAGAATAAGGTGTGCGATTTACGGAGAACAAGAGGCATGCAGCTAGATGGAAACTTAGAGTGAATAGTGACTAACAAGTCAAGTCTTTGTGTCGGAGCTGCAGCAGTTGGAGACTTCGAATTGCTGCAAGTCGTGATGCTTCGGATGAACAGTGTTTCCACAATGCTACAGTGTTTTCTGCGTGTCGTGTGCGCTCCATGCAAGACTCAGTGGCAGTGTTGACTCATGCTACAGTTATTTCCATGGTGCTACAGCTCATGCTCTGTAATGTTTCCGCTGCCATTATTAAAAGCGCTCCTCGTGCACAATTTAACTCTATCATTATTAAAGCAATGATCATGATCAGTAATATTTTCACTTCCTCACATGATCATAACGATAAGCACTAGCTTCTTGACAGGATTATCCAACACGATCATGGTTACAGCAAAGGGTTAGCAAGTAATCAAGTCAAAGAGAAACAAAGCAAAAGCCAGAGAGCATGGATGCGGATGGATGAGGAGACTTTGCAATACAGCGAATTGCTGGGCCACGATGAGAACGAGATAGTAAAAAGTAATGCCAGGCGAGTACATTGCATGCTGGCAAACTAAACGAAGTTGTTGCGCTCTCTTTCTCGTCAGTTCGTGCTCAACAAAATAAACCCGTGAGTTTATATATAGGTATCGTTCTATTTATTAATGGATTTTATTTTATTTATAAAAGTTGATTTTCATGCTTAATCTAACAGGACAAACCGTTCTCTAAAATCATTGTCGGACATTCCTGAATATTTCTATGCACTGTGTAATTTATCCTGAGCATTTATTTGAGTCCACGAAACTAAGTCACACGGGATTCACTTGTCGCAGCAAGTGCGTTTTAAATTAAAAACCCAAGAAACTCGTTTCGGAAATTTTTCTTAGGCCTAAATCGCGGTACTAAATAAGCTAGTAACACCAGGGGTGTTACATCCTTCCCCCCTTAAAAAGGATCTCGCCCTGAGATCCAGAACAAGAATCAAAAGAGGGAAATGCGATTACACCTCATAGATCTGAACATACACGAGAGGTTACACGACTTCGAACACCAAACCACTCCGGGAAACTAGAGATAGCACGGCTAAGAACAAATCTAATACAACTCACAACCTCTCTAGAAATCGACGAAGACAGGGACAGTGGAAGAGCAATAAGAAAACGATTATCCAGAACATGGCGTATGCCCAACAAAGCCAGAAATTGGAGACTGGTACAAAGATCATCGCGAACCCTAAAACCTAAACTAACCAGGGATGAACTTGAACTTCTCCAATGGAAACCAGATCTCTTCTTCTCAAGTTACACCATCGCCTCTGACTAGTAACCCTAGATCTACGAGCAACGGCTGGCTCTCGTAGCTCAGCCTCCAACCACTTCTTCCCGATGGCTTCCCGAGCCTCTCCTACCTGAGCGCTGGCGGAGGAAGTTGATATTATGAGCTCTACTCTAGATCTGGGGGTTGAATGGAGGAGGAGCAAGCAAGGTGGCATTATAAAAGCTTGGTGGACGGAGGTGGTGATGCAGTGCACTAGAAGCGAAGGAGATGGGAATCACTGGGGGGTCACAAGGTGGGGAGGGTATCGGCCATGGTGCGCTCCATGTGCGAGCTTGAGTGAGGAAAGGGAGAAAGGAGGGGACGAGGTTTGCTCGACCAGGAGACGTGCGAGCGACGGTGCCTAAGAGAAAAGAAAAGAGGGGGGGTCCGGTACGGGGACGAGGGTGGAAATCGAGAGCCGACACGGGTGCCAGGATCAGAGGGGCATACTATGCGACAAGACGAGGCGAGTGCGGCACAACGCCGTGGCCACGCGAGAGCGGCACACGTGGGCCCCACCATAGACGATGTCTGCAGGGCACACAGTGACAGCGACCCGGCGTGCGCAGCGTGACCAAACCAGTCACAGGAACGATGTCGAGTCGGGCGATTCGATTTCTCTGACCTACGTGCGGCTAACTTTCCTGTTGGTTTTCTCTTTCTTCTTTTCCTTCCTTCAAAACCGTGTTACCCCTATTACTTGGGTAGAGCACCGCTACATCAACTCATTGTGGATTTCCCATTTGAACACACGGATATTCTTACCAAGGAGAATATTTGTAGCAAGAGCGGTACTGCGGTGGAACTTGGTAAAAGCACTTGGTCAACAACCTCGATACCAGCGCACGCCAAGCGGCACAACCATGTGGTCGCGATCCACCGGTGGCCCTCGGTTCCGTCGTGGCACCCTAAGCTATTAACCAGGCAACTATTACCAACTTACTCACAGTAAAGGCAGTGGGGTCGTAGACCATAAAATTAGAAAAGTATTGCAAGGAAAAAAATTCAGGCAACAAGGGTTCCTTTCAAAATAAGGAACAAGTAAAGTAAATCCCAAGGCAGATTTAAATCAAGGGAATTCAAGTGTTCTGTTGGGACATCCACAATTTGTGATACAGTGTCCTCTGTTTTCTAATCACGGCCGATCTGCTGCATCAGAATAGTTGTTCCCCTTGTAACCTGCTTATTGTCGTCTCAAGAACCCTAAGCGAATCAAACGAGGTCTAAGGAAAATCAACGTAACAAACACAATAGATAAAGCAAATACTCATTACCAACGGCCTTACACGGGTGCAACATACAGGCATTCACTCTCCCACACTCGACACATCACTGCATCCTAAAACCAGACAACCTTAACAACGACGAACAAAAGACAATGGAAAGGTTATAACACTGGAGGACAGTGATGAAAAGCACTAATAGCGATGGTTACATCTCTTCTAGGACAAATAATCTACTTCGTCGGCCCAAACGGCTTCCTTACTGGGCTCCTGGGGTTCTTCTGCCGCACTAGGTTGTGGATCTGCTCCTTCTTGTGGTGGTGGCTAGGTGAGGGGAGGCAATGACTCTACTTCCGAGGCTTCTATGGGCGGAGGTGCTGCAATACCGGTTCTCCTTCTCTCCAGTGGATGGACAGGGATTCCCTCCAAGATCAAGGGTTCCTGCCTTTCTATGGCCAGCGTCCTACGCTTGGCCCTGGTGACAAGATAGGCATCCTCTAGCTCTTGGGCATGTCGCTCTTCATCCACCTTGAGTGCTTCCGCCATGGCAGTCTCTCGACTCTCTGCAGCTGCTACATTGGCGTGGGCTTCAGCAAGCTGCACTTCAAGCATCCTGGAGAAGATCTCAGCTTCCTCAGCTCGACGGAGACACTCCCTCAGCTCCGAGGCCTGTCGGTCATACTGCTCATCCAGGGCAAGCAAGTACGTGGTCAGGTGCACCACGGTTGGGTTATCTTCTTGCACATCCTGACCCTGCAAGGCCTCCATACGAGCCCTCCATACCCGTCGATTCTTATCCAAAGGTGGAAAGAACCGCATGGGGGTACGAGTAATGGGCTCTTCATAGATCTGGCAGAGATGCCGCAAAGCTTTGCGGGCCACAACTTGGTAGGTGTCGCCGAAGCGAAACCCGGTTGCAGTCACATTCCAGGCTTCAGTGACGTCGGGAAACTCCTCACTCTTGCCAATGTAGACGGTGACCTTACACCGCTCAGTGCCACGCTTCATGTACTCACGGCCCTCATACTCGAGACAATCCTTGACTCCGAGCTTTTGCAGGGTGGCATACAGGATTTTGGGAAAACCCTCGATGTTCAAGCAGTAGCTGCTAACCTAGACTCCTGCCATCCTAGGTGGGTGGTGGTTGCAAGGAAGGCTTGAGGAGAAGCTTGCTCAAGAGAAAAGGCTAAGCGAGCTGGAATGCACTAGGTGGTGACACCAAGTGGCTGGGCTTGCCCCCTTAAAAAGGCAGAGCGGCCAGTGGTCCTGGCGCAGGCCACCCTCGAGCCATGCGTGGGAACCAGTAAAAGTACAACAACAGGATTTTTACGCGCACGAGGTGAGCGGTGTCCGAGGCCATAAAGACTAGCACGGTTGCAGGGCAGAGGTCCGACAAGGGCGCAGAAGGAGTACCGAAAACGTAAACCCCGACAGTCATGAAGCACGAGCGAACGCGAAACACGAAGCCACAGTACAGCAGTCACTCCAGGACAAGAACGCGTGGTACCTACGAACAGGGCACCTGCAAGCAATATAGGCACGACGACTATAGCAGTAACAGCGCGTCTGACTTTAGGACCGCACGCTACACACCAGTTAGTTCACCGGACGAAAGTCTACTTAAACTTATTCCGAATACTTAACTGTAGTAATAGGGCTACTTATATAACTTCATATGCAAACGCCCTAACTTTTTGCAAAATATGTTGTCAAATTTTAATTTAGAAAAGAGTTTTGAAGCTTTATTTCTTTATTTATGCTCTGATACCACCTGTGGCAGAACCGCCTAATCTAATGCCCTCTCAAGAGTACTTGTCTTCCATTAGACACTAAGTACCCAAGAGAGTGCACTAAATTCTGCGATTCCGTCGAGCACACCCGAGGGAGAACTCGAAAATCCACATTTTTACCTCAGGATCATATATGAGAGATAAAGCTTACAACATCTTTGCCATTTCTTACAACACTTTTAGTACAACATCAGGGTAATCCATTGTTTAATTATAACAGTGGAAAATAAAATGTTATCAGAGTTCAGCGGAAATGAAACCAGTTAATGATGAGTTAAATATTATCATGATGAACATTTATATACAGGAAATGATAACAGGTGGTAAATCTTTCCATTATAAAACATTTTTGGTGAGAGTTATAAATCAACTCTACATCCGCAACGTAAAGGAAATCCTCACTGAGCCCACCAGGAGGTTTCCACACACAAGTGTCAGCTTATCAGCACCTGCCACCTGCAACAGGGTAGAACAAACCCTGAGTACTCAATTGTACTCCGCAAGACTTACCCGTCAGAAGGAAAGAAAAGACTCCAAGGATATGCAAGGCTATCTGGCTTGTGGTTTATTGCAACTACAGGAAGCATTACTAAAGGTGCATCCTTATATTCAATTTTTATTAGCCGTTATCAGTAGTTTATTAACCAACCATTCTAGGTAAGCACCTGTTCTACTTTCAAGCAAAGGTTGAGCCATTAGAACCATCTTTCCATCTTTCATCTTTCAGTTCTTACTACGGTGCCAGAGTGCAGTCAAGCCGTACCGTCACGTAGAAACGGCGATTCGCGAATCAATGTGCCCAGCTGGGTACCCCGAAAAACACACGCCTCGCTTGTACCCCAGGCACAAGCAAGACCAACCCGTTCCCCTCCTGTCATAGGTTTCCAGGTCCCCGTCCAAACTTGGACTCCTAGCTCCCGTACTTAAGGCCCGGCCTCAACACGGTGCTAAGACCTCCACCTATCCCCGCCTCCAATCAGTCGGTCCAGAAAGAGCCGGAGCCCATGACAAGAGAGTAACAAGTCTTCCTAGCCCCCATCCGCTAGTATATGCTCGGGATAATAAATCTATGACTTGACCGGGGATCCAGTGCAACGAACGGTCCTTAATCGACACAGGCGGGACAAATGCAACCAGAGCCTCGCTCGGATTGCCCAACCAAGTCCATATCCAATTCCAAGTACAGTCCCACCCGGTCTCCAATTATTATCCATATATAATCCATGTGATAGTAACATGATAATAGTAACAATAATATATTTCCTATCTCTCGCGAGTGACAGGCAATCACTCGACTTCTACCGGAGTCCTGTAGCATAGCAATCTACACGATCTTGACATACTAGTAATACTCATGGGATCAGGATATATATATGCAAGTGGGTTTCATTCAACTCCTTAAAACTTAATGCACAAGTATAAATAAAGTGCAGCATAATAGAGGTTATGCACCGGGGCTTGCCTGGGGAAACATCATTATAACTAAGTTAGCATTTCCATCTGCGGGGTGTGGTCACCATCACACCTTCTTTCGGTTACTCCAGTTAATCCACCATCGCACCTAAATGGTATACACCGTTGCAATATGCTTGTCTAAGCGAAACATGCATAAACAAGATATTTAAAAGATAAAAGAGATAAGTTGGAACTTAGCCAAGGCACAGGTTGGTAGAGATGGACTCACGTGAGGACATCGCTATGCCGCGGGCGTGCGGAGGCAACCGGAGCGCGGTCACCGGTGTGCGGTGGTGGCGCGGCATCACAAAGTGCCGGGCTGCAAAGCGCGAATGACGGGGCTAGACGCCGGGCGCTGAGCGCGGTTGGAGGTCAGGAAGAAAGAGCCTAGCTTGGATGGCTGAGCTTCTGCTGGTCTTAAAGAGCACACACAGGCTACACGGATGCACGGCTGCTCGCCTGCTGGTGCTGCTAAAGAGCATACTGCTCGGCTGCTAGTGCTCCACTACTCCGGCTGGTTTAAATAAACTAATCGAGGCTGGATGAGTCGCTCGGACAAGCACAGGCAAACGGGCATGCACCGCACATTCTCCTTCTCTTTCTCAGGTGAGCAGCCAATCTCTCTCTTGGATGTAGATAGTGCACCGCCGTGTACTCTGGGGCGAATTTACTCCATACGGATGACTTTGCGTGAAACTCTTATGCCCTCTATTTCCTGGCCAGCTGGGACCCCAACAAAATTAATACCTAACCGCGGTAGCTTGACGACCCAACTCACAAGTCACGAGAAAATTGAAGGCTACAAGCAACAAGGCCACTGCGTGAACGTTGAACTTGGACTCAAGGAGGCTAGCAGGCTGCTGAAATTATACATCATATTGACGCAACAGGCCAACAGTCCGTTCAGAAGCTCAAACGCAGTCCGCCGTCGTGTTGTCCTATCCTAGGTGATACAGGCAGAGAAAGCAATCTACAAAATTAAGACAAGTAAGGATTAGGGAAACAAGTCATTTCTAATCATATAACTATGGTTTGCATACGCCCCTGTCCTCTCCCCGTTTGTCTCACTTGCTTAGTAAAAAAAATGGCTGCAGTAGGCATGCAGGGCGCAATCAATTTATTCAGCAAGACCGGAGAAGGCAGAGACGTGGGCAGCGGGAGTCACGGTAGAGTGAGGGACGAAGCAGAGAGAGGGATGGAGTTCCTGTGCTGAACGTGGGTGCTGCTGGTCAACACTTGACCTGCTGCAGCTAGTGCTTTTGGTTTTGGGGCCTAAGACATTAGTACTAGTAGTATTATGCGTCTATGCAGCACAGGTTCAGCTAACGTGAGGAAGAAAGGAGCTTAACAATACTAAATAATTTAATGATCGACTAAGTTCAGCTATGTAATTTCTTTTTTATAAATCACAGCACAATAGATACTAACTACCAGGAAGCTATTTCTTGACTTGTAAAATAAGTTAATTGATTCTTTATTTAGAAAGCAAACCGTCCACTAAACAAATAATTATATATACATAAAAGAGAGATACGAATATATATGTATGTACCCAAAAATACATTTTGGCACAATTTAAGTTTGTATATCTATTTAAATATCAGTTGTTAATACTTTTAGCTAAGCGGTTGCAACAAGCACTAAAACAAAGCACAGGCACGGTTGAGTTAACGCGCCTAAAAGCATCGCATACACCGCATAAATACAGAGCGTGCGCGTCCAGTGCGAGGTCGGCTTAGATCTGATCGTGCACTGACATAGTTAGGAACGGAGGGAATAGTAATCTATTGGTATAGAACATTATCGTCTAAATCATTCAGCTCTACAAACTCGAATAAAAAGAATAAGGTGTGCGATTTACGGAGAACAAGAGGCATGCAGCTAGATGGAAACTTAGAGTGAATAGTGACTAACAAGTCAAGTCTTTGTGTCGGAGCTGCAGCAGTTGGAGACTTCGAATTGCTGCAAGTCGTGATGCTTCGGATGAACAGTGTTTCCACAATGCTACAGTGTTTTCTGCGTGTCGTGTGCGCTCCATGCAAGACTCAGTGGCAGTGTTGACTCATGCTACAGTTATTTCCATGGTGCTACAGCTCATGCTCTGTAATGTTTCCGCTGCCATTATTAAAAGCGCTCCTCGTGCACAATTTAACTCTATCATTATTAAAGCAATGATCATGATCAGTAATATTTTCACTTCCTCACATGATCATAACGATAAGCACTAGCTTCTTGACAGGATTATCCAACACGATCATGGTTACAGCAAAGGGTTAGCAAGTAATCAAGTCAAAGAGAAACAAAGCAAAAGCCAGAGAGCATGGATGCGGATGGATGAGGAGACTTTGCAATACAGCGAATTGCTGGGCCACGATGAGAACGAGACAGTAAAAAGTAATGCCAGGCGAGTACATTGCATGCTGGCAAACTAAACGAAGTTGTTGCGCTCTCTTTCTCGTCAGTTCGTGCTCAACAAAATAAACCCGTGAGTTTATATATAGGTATCGTTCTATTTATTAATGGATTTTATTTTATTTATAAAAGTTGATTTTCATGCTTAATCTAACAGGACAAACCGTTCTCTAAAATCATTGTCGGACATTCCTGAATATTTCTATGCACTGCGTAATTTATCCTGAGCATTTATTTGAGTCCACGAAACTAAGTCACACGGGATTCACTTGTCGCAGCAAGTACGTTTTAAATTAAAAACCCGAGAAACTCGTTTCGGAAATTTTTCTTAGGCCTAAATCGTGGTACTAAATAAGCTAGTAACACCAGGGGTGTTACAGCTACATAGGCCGGTTTGGCCTTTTATTTTTTTTTCCCTTCCTTTTCTAAGCTTTTTTATTTCTTTCTCCACCAAACTAACTAATCCAAAGGCACCTACATGTATATACATGTGTGCCAAGTATTTATACACCCTTAGGGGTAGTCCACTAGAGTCTAGGGTTGGTGGGTCTGAGTCTAAGGGTAGGCACTTAGGGGTTAATTAAGTGGCAAGATTATTTATATAAAAGAAAGTGTTGATTTTATTAGCAAAACAATAGCGATAAAAGCCAACTCACAAGTATTTAATTGAATGCAGATGCTCTACTCTGCTATGTAGGTGCTACTTGTGCAACTACATGGGTGTTTTTCCTATATGCCACTCATCATACATGGGTTTGTTTGCAAAAAAAATTTTAGTTGTGATTTTTGGGTTTCAGAAAAACTAGGATGTTACAGTCCTCCCCCCTCATTAGAATCTCGTCCTGAGATTTAAAATGTGACATACCTCTCGAACAAGTAGGGGTAACGGATTCGTAACTCTAACTCTTTATCCCATGTTGCCTCTCTCTCAGTGTGATTGCTCCATAAAACTTTGCACATTGGTATAGTGGTGCTTCGTGTCTCCTTAGTGGCTCGGTCAAGAATCTGAACTGGGTACTCTCGGTACTCAAGCGTGTCCTGAATATCCAGCGCATCTGTGTGAACTTGTTCCTCAGGCAACTTTAGACACTTTTGTAACTGCGACACATGGAACATGGGATGTACACCTGCCAGTTCCTTGGGCAACTCAAGCTTGTACGCTAGCTTCCCAACCCTTTTGCAGATACGGTAGGGACCAACGTAACGAGGGGCTAACTTCCCTTTCACATGGAACCAGAATGTGCCACAGAGAGGTGAGACCTTGAGATAGACATGGTCTCCAACCTGGAACTCGAGGTCTCTCCAATGGTTATCTGCATAGCTCTTTTGTCGGCTTTGGGCAATCCTCAAATTTTCTCGCACCTGAGCTACTCCCTCCTTGGCCTCCTTGATCTTAGCAGGGCCAAAGAACATTCGCTCTCCTACCTCGGACCACATCAACGGGGTTCTGCACTTCCTCCCGTATAAGGCCTCAAATGGTGACATCTGAAGACTAGCTTGATAGTTGTTGTTGTACGAGAACTCTGCATGGGATAAACTCTTCTCCCAATCTGTCCCATACTTCAGTACGCAGGCTCATAGCATGTCCTCGAGAATCTGATTCACTCTCTCTGTCTGCCCATCTGTCTGAGGGTGATAAGCAGTGCTATAGTCGAGACGAGTGCCAATCGACTTGTGTAAACTCTACCAGAACCTAGATGCCCACTGTGTTCCTCTATCAGATACGATGCTAACAGGTGCCCCATGAAGTCGGAGAATGTGCTCGATATACAGATCTGTTAGCTTCTCTACATGGTAGTCAACCTTGATAGGTACAAAGTGAGCTACCTTGGTCAATCTGTCCACTATAACCCAAATGGAGTCATGGCCTTTCGGGGATCGAGGCAATCCCACGATGAAGTCCATAGATATGCATTCCCACTTCCACACGGGTACATCTAGTGGCTTCAACAAACCAGCTGGTCTCTAATGTTCGGCCTTAACCCTGTTGCATATATCACATCTGGCTACATGACCTGCAATATCCTTCTTCATGTCCTTCCACCAGAACATCTTCCTCATGTCGGCATACATCTTTGTACTGCCAGGGTGGATGCAATACTTAGAGTCATGTGCTTCTGTCAGGATCTCCTTACGGATGGCCCTATCAGACGATACACAGATTCTGTCATTGCACCAACACACTCCTCGTTCATCTACTCGAAACTCAGGGTACTTACCATCTTCCATCCATTCATGAAGCTGCAAGATCTCAGGGCATTTCTTTTGAGCCTTACAAATGCAGTCCATTATGTCGTATTGCACTCGCAACTCGTTCAACATGCCCTTGGGTATGATCTTGAGGTGAAGTTCACCCATTTCCTGACGTAGCTCGGATGGTATGACCTCCATGGATAGACTGTGGCAATAGCTCTTACGGCTCAAGGCATCAGCAACTATGTTGGCTTTCCCCGAATGGTAGTGAATTTCTAGGTCGTAGTCCTTAATCAACTCTAGCCATCAACATTGTCTCAAATTTAGATCCTCTTGGGTGAAGAAGTACTTGAGGCTCTTATGATCGGTATAGATGTCGCACTTGTTCCCAATCAAGTAGTGCCTCCAAATCTTCAGAGCGTGCACAACAGCAGCTAGCTCGAGATCATGAGTCATGTAACGCTGTTCATGGTCCTTCAACTGGCAGGATGCATAGGCAATGACTCTCCCATTCTGCATCAGAACACAACCAAGTCCCTGTCTAGATGCATCACAATAGACCACGAAGTCCTGTCGGATATCAGGCAAGGCAAGAACAGGAGTGGTGGTAAGCTTCTGTTTTAGAGTCTGGAAACTGAGCTCACACTCGGGTGTCCACTCAAATTTGTTGGTCTTCTTTAGGAGGTTGGTCATGGGCTTGTCTATCTTAGAGAAGTTCTCGATGAATCTACGATAGTAACTAGCTAACCCAAGGAAACTGTGAATATCTGTCGGATTGCGGGGTTGCTCCCACTCTTTCACAGCTTTGATTTTTGTGGGATCAATAGCAACACCCTTAGCTATGAGTACATGGCCGAGAACAACGACTTTTTCGAGCCAAAACTCGCACTTACTAAATTTAGCATACAACTGATTTTGCCTTAACCTCTCTAGAACTACTCTCAAGTGCTGCTCATGCTCTTCGGCGGTGGATGAATAGACAAGAATGTCATCTATGAACACCACCATGACCTTATCTAGCTCGTCCATGAACACCTTGTTCATCATGTTCATAAAGTAGGCCGGTGCATTGGTGAGGCCAAAGGACACAACGGTGAACTCATACTGCCCATACCTAGTAACAAAAGCGGTCTTAGGAATATCCTCAGACCTGATCTTCATCTGATGGTACCCGGATCTGAGATCGATCTTGGAAAAGAACTTGGCATCCTTCAGCTAATCTAGGAGGTCATCTATCCTTGGCAAAGGATACTTGTTCTTGACTGTCATGGCATTCAAATTCCGATAGTCAATGCACATCCTCATAGAGCCATCCTTCTTCTTCACAAACAAGACAGGGGAACCCCAAGGTGAAGCACTGGATCTGATGTACCCCTTGTCAGACAACTCCCTGAGCTGCTTCTTGAGCTCCTCTAACTCATCGACTGACATGCGGTAGGGCCTCTTAGCAATGGGCCCGGTACCAGGCAGTAAGTCAATCATAAACTCAACATCCCGGTCAGGTGGCATACCCGGTAACTTTTGGGGAACACATCAAGGTACTCACACATGATGGGCACCTCCTCAACTGATTTGGCCTCCAAAGCACTCATCAAGGCATCTATCTTCTTGTGGTGAGGCTCACATCTGATTACTCGGCCACTCAGATGTGTAATCTCCACATATCTGGGTGAGCAAGATATCACTCCCTTGTGCAGAGTCAACCAATCCATACCCAAGATAACATTCAGACCATCTGACAGAAGTAAGGTGAGGTCGGCTAGAAAAGGGCAACATTCTATAGTGATACTCACTCCCTTATAGATTTTGGTGGATCTGGTGGTGCCTAAGTGGGATATGGTGTCTATGGGTACACTCCATGGTGTAACAGGTATACGATGCTCTCGTGCAAACTTAGATGATATATAAGAACATGTAGCACCAGAGTCAAAAAGAATTGATGCTAAATCTCCCTGTACCAAAAACATACCGTACACCGCGTTGGGAGCATCCTGAGCATCCTCCGCGGTCAGGTGGGTGAGACGGTGGCAAGACATCTCACTGCAGGGTTAGGTTAAGATTGATGGTTTATTAAGTGGTTACACAATTTGATCACAATTTCAAAAGATTGATATCCGACACTCAATACAAGAAGGCGATAAGAACCATAAGACACAATAAGATCCAATCATCCAATACATGGTTTTATTACAAAGCGACGTCTCCAGTAGCTACACTAGGCAGACTCGCGGGAATCGTGCTACTCGCAGGCAGCTCAAAAGTGGACAATCTACTCTATTCGAAGGAGTGAGTCATGTCTCATGGCCACGCAGGGCTCATCAAGGTTACTACTACATTATTATATGATCATGAGAGGGTAACTACTCCTGTCCAAAAATGGCAAGTGGTGTAGACAGGCCATCGGTGGAAGCGGAAACCTCGGAAGTGCAGTCCATGGCACAGAGCTCGTCGTCGGTGTGGTGGATCCTCGCAACGCGGGCAAGAGCATGCTCTAGCATCTTAGTTTGTGGAATCTAAGGATAGTCCGTGGATGAACATGCTGCCAGGTTGAGCTTGGTGGGCTCAACATGGAAGGTCTGCCTGCACGGCTTCCTGCGCGTCCTAGGCAGAAGAGGGTCTTGTACCATCTCGATCTCCTGGACGCGCTTAGCATCAGCGATGACCCAGGCCTAACGGAGACGGTTCACCTTGTCCTGGAGGAACTCGGTACACTTGACGTAGTGGGTGAGGTGGTGCACGTTATAGGTGGAAACAACGGCAACCCTCTCTGCCTCATCCTCTAGGGCATTACAGTGGTCCTGCAAGCCACACCTGGAGAAGGCACGCTTCTTCTCCTTCTCCTGGAGCTCCTTCAGGACACGCCTCTAACGCTCAATGTAATCCTCGTACTCTAGCAGCTGGGAGGACAGGTAGTCATTGCGGAGCTCTTGCTCTAGCACCTTGTCCTTAAGCTCGGTAATCTCTGCCTTGAGTACCTTCTCACGGGACTCATGGAGGACCTCCCTCTTGCAGGAGTTCTCGCGCTCCTTCATGAGATCGCGAATCACCAACTCATGCTTCCACTCCTCCTGGGCTAGGACGTCATCACGCTGGAACTGGAAGTCCCGAAGGCTACGGTTCTGTGACTTCACCTCCATGATGTAGTGGTCCTAGGCAAGAATGTACTGCTTGGAGGCACTCAGACACGGGTTGACCTCGACACGCGAGCGTAGTTAGCAGCAGCATCCTGCGGCACCGTGACCTGGTTGAGGTTGAGGGCATGGGGCAGTAGATGGTAGGGCCCAGTCTAGAGGTAGTCGTGCACGTCACGCATCATGCTACGGAGAGCCGTGCGCGAAATGGACTGTATGCAAGCAGCAACAGAAGTCTCCAATGCCACCTCCTCGAAGGCATGAAGCATGGGCATGTACGCACCGGTAGGGACCCAGAGGTGGACGACGACGTGACCCTAAAGAAGTCCGTCTAGTCCAGCCTCACCTTGGCACATGCATGTGATCCTCTCAGTGGGGACACCCAGCGAGTCCAGCACCCCGTACAGGATCATGGCGAACCCACAGTAGTATCGTGCGTCAACAGCAAGCTCAACAAGTGGAGCCATATGCAAAACAACCGTAAAGACGGAGTTAGCAGGTTATACCTTATAAGGTAACCAGGTAGAACAAAGTAAGTCTGAGACACAACATGATAGGATAAGGCAAAATAGGGTAAGACAGGGGTAACACATAGGAAATCCAACTATGTGATACACGGTATCTTAGGGTGGCGTAAAGTGAAGCGGAGAAAAGTAGCCTAAAGTGGAGTGAAGTCGGGTGATGGAGAGCGACGATAGGCAAGAAAGCAAGCAGTATTTGTGGTAAGACGTGTGAAATGAGGAAAGCCATGCAAGAAAATGCAGCATGGTCGGTAATATAACCGAAGGTGTATAGATTCATGCTTGTTTCTATCGGTCAATCCTAAGGGTTCGTCCTAGGGTCAAGCATGGCTCTGGTACCAACTGAAACGATCCTGCATTCCACGAAGGGAATGCCACAGATTCGACGTGTAATAGATGAACAAGTTCATGCCATTATCCAAATCTCAGTCGAATAATAGAGTCATACACGGATATCAAAGTACAAATAGAAGGTTTACATTAATTATTATCATCGTCCACAGGGCGGAACATGCTCACACACAGCATCTGGAACAGCTTCTCAAAGACAGCAGCGGAAACTAGGACTTCTCGCACCAAGCTTGAGCGCAGGGCGAACCCCTACTCCTCCCAGTCATCCTCCTCATCGAACTAGGGCTCGAGCCTACCAAAAATCTATCAGTACACTTGGTACTGGCCACTCATCTCCCACCCTATGATGCATTCGCTTTGTGGAACTAGATGCAAAGGGGGGTTAAGAAAAGACCTACCTTTGGCTATGGTTTCCTATGCAAGTAATCAATATTTTAAAAGTATAAGTTTATCAAATTTTAACCCATCTCATTCACACACGTTATCCCATCCAATCACACATCTCATCACCACATCGCACCTCATCTCACTCTCTCATCAGCATGGACAACTCTCTCTCGTCCATGTCTCAACGGCCTCAGCCGGAACACTACTCTAGAACCTAGGGAAGGTAGAAGGACTCCTCTCACTAGTCAAATGAAGTTGTACTTAGGAAAGGTCCATAGCCGAAAGGTTCGACATATGTATCGATCGATCAACCAGAAACTCTGCAGAGGTTTACACATCCCACAAGATAGCTATCCTCGATGATGCCTCGTCTAAGCTGATTCCGGGCCGCCTACCGACTAGAAACGGTACCACCCTATCACTCAGAACTAGGGCCATGTCGGAGTACCACCGACACGCTGAGACTGTGAGACGTAGTACTTGGCCCCTGAGTACTACGCTGTCTTGGGAGGGTGTGGGTCCTCATGCCCGTACCTCCCTACACTATCCGCAAATCTCTCAATAGTAGTGGCACCACGCTAGCAAGTCGAACGTCTATCTCCTCCCCACAGAAGCGAGTAGGTGTGCAAGGATTCCTAAGACCCGGTCCACAGACATATCAGTCCTTAGGGTGACTAAGCAGGATATCTTCATAAGGGGAAACAGATTTCCACTCAACGGAACACGCGGCACCCCGTGCCATCACAGCACCTCCCATCTCGGGGCTTCATCCCACGAAGACACTCCACCCCGGGACCTCTCCCTATCATATGTACCCGCCACAGGTAGCATCCTCTGGCAAGACTTGTCTTCCCGACTGGTCGTAGTTCCTGCTCGGTCGACTTGACCCTCACCACACACCCAAGACTCACGCCAAGATCTCCCCAGGTTCATTATCAGGTTATTATCAGGTTAATGGCACCTCGTGCCTTATCTCAAATGCCTCTCACTCACTAGCATCACATCACAGATATAATGCAAGTAAGAGTAAAGTAGTGGTAACAAGTAATATAGCAGCATCTAATCTAACAGCAGGGTGAGCAGGAGTAAGGTAGCAACAAGGTAAGTGGCTCAAAAGAAGTAAACTACCATGCAACCTATCAGTAATATTAAGACATAAAGGTAATGCACTAGCAATTCTAAGTATTTGCAATGCGTAATAGGATCTATGAATGGGTGGGGCGTGGCACCTAGCAGGTCATCACCCAAGTCATCGGTGTAGTCGGGATCGAACTCCTCAGTCGGTGGCTCCTCCGGGTCTGTAAAACGTGACATATGGCCGTGTCAGTGGCTCCTATAGAGGTGCACAAAGAAGCAACTGAAAACCAAAAAGATCAAATGCATTCAAACATAGGCCTAGGACGTAGAGCTCATTTTTAGAAAAATTTGGACTCTGGCATTTTTCTGAGCTACGGTGGATTAGTTATGAATTTTTGAAGGTTTAAACTATTTTTAGAAAAAGAAAAGGATCAAATATCCAGGGGCTAACACGTGGCAGCTTATGATTGGCTGTGGTGAACAGTGTCACTGTCACGTGGGGTCCTTGAATAGTGCGGCTGACAGGCGGGACCCAGGTCAATGTTGACTGGTCAACAGTCAACGCTGACTGGGCCATGACTGGGCTTGGCGGGCCAGGGCAGGGCCTGGACATGGGCCGTGTTGGGCCAGCTCGGACACGTGTCTGCGTGTGGTGCAGCCACGTCGCGGGCTGGATCTCCAAGCGGGTCAGCACTGGGTTGTAGGTTCATGCACGCGGCTCTTGGTGGTCCAAGCGGTGTGGGTTCATGGTCCACAGGCACGGTCCGCGGTGGACCCAGTGCTCGTACCCTTTTCCCCCGCTCTCAGCTCACAGTGGACTGAGCTCACTGAGCCGCTGCCTTTCTTTCCCTTTCCCCCCTTGGCCTCCTTTGCTCATGCGGTGGCGCTCCCGCCGGCGGCGCACTTGCTCGTCGCGATGTCCCGGTGACTCGGTGGGCATCCTAAGTGGCTCTACGTCTTGCAGGGAGCTAAGGCAGAATGATAGCAGCAGCTTGGGGCTCCGATGGGGATTAGAACGGGTGGAAATGGTTGTGCCACCATGGCGTCCCAGGGCACGGCGACTACGGCCAGCGGCGGCGCTCTACGGCCCTCGGGGCTCCTCCCCTCCCAACTACGTGAGCATGGCGTGTTCCAGGTCAAGGCGAAGCATGCGATGTTGACCTCCCAAGCTCTACCATCCTTGGCTAGTGAGAACGGTCCCGCCATGGTGAGCCACGGCCATGGCGATGGCACGCGCGAACTGCGGCACTAGTGCCTTGTGCGGGGTTCCTTGTGATGGCCAAGAAATGACCCAACGTGGAGGTAAGTGTGTGGTCGTGCTGTGCCGAGGCTCAAGGCTCGGCCTTGGCCACTTCTAGCGTGGTGCTGCCGTGGCGGCATCGTTCACCGAAATGGTGGTGCACAAACAGGGGAAAACGAAAGGTGGCATGAGGAGCCTCATCGTTGGGCTCGGGGTGGCCGGGTAGCGAGGCAGTGGTGAGGCGAAGCAGTGGCATCAGGTTGCAGTGCCGTGTAGTCCACAGCGAGGGAGGGCGACAGGTTCTCCTCCCTCGACTCCGGCGGTCCGAGCGTCTCTGGCTCCTCCTCGCCCCGAACGGCTCCGCTTCTGGTTTCCCTACCCCCTTCTTCTCCTTCCTCTTGGTCGGGTGTGGCGAATGAGACCGCAAGGTGGCGACTAGGGGGGGTTAGGGCTAGGGCGACCAGGGGGTGCCCTTCTTATAGGCGCAGTGGTCTAGGCGGGCGGCGATGCCCGATCAATGGTGGAGAGGCGCAGGGGGGTACGTGGATAGCGATCGGGTGCTCTGGCTAGGGCTCTTCCCCTCCCCTTGCATGCTGCTGCAGCGGCCGAGTGCAATTTGAAATCAGGCGGTCAAAAGTGGAGCCAAGCCATGGCGTCATGATGGGCAGGCTCTACCAGCAACGTCAGCACGGTGAGGCGTGGTCTAGGAAGGGAGCGGGGTGCTCTAGATCGCCGACATGGCGTGCATCGAGGCTGGGTGGCTCAACCGATTCGAAAATGAGCAGCTTGATTCTCAGCTTGGCCTCGGATGCTGCCCGATGGGTGCTCTACTTCGCTAAGCCCTGCGTCCGTGGCAGCGAAAAAGGAAAAGAAGGGATGGTGGGGATGACATCCGTGGCCCACTTTGCAGCGTCAGGGGCAGAAGGCGATGGGAGGGCGGTGTCGCGACGTGGGGCCCTCAGCTGTGGGCCGTTGCCCCTCGGTTGGGCTGGTTCTTGGTGCTGGGCCTTGGCCTGACGCGGGCAAGCCGGCCTTGCTGCGCGTGGGAGGGGCAGAGCGGGGTGGTGCCGCCAGTTGGGCTAGCTGGGCTACATAGGCCGGTTTGGCCTTTTCTTTTTTTTCCCCTTCCTTTTCCAAGCTTTTCTATTTCTTTCTCCACCATACTAACTAATCCAACGACACCTACATGTACATACATGTGTGCCAAGTATGTATACACCCTTAGGGGTAGTCCACTAGAGTCTAGGGTTGGTGGGTCCGAGTCTAAGGGTAGGCACTTATGGGTTAATTAAGTGGCAAGATTATTTATATAAAAGAAAATGTTGATTTTATGAGCAAAACAAAAGCGATAAAAGCCAACTCACAAGTATTTAATTGAATGCAGATGCTCTACTCTGCTATGTAGGTGCTACTTGTGCAACTACATGGGTGTTTTTCCTATATGCCACACATCATACATGGGTTTGTTTGTGAAAAATTTTTCAGTTGTGATTTTTGGGTTTCGAAAAAACTGGGATGTTATAGGGAGCTTAGCGAAGTGAAGGACTCCCTCCTGAAGTAGAGTGATGAGCACGATACCCTGCTTGTCGCTGTCGGGCTGGTCTACGATGACCTCGAGCTGGCCCCGGCGCAGAAGATGAGCTCGCTCGCAGTTCACGTAGTTCAAATTATGGATCGAGCGCGCGAGATCGCGAGGCATGCGCTTCACTTTGGTGTTCATCAATCGTCCGCAATCGCTCGTTCTCGTTATGAGAACGATGATCTGGCGACGATGAGCCAAGGCTTCATGCCCGGCCACACATAGGCCGAGCTAGAGGAGATCGAGGATACAGTGGGCCCCGGGGCAGTACCTAGCTAGAAGAATTGAGGACGAGGTCATCCCCCTGATTGGTTAGTTAGGTTGAATGAGTCGAGCAGTGAACTTGTAATGAATAAACAAGTTTTTAGCTTTTGTCTTGGTCGTTCAGACTATTGGCCCCCTTTTAACGTATAAAAAGGTTCATGCGATCCGATCCTTTCTGATGCTAAGGTTGCAAAGCTCGAGACGTGGGCGAAAAAACTCTGATTACGCTGGTGAGCAATAGCGTCATAGTCGCTAGGGCGTAGGTTTCTTGTAGTCCGACCAGTTTTACTCAGTGTTTATTTTTGCAACTTTTGCTTCTAGTTCTCAATGTAAGAAGGGGCTAGATGCAAAAGAGTGTTTTCTGAAAAGATATATTCTTATCAGCCCCCAAGTGAGGTCTGACCCCTCGCCGTTGCTAGGTCGGGCATCACTAAGGATCGAGGAAAGGTAGCGATGTCGATAAGAAAAAAGTTCTCTTGCATTTTAGACATTATTTTTTATTTTCATAAGTACATGCATAGACTAGGGGTAAAATCGACGTAGCTGCTCAATGTTCCAAGCATTGGTGAAGACTTAGCCGTCGACGGTCTTGAGCTTGTAGGTGCCTGGCCGAAATACTTCTGCGACGATGTATGGTCCCTCCCATGGTGGAGAGAGCTTGTGGCGGTCCTTGTTGCTTTGGACGAGGCGGAGCACCAGGTCCCCAGCGTTGAAGGCTTGACCCTACACATGGTAGTTGTGGTATCGGCATAACGCCTACTGGCACTTGGCCAAGCGAAGGAGGGTGACGTCGCGTGCTTCATAAAGTTGATCAAGGGCGCCTTCGAGGAACTCCTTGGCTTCTTGCTCTTTGTACACCATGACCCTCAGCGCTTCGTAGTTGAGGTCGGTCATGAGGATCGCTTTAGAACTATACACCATGACCCTCAAGCTCCAGAGCCCTATGGGAAGCTCCACAACCCATCGTCCCAAACTTGTTCAGCTTGTTGAAGATTCGAGGCTTGATGCCTATTAGGATCATGTCGTTTGTGCGCTTGACCTGCCTGTTTGTGCAGGGGTGCACCACAGCGGCCCAATCGACATGGATGTGGTGGTTATCACAGAATTTGAGGAACTTCTTTGCTATGAACTGCATGCCATTATCCATGATGATGGAGTTTGGGACTCTAAAGCGGTGGATGATGTCGAGGAAGAATGCCACGACTTGCTCGGATTTTATTACTGAAATCGGCCGAGCCTCTATCCACTTTGTGAACTTGTCTACGGCGATAATGCATGTAGCCCTCGAGCACCCTTTTGAGGGGTCTGACCAGATCAAGGCCCCAAACTACGAATGGCCATACGATGGGGATCGTCTGGAGTGCTTGGGTAGGCAAGTGGGTTTGACAAGCGTAGTACTGACACCCTTTGTAGGTGCGCACGATAGGCAAGATTGCAATATCAAATGATCACTCTCTTTCAAATGTGCTCTATGTTGCTTCATTGAGTTTCAACTTACTATCTGTTGGGCAACTTTGTGACCTTGGCTACCAATGCTTATTCACTCCTAATAAAGTGGTAGTTACAAAGATAGATGACAAGCAAATGATTTTCAAAGGGTTTAGATACAACAATCTCTATCTTGTTGGCTTCACCTCCGAAGATGCAAACTTGATGACATGTTTATTCACCAAAACTACACTTGGATGGCTTTGGCATAGGAGGCTTGCTCATGTTGGAATGAACACTCTCAACAAGCTATTGAAGAAAGAACTAGTAAGAGGCTTGAAGGATGTCAAGTTTGAGAAGGACAAACCTTGTAGTGCATGTCAAGCCGGCAAACAAGTTGCAAATACTCATCCAACCAAAGCTTACATGTCAACATCAAGAGTGTTAGAACTTCTACACATGGATTTGTTTGGTCCTGCAACTTACAAGAGTTTGGGTGGAAATCTCTATTGGCTTGTGAATGTGGATGACTACTCAAGATACACTTGGACCTTCTTCCTTCATGACAAATCTAAAGTGGCCAATTGCTTCAAGAAGTTTGCAAAGAGAGCTCAAAATGAATTTGAAGTCAAGATAAAGAAAATTAGAAGTGACAATGGCAAAGAATTTGACAACACAAACATTGAAGCTTATTGTGATGAGATTGGAATCAAGCATGAAGTTTCATCAACCTACACTCCACAACAAAATGGTGTAGTTGAGAGAAAGAACTGGACCTTGATCACCCTTGCAAGAACAATGCTAGATGAGTACAATACACCAGAAAAATTGTGGGCCGAGGCAATCAACACCGCATGCTATGCTTCAAATTGCCTCTTCCTACAAAAGTTTCTTGGCAAGACTCCCTATGAGTTGCTAAATGGGAAGAAGCCGAACGTCTCATTCTTCCGGGTGTTTGGTTGCAAATGCTACATCTACAAAAAGTGTCAACACCTAGAGAAGTTTCAAAGACGTTGTGATATTGGCTTTATTGTTGGTTACTCATCAAAGTCTAAAGCATATAGAGTATTTAACCATGCCACCGGTTTGGTTGAAGAAACATATGATGTGGAATTTCATGAATCTAACGGCTCCCAAGGAGCAATTGAGAATTGTGATGATGTAGGTGATGAACCATTGAGAGAGGCAATGAAGAATATGCCAGTGGGAGACATCAAGCCTAAAGATGATGAAGATGATGTACAAATCGTCAATCCACCATCTTCATCACATGTGCCTCAAGATGATGATAAGAATGAGAGAGTTGAAAATGAAGACACTCATGTCTCTCATGAACAAACCGAGGCACAAGCTCAAGATGTTGATGCTCCCCAACCATCTCCTCAAGTGGTTGATAGAAGAAACTCACCTCTACTTTAAGCACATCCACAAGATCTCATCATAGGAAGTCCTACAAAGGCTGTAATGACTCGATCTCAAAAGCTTTCTTTATTTGTTGAACATCACTCTTTTGTCTCTTGTCTTGAACCTAAGAATGTAGAAGAAGCTCTTCGAGATTCGGATTGGGTGAATGCTATGCACGAAGAATTGAACAACTTCACCTACAATCAAGTTTGGACACTTGAAGAGCATCCAAAAGGTGCAAGAGTCATTGGAACCAAGTGGGTGTTCCGCAATAAGCAAGATGACCAAGGCATAGTAGTGAGGAACAAGGCAAGACTAGTTGCAAAGGGGTTCTCTCAAGTTGAAGGTCTTGATTTTGGAGAGACCTTTGCACCCATTGCAAGACTTAAAGCCATTCGTATCCTACTTGCATATGCATCACATCATGAAATAAAACTATATCAAATAGATGTGAAAAGTGCTTTTTAAATGACTTCATAAATGAACTAGTCTATGTTGAACAACCACCCGGGTTTGAAGACCCTAGATATCCTAATCATGTTTATAGGTTGTCCAAGGCGCTATATGGGCTCAAGCAAGCCCCTAGAGCGTGGTATGAGCGCCTTCGGGACTTCCTCATTGAGAAGGGCTTCACTATTGGGAAGGTCGACACCACACTATTCACCAAGAAGCTTAATGGGGAGATCTTCATTTGTCAAGTCTATGTTGATGATATCATCTTTGGATCAACAAATGAAGATTATTGCAAGGAATTTGGTGAATTGATGTCAAAGGAGTTTGAGATGTCAATGATTGGTGAGCTAACATTCTTCCTTGGTTTTCAAGTCAAGCAAATGAGAGAAGGGATTTTCATCTCTCAAGAAAAGTATACCAAGGATCTTCTCAAAAGATTTAAGATAGAAGAGTGTAAGCCAATCAAGACCCCAATGCCATCTAATGGACATCTCGACCTAGATGAGGGAGGTAAACCAATTGATCAAACTCTCTACCGTTCTATAATTGGTAGCTTGTTGTACCTTACCGCATCTAGGCCCGATATCATGTTTAGTGTGTGCATGTGTGCTCGCTTTCAAGCGTGTCCTAAAGAACCTCACCTAAGTGTCGTAAAAAGAATCTTAAGATATCTTAAGCACACCCCAAGCATTAGCCTTTGGTACCCCAAAGGAGCTAGATTCCAACTAGTTGGCTATTCCAATTCAGATTATGCCGGTTGCAAAATTGATAGAAAAAGCACATCTGGAGGGTGCCATTTGCTTGGAAGGTCTTTAGTATCTTGGTCATCTAAAAAGCAAAATAGTGTGGTTTTGTCCACCGCGGAGGCGGAATACATTGTCGTGGGGGCTTGTTGTGCACAAATCTTATACATGAAACAAACCCTCCTAGACTATGGAGTTGTTCTTGATAAGGTGCCACTTTTATGTGACAATGAAAGTGTCATTAAAATTGCTAATAATCTGGTACAACACTCACGCACCAAGCACATTGATATCCACCACCACTTTCTAAGAGATCATGTTGCTAAAAATGATATATCACTAGAAGGTGTAAGTGAAAATCAATTAGCGGATATCTTCACTAAACCTTTGGATGAGGCTACCTTTTGTAGGTTGAGAAGTGAACTAAATGTGCTTGATTCTAGTAACTTTAAAAAATGAGTTTGTGTTGTCCCTTGCATTGCATTATATCATATGTCATGTTTAAATTTCCGCAATGCATCTAGAACTTGTCTAACATGGTTACGATAACCCTCCTTTGGAGGAGTGAAGAAGCCTAACCATGGATCAAACTTGACAAGCAACCTAGTCTTCCTTTCTCACTTTGCATTGCATATGCATGGTTGTTGCCTTGTCGTTTCTTTTTGGTTTTGCTTTGAGCAACCTCTATGATCGTCCATCAATAGAGAGAGCATTTGACACTCCTAAGGGTTCACAAACTCTATTGCATGGCCATACGTTGCTCCTCGGGTGTTTATTGCATATTTTTCTTAAAAATAATACTAGCCTAAGGCAAAATATTTTGAAAAAAACTTGAGGGTTTGAGAGAGGACCCTCATATCAGGTTCCAATTGGTGTTTATTTGAGTCTCTTTGAATTGGAACTTTATTGGGAGAAGTCACGTCGAAGATCGGATTGAAGAAAGGTGCTTTACTGTGACCAGACGCTGGACCGGACGCTGGACCGAACGCGATGCTGCTTCATCACTGCGTCTGGTCCCGGTGACCACCAGCGCGTCTGGTCATCCCAAAGACCATCTCAAGGATCTGTGACCAGACGCTGCACCGGACGCGATGTTGTGACCACCGCGTCTGGTCCCAGCCACCACCACCGCGTCCGGTCATGCATGTTGGGTTCCCGGGTAAACTCTGACCGGACTCTGTCAGCATCCGATCATCCCTAACTGGACATGTCTATTTGTGCCAGGAGCTTACTGGACTCTGATCGGACACAGCTCCATCGCATCCGGTCAATTGACCACCGTGTCCGGTCATCGCGTGAAAAGCGGATCTAAGTCTTTTAACCGTACAATCATCGCCGTTCTCTTTTCATCTGCCATCACCGCCGTGCCCTGAACCCTAGTCGCTGTAGCTCTCCCAAGCTATCCCGTGCCGCCGCAGCTCTCCCGTGCTATCCCGTGCCACCGCAGCTATCCCGTGCCGCCGCAGCCGTCCTGAGCCGCCGCATCCGTCTCGCGTCGCCGCATTCGTCCCGCGTGCCGCCGTTCTTCCACGCAGCCGCACCGCCGCTGCTCTCCCGTGCAGTCTTCTCCTCAACCGTGCGCCGCCTCCTTGCACCCGTCCTTCACCTCTAGTAGCCGCTCAACTGAGCCTCACCACCGAGTTTGCCTCCGACCGTCGCACCCTACGACCTAACCCTAACGGTCGCGACGTCTTCGATTTTCTTCGGCCGTTCTCCGGCAATGGACTTTCGCACGAGTTCGACTCTGCAAGGTGATTTCATTGCCTTGATCCTTTCAATTAGGGTTTGCTGATGGATTCCCGGTGAATTTCTAATGCATCCTTTGATCTTATCGGTACTCCAGCGCTTGTCTGTCATTTCTGGGGAACCCTAGCGTGTCAAGGTCACTTTCCTTTCATCGGAGTTTCGCTCATCTGAGGTAGCTATCATGATCTATTCTTTTCTTATCTCATATGCTTGCTTCTATAAGGACCTTGCTCGTTTGTTAGTTAAAATATAATGCTTAATAGTAGATCTATCTATTCCATCTTTACAGAGGGTCTTGTCAGTGCTCTATGTGTGACAGGTGATTAGCTGTGAATCCAAGACCAAGCTTGTGGATACGGATTGAGGCCAAGCCTCACGAGTGTTAGTACACCATCTTGGCTTTCAGGGTTTTCTCAGTTACAGAGTTCTGTCAGTATGGTTCGCTGCAAGAATGTTAGTGGTGGACCGAGTGACGGGGACGAAAGTCCTCCCAGGGTGACAGAGGTAGCCCGTGGCAAACACAAGAAGTTAGCCGTCAAGAAGAGAAAGAGGACACCCACTGAGGTAGAGATTGCATAGGCTATCGCTGATGCTGCAGAGCGTCCAGAGAGGGGTGGCAGAGGCAGTGGGATTCACATTGGCGAGCGTCAGTTTCATCTTGATGATCGACAACTTGGTACTGAGGCCACAGAGGGCATAGAGGACCCACCTACAGAGCAGCCCATAGAGGATCCACCTACAGAGCAGCCCACAGAGGACACAGAGGAGACAGAGGAGCAGACCGCCCAGACTCCACCGCGTCGTCGCTCAAGACGTACGTGTGCTCAGGTGACTCCTAGGCTAGAGGGCCAGTGTCGTGGAGGTCGTCCACCTCCCAGGGCTCGAGGTCACCCCCCCAGTTGAGCACTTTGACCTCAGGGGAGCTACAGCATGACAGGTATAGTCTCTCAGGTTTGTCGAGGTTAGTTAGTGGTTCCCACCTTAGCGGGATCCCCGCGCCTCAGAGGGCTTCTACACACCTATGCATGAGGATTTCTACAGAGCCTACGTCGACAGCGGGATTTCCTTCAGACCTCAGAGAGTCTGTCAACTTGAGGCTTTAGTAGAGGTGGTTGGTGAGCAGCTCCGTCCACACTTGTCCTTTCTACCTGGTCTGTCAGACTTTCTAGGACGGACTAGAGCTTACTGCGGGACTTGGGTCAGAGAGTTCTACTCCTCACTTTGGATTGACTCTGCTCATCAGTTCATACACTTTGCATTCTGAGGCCGTGACCGTAGACTGTACAGCACCAGGGTACGGAAGATTCTCAGACTCCCTTCTTCAGAGACGAAGATACACCAGCTATGCTTTGGACAGACTTCACCGCCGAGACGTCCTCACGGAGGTACAGTACCACCCATAGATTTGATCAGACCTTGCTTCAATGAGCCGTTTGGTGAGGGGTCCAGACATACACCTGCTAGCATGACACCCCTTGCCAGAGTGTTGGATGCTATTGTGAGGCGGACTCTTCTACCGAGGCTAGGATACAGAGAGGGCCTGACACGGATGCAGCTCTGGGTTGTTCATCACCTCATCTCACAGACACCGTTTGATATTTGGGATCTGATGCTATGTGAGATGGAGGACACTTTAGCAGAGGGCTTCAAGGGTCACCGACAGCTACCTTATGCTCATTAGATCTACTTTATTATTTGATCTGCATGTGACCTGTCTGTGGAGATTAGAGCCGAGATATCTGATACCACTACTGCATTTCCAGAGTATGATCTTCGACAGTTGTGGGCTTCAGTGACTAGAGAGCAGGCACCTAGGCCAGGACAGCGTCAGAGACCAGAGGTTCCAGAGACAGCAGCTGAGCAGGATGAGACCGTTGAGGGTCTTACTGAGGCCAAGCTTGCAGATCTTGATACTTAGCCTGCTGATCCAGTTGAGGATGTTGCCACTGACAACACTGACGAGGATTACCAGCCCATCCCCTGGTACCGCTCTCCTCGGTCTCACAACCATGAGGCCGATGGTTCAGGATCAGCCTCCTGCTCAGACCCAGCCATGGTGGCTATACTTGAGAGGCTAACCTAGGCCCAGGAGAGACAGGAGGTTCAGATGCAGTGACATGCTTAGGACACAGCTGCCGCATTTGCTCAGATTTAGGCTCATCAGGACGAGTTCTAGAGACAGCAGCTGGAGTTTCAGAGGCAGCAGTTTGAGATGCAGAGGTAGCAGGCAGCCACCCAGCAGCAGTATCTTGAGCTCTTGTGACATCTCGTCACTGTTGGGGTTCCTCCACCACCATCTGTCCTTGCTCTAGCACTACAGTCCAGTGTACTTCAGAGTCAGGGACAGCCGAGCTCTTAGTTTACCTCTCCCCAGCAGCAGGTTCCTCAGACATTTCAGTCCCCGAGCTACACTCCTATTTAGATGAGGTTCACTTCACTAGCTCAGCCGAGACCTCACCTTCTCTCGGGCACTCCTTTCACTAACTTGAGTGCCTCCTACAGCGAGCTGACTGGTCAGCCGACACCCTCGCACACCACTGTTGTGACCTCTTCAGGGATGTCAGCTTCTGAGACTGTGGATCTTCCAGTGTTAGGGGCCGGGACTACAGAGACTGTGCCATCGTCAGTTGCCTCGACAGATCCTCCCACTCTTGGTGTTCTTCAGGCTCAGGTGACAGAGACTGCTCCTATTGTTGCTACTACATCTTTAGTTCCTGCACCGGCTCTACAAACCCAGACTGCTTCACTGCCATGTCTATCTACAGAGGGTTAGCCTGATAGTTCAGAGTCTGAGGAGGATACTTCACAGTTCGTGATCACTCCGCGCTCCTCGGCACCCGACACGATAGCTTCTGTTCCCCCATCGGATCCTTAGTTTTGTTTTTGGCGTTTGATGCCAAATGGGGAGAGAGAGTAGATTCAGGGGGAGTGTTGATAGAGGGTTTCGTTTTCTTTGCGTGCTACATTCATGCATCATGTTTAATTTCTTGCCCTGCATTTTGTGACAAGTGTGCTTGTAAAACTTTATATCATGTCACTTAATTGGTTTTAGCTCATAAGGTTGTGCTTTCGTGCCTTACTCCGATTTTATATGAGCTATGTTTTATGTGTACTAACTCTTCATGTTTTATCTTGTGAGTACACTCAGTTGGCTTGGAACACATAAGCAATTCCTAACCCCTTGTGCTTATAGCTTTTTGCTTATGTGAACCAAGCATGTTCGAAAACCTCAACTCTTAAATCTTCTAAATCTAAGTGTTGTCATCAATCACCAAAAAGGGGGAGATTGAAAGCATCTAGGCCCCGGGAGTTGGTTTCGGCAATTGATGACAACACATTATTACCATGACTAACGTGTGTTTTGCAGAAACTTTGATAAGTTAGGTCATGGGGTTGATAACTGCTTTGGTCACTATGGTATTCATGCCCCTTGATGGAAATCGTTTCGGTTTTCAAAGGATCAATGATAAGATTAAGGACGGTTAGTTCCGGATGTTAAGGCGTTGAGTTACATCTGGAACAGTCGTTAGGATCTTCGTCTTTTTCCTTTGACCGTACTATAAAGGGGGGCATGAGCGAGTAGCTTGACCTAGGTGAGTCTTTTGTTTAGGTGTGGTGCACACTTGTCTAACTAAGCACTAGGTAGCTCAGGAAAAGCTCAAAGTTCAGTTGGAAGCAACTTGGTTCAAGTTGCATCACGTTTTGAAGTCGTTTGAGCTGTTTACCCTTGACTGGACACGGTCTCTGTCACGACCAGACGCGTTCGGTCAGTACTAATAGTCACTGCGTTTTCAACCTGGTTGACCGAACGTGGTCCCTGTGAGGACCGGACGCGTTGATCAGTCTGACACGTGTTTCAGAGGGTAAAAGTCTAATCGGATGCGTCTGGAAAATGATCGGACGTGTCCGGTCACGTTCCAGTAAGGTACTTAGCTGACCGGACGCGTCTGGTCATCACTGATCGGACATGGTCGAGCATCAGGTTAAAGTACAGTAAGGCTCTTGCATGATCGGACGTGTCCGGTCACCCCTGATCGGTGCGTCCGGTCACTCAGCGGTGTCATTCCAGTTTTTGATCGTTACGTTCGACCGTCACGTCCGGTCAGTGTGTGTTTTGCTGATTTGGGAGGTAACGATTGGATTTGTCTGTGGGATGTATAAATACATCCCCTCCATCTCTTTTAGAGGTCTCTTGCTCATTTGTTCAGCTGAGAAACACCTTTCAAGTGCAAGGGAGTGCAAGAGCCCTAGTGAGGGTAGTGATTTGAGAATCAAAGCTTGAGATCCCTCATTAGTGACTAGAGAGTAGCAAGTGTGCATCCATCTTCTCATTAGGCTTGTCGTGATCAAGTAAAAGTTCTAGCTTGTTACTCTTGGTGATCGCCATCACCTAGACGGTTTGGTGGTGATTGGGAGTTTGGTGATCATCTGGCGAGCTTATGGATGACCCAACTCATCTTGTGAGCGGATTTGGGCGATTCACCACAATGGAGTGTCAAAGAATTAGCCCGTAGAGAGCACTTGATCCTTGCGCGGATCAAGGGGGAGCTACACCCTTGCGCGGGTGCTCCAACGAGGACTAGTGGGGAGTGACGACTCTCCGATACCTCGGGAAAACATCACCGTGTTCCTAACCCTTACTTTCAAGTATTTACTTTCGTGTATTACTTTCATTGCTTGTTTACTTTCCTAGTATTGCCATGCTAGACTAGGATTGGAACTTAGGGTGCAAAACTTTTACCGGTAGAATCACAAGGAACACTAGTAGGCACTAGGGGTGAAGTTTGGCTTGTAGGATTTAATTCTTGCAATTAATTTTTAGAAAAGCCCAATTCACCCCCCCCCCTCTTGGGCATCTTGATCCTTTCAACAATCATGTTGACTAAGTTGTTGTGGGGTGTGATATAGTTCTGACTTAGAAATCCTACCGTTTCTATTCATAGCACTTGGAGAATATCATTTAATAAAATTGTAAAACCATAGTATCACATACTCCTCATTTGGTGAGCAATTTCTACCAAAGCTAAATATAACATCTTGCAAAGTATCAAGCCTTCCACAAATGCTGCTTGTTGTTGTATTGAGTTTGGTCAAGTCTTGTTGACCCTTGTTGAGAGATTTATCATGCTCCCAAGATCAAGATCACATACACCCACACACACTCACTGCTCCTACACTGGGAGTACGCAAAAACATGATTCCATCCACTAAAATTCTGCTCCTACACTGAGAGTAGGAAAAAATGTTTGTTAGGAAAATGCTCCATGTTCTAAATAGATAACGATCTCTCTAAATAAGTAGCTTTAGAGACATGGGCTATGCAAAAGAAAAAAATATTTGGACACATGAAGGTCCAAAAAAAATAAAATATAGGGACACATGAAGGTCCCAAGGTATCAAGAAAAAAATGAATGATGAGCACATGAAGGCTCATATATATAAAAAAATGATGATGATAGCCATGTCTCAAAAATAAAGTTAGAGAGAGATCATATCTACAAAAGGAGTATAGTTTTAGTTTATCACTTTACACACACATGCACATCTTGATCTAAAAGTATGGCACTTCTCTCCTTGGATTCTCGATTTGACTTTACAATATATACAATACAAGCATGCCACATTGTTTATCCCTACCTGAAGCTCCACATAAATCTTTTTAGAAGTAGGAGAAAACAAAAGAAGGCAAAACTTTGCTATGCCTTGGTAAGGATTCATACACCACTGAGTGATTCGAAAGTGCCATTTGAGGAGTATAAAGTGAGCTATGCCTTTCTTGAAAAAAACTTGCAAAACTCCAAGTTGCTAAGATATGAAATTGGAAAGATGACTTTGTTTCGAGAACCGTTCCACTTTTCAACAACCCAAGGAAATATGTTACCCAATGCCACATATCCCACTTACATAAAGAATGTGTTAGAATAACTTTCATGTATAGCTGTATATCTTGGGAAGTTATGCTCATGATTCCTCTTATTTCTAAGCTTTGCTCGAGGACGAGCAAAGAAGTAAGTGTGGTGGTACTGGTTGGTGGTCCTTAACTTACACTTTTAACCGCCAACATTCATATAAAATGAACACTAAAACTTAAGGGTTTATAACTACCCGATTCCACAAGTTTTGGTGTTTTACCGTTTGCAGGCAGACAAGTCAAGATTATATGGAAAACAAGTTTAGAATATACAAGAAACCCAACAAAACATATACCCGACATGAGCCCAAGGGGAGGTAGGCCCGTTACCAGACAAATCAGGGCCCAGACGAGAGAAAATCAAGCCCAAACCCACACAAAAACACCTCAACTCCACGAGTGCACCCCCTAGGCCAACTCAGTAGGCCCAAAGGAGCACGTCCGCAAGAAATGAGATATTTGGGCTCGGTGGGAGCTCGACCGCTCCACTTTTGGCTCCTTTCGGGCCCATCTTTCTCTAGCAGGTCCATGCCGATAGCCTAAAGGTGGTGGCAGGGTGTGTCGGTGCAATAATGCAGTGGAAGGCGGTTTGGATGATGGTTTGGGGGCATTAGTGAGGAAATATTCCATGGCACACTCCCCCTCTCCTCCCCTATATATATATAGGGCCTCTCCCTCTCATTTGACACATCACACAAGAGCAAGAGCACTCCACTTGAGCTTCACTCCAAGGCTTAGGCCATAGCTATTTAGAGTTGTGTAGTAGGGAGAGATGTGAGGGAGATATTGTGGAAGTACTGGACTTGCGGTGTCTCCCCGGACTTGTACCTCGATGAATACCTACACTTCGACCCCTTCATTCGCTAAGTGAGTGTTCGTGATTCTTGTGGTATTAAGTCTTTGTTTAGTTAGGCCTTGTCCATATTTGTTTATGGGTTGGTCATTTGTCCTTGTGGTGAATGCTCTAGTAGAGGGCCCCTGATAAAGACAGGATCACCCTGATATCACGCTAGAGTAGTAGTCGATAGCGTAGACATGGTGTCTAGTCTAGAGGCTACCTTCGTTTGCCTCATACTCCACGGCTGAGGGGTAGGCGGTAGGTGGTGACAGCCCTATCCATCCTTGTAATCCCCTACGTTCGGGTATGATGTAGAGCTACAGGCTGGTATCGCTTGGCAGACCAGGTGATCTCCAGTGCCCGAAGTAAACAAGTATAGGTGGAGTTAGCTATCCTTAGACCCAAAAGCCATAGGAATCCTTCTCTACCTTCTACCAACTCTACCATTATGTTGTCCTTAGATGAATTAAGCTAGAAGAAGTACCTCCATTCCCTATGAAAAATACGATACCCTAAATACTTCTGGGTAAAGGCTACAATGGTAATTCTGTACGCTTATGGATTCTTCTGCATTCGCTAAGAAATACCAACAGACTCTCTGTAAATTATCTGCTCCAACTACAGCCAACATCCGCATTGGACCTGCAGTCGATGTTGGATAAAATGGATTCGAGTTCAAGCCTGCTCTCATCAACATGGTGCAAGCCAGCCTATTTTATGGAAAGGCACATGAAGATGCTAGTGTACATCTCCAAAACTTTCTAGAGATTTGTAGCACTTTCACTATCAAGGGAGTACCCAAGGACGCCATTCTACTCCGCCTTTCCCATTCTCACTCTTGGGGAAGGCAAAGCAGTGGTTCTACGCCAACAAAGAGAGAAACACCACATGGGATAACTGCTCCACTGCCTTACTAGCCAAGTTCTTTCTCACTGGCAAGACCAATGCCCTGCGTGGGAGAATCTTAAGTTTTCAGTAACATCATGATGAATCTGTCCCTAAAGCCTGAGGCATGGAAACGCTTTCAAGACTATATAGCAAAATGTCCTCACCATGGGATAGAGAATTGACTACTCATGCAGACTTTCTATCATAGGTTGACTACTAGCACCCGTTAGACAATGGATGCTACTGTTGGAGGTGCTTTCCTATCACTCACCATCAGAGACGCAATAGCTCTTATAGAGAAGATGGCCTCCAACCAAAGCTGGAATGAAGAACATACTTAGACTCGCAAAAGAGGTGGAGGTCTGCATCAACTCAAGGAGGTAGACATGTTGTCTGCCAAGATGGACCTACTGATGAAGAAGCTCGAAGATTGAGCTAATGAGAAGAAAGAAGTCATGCACATTCATGACTCTCGCATGACGTGTGAAGTGTGTGGTGATACTGGGCATTCAGGGAGCAACTGCCCTAAAACTCGAGAGGATGTGAGCTATATCAACAACAACAACTATCATCCTCAATAGAATCAAGGATGGAATCAACAATAGAGGTCGAACTACCATGGTAACTTTCAAGGTAATCATTACAATAATTTCAATCAACCACCTTTGAGAGAGTTAGTTGCTGGTCAATCTAGACTTATGGATCAAATATCTAAGAAGATAACTTCTAATGATAAAATCCTAGAGAACATAAGTACAAGAATGGATAGCTTTGCTTCTACCATTAAGAACCAGCATAGCTTTAATAAAATGATAGAATCACAAATAGCTCAGCTAATAGCTGCCGTTCCTCCATCTGACAAAGGTAAGATTCTAGGGTAGCCAAAAGATTTAGAAACTGCAAATCTTATCGATATTCACAATGCAGCTTTCTACTACACTCAACCATCAGATGGAAGGTGGATAGATTATTCACTCCCCGATAAGAAAGGTGATCCAGGGAGACCCGTCATCCCTATCATCATTGAACCTCACATCTTCTAAGAAGCGGTCCATGACTCTAGAGCAAGTGTCAATATCACGCCTAAGGTAATCTATGATAAGATTCTAGGAGATCCTTTGCTGTACATAAATATACGGTTGCAGCTTGCAGATCAGTCACTCTGCTATCCTAAGGGAGTATTTGAAGATGTCATCATTCGAGTGGAACAATCATATGTTCCAATAGACTTTGTGGTCATGAAAATAGGTGGAGATGAGAGGACACCCATCATTTTGGGCCAACCTTTCCTGAGCACCGCAAAGACCATCATCTACACGGACAGCGCCAAGATCTATTTCATGATCAAGGATAGAAAGGAGAAGTTCTCATTCAAGGATCGCATTCTATATTCTCCTGCTCATCCACAAAAGGCATACCTATCTGAAGAATAAGAAGTGACCAAGAAGAAGAACAACCGAAGATGAAGAAGAACAAGGCCAGACAGTTGTCAGAAAAGACAGTCAACATGATCATCACAATTCGATCAGAGTACAACCACCTCCTCGCTCCACCATTCCTTGCCAAGAAGGATTATCCTAGTGTATCGACGATCGAGTGTACCATTGGCCAAAGAATCTTCCACAAGACCTTCTACAATATTGGATCGGGTGTCAACATAATGTCAAAGGTAACACATGAATATTTATTTGTTAATAAACCCTTGTATCCTACATATATGCAGTTGTAGATGGCGGACCAATCAATCTGATTCCCGAAGGGCATAGCAAAGGACATTATGGTCAAGATACAAGATCACTACGCTCCTGCTGACTTCCTGGTCCTGAACATGGGAGAAGAAGATGATGATACACCGATCACTCTAGTAACACTATTCCTCAACACCACCAATGCGATCATCTACATCAGATCTGGACAAGTCCACTTCTAATTCCCTAGAGAAAAGGTATGCTATTACTTTAATAGTTACATTACCTATGAGAAGCCGAAGAAGAACCATTCTAGGAGGAGATGTCGATCATCCTGCCAACAAGAGAACCAACCCCGATGGAATGAATGGGAGGATGAAGAAATTGAAGAACCTGAAGCACCTATAAAAGAAGAATCTACTCCGCCAAAACTAAGCCCACAGACCAAACAGATATGGAAAGAGAAGGTAACATCATCACTCTCATAAGAGGGGCAGTCATCTGAGTGTCTATCACCAAGACCAGATGATGCACCTAAAAAGTAAGAACTCTCTCCTACCTAGTCCTATCTGGAGGACTTAAAAATCCGAACCCTTGTCGTGAGATAATATTGATAGTTATCTATATTTACTTTCTAGCACTGTATTAATTATTTTCACTTTAGCATATTTACTTATTTGCAATTGTCTTGCATTAGAGAAAATAAATAAATAAAATAAAAATAAAAATAATAAAGAGTTACTTTATATCATCATTGTTGAATAAGAAAATAAAAATCTTTATTATTGCATTTCATCATTGTATCACAAAAAAATGTCTTAAGCCCCATGTGAATAATTCTATGGTGTGTTAAAGCCTGTGGGAATATTCACCGTGGTGGTATAAAAATAAAATACCACACATATATATTTTCCTTTTATGTATTATAAAATAGAAAATTCAAAAAAAAATTAGAAAGACATCATGCTAGAATTTTGCAAAATTAGAAAATCTGTCTAAACTCACAAAAAGAACAAATCCTTGATGGTTGACTGCTAACCCCTTATCTTAATTCGAGCCATGAGTTTTTGGTGTTCTTGTTAGAATATTTTGTAGGATGCTACAAATGATTAACAGCAAGTTCACTCGGTTGTTGTCATCTCACTCCATCCGTAGGTGAGAAGGACATCCACTAGCAACCATTTTCCAAGAAGGATCACTTAACATTTAACCAACCATGATAACATCCAGCTTGGGGGAGGAGTATCCTCCATGTACCCAGCTAATATAAGTATTTCTTTCCCTTTTGGTATTACTTTTGAGTTTACTATATATTTGCTAAAGAAATAAAAAGATGAATAACGAACTAAAACAAAATAAAAAATTTACAGGTGTGATATTAAAACTTTGAAAAACAAAATAAAAGTGAGTGTGTCTAGTTTTCTATTTTTAAGAGCTGAATAAGTAATGGAGTTCGAGGATAAACTCTTGCAATGAAAATGATGAAGAGTTGTTCTGTTGTAATTCCTTTCAAGTATCTAGTTTTTAGCCTTGAATTCTCTCAAGTTTTGAATATGACAGTTTTGATATAAGAATTTACTCTGAACCTAAAACTCGTGGGTAGCATATGCTTGATTCAAGTCTAGATAATTGACAAATATGATATAAGAAGGTCTGAGCTACTATTTATCTTGTTCCAAGTGATACTAGAGTTCCAGAGATTTATCTTTTGAAAACATATAAAATCGTTCATGATGAGCTCCTGTATGACAAAGCTTGAATTCCTACCAGAGTCATATATCATACTTAGACTAGAAAACCTTCCACTCATATATGCTACTTGCTTTTTTCATTGAGTTTAGTCAAGCTTTGTTGATGTCTTATGAGAGATTTGTCATGCTCTTGAAATCAAGATCTTGTGCACATCACCCACATATGCACTACTCCTACACTAGGGGTAGGCGCAAAAACATACCATTCCATCTAGATACACCTAAAAAATATTTTACTCCTACACCAGGAGTAAACACTAAAAATATACCCTATAAGATATCCCCAAATAAATGCTCCAATGTTCTTGTTGCTATCTCTCAAAAGTTTTGTTACAGAAAAGAGGCATGTGGCTATGCAAAAGTTATTCATAAAAAATAAAAAAAAAATATTGAAAAAATGGACAAGTGTCCGAGATATCTAAAACAATGGGTACTCTGATGCCCACCTGAAAAAAAAGAGATGAATAAGATAGCTCATGTTTTCTTGCAAAGTTGTCTTCAAGTTTTGAAAGAGAGATATATTTTTAAGGAGCATAGTAGAATTAGGTTCATCACCATATATATCCCTCGTACATCCATACACATGCATAAATTGATTTGATTGTATGACTCAACTTTATTTGGATACAAGGTTTGACTTTACAACATATGTATTGCAAGTATGCTCTTTCATGCTATCTCCACTCCTATGAGCTCCACTATAAGCCTTGGTTGTAGGAAGAGAAAGGCATAACATCATCATTGCCTTGGTGAGAATCCACAAATACCACATATATTGAAAGACTTGAGAGTGTCATATAATGAAAACTCTGAGTTTTATTTTGAAAACTTACAAAAACTTTGGAATAATAGTTGAGCAAAGAACTTGAGACATAGTGCTTGACTTGATTATTCTATCTTTCAATTGCTCAAGACCCAAGTAAAGGCTAAGAAGCCCCACGGTTGAAGGTAATATGGGTAAGCTTAAAAGTCAGATCGGTTTATTCTAATCCGGAGGAGAATTTTTGTTTGAACGCATGTGTACTTTTGAGGCGTGAAAGCATAGAAGCAACTCCTCATCCAAATTTGCTGAGTTTAGCTTTGCTAAGGGACAAGCAAAGGAAAAGCTTGTGGGAGCTTGTTGACGATAGTTAACAAACATATCAAACCATCAACATAACATGCATAAGGGCATAATTGAGATCACCAATATAGGTCTAGGGACTTAAACTAACAAATTCTATAAATTTTGGTGAATCTATGATTTCTGCAGGGTATATCCAGAAAACCATCAAAGCGGACCTACAGGTCAGAAGTAATAACATAATTCCACCGCGAAATATACGTAGGAAGGTTCTAGAAGACTGCAGGAGGCTCTCCATCGAAGTGGACCCTGAGGAGGTGACATGTGGGGCTGGCCGGCCTATGGGCCCCTCCATCAGTCTCCCAATTGCTATAGCGGTTCCCCACCGACTCCTAAGATGCATCTACGCCATTCCTTAAGTCGGTGTGATCCAAGGGCTCATGTTGCAAGCTTTGGGCTATATAAGCAGACCCTAGCCCCCTAAGGCACAAGTCATTTGAGAAGACAGAAACCCTAATCATTCTCAAAGCTCCTCTAGTTTCTAGGGCATAGCTAGTTAGGCTAGGTCTAGAGGGAGGCAAGCAGATCTTCGCTTGGATTCCTGATATTGTCATGAGCGTGGTTCGGTATAATCTTTGTACCCCTCTCTCATTGTATTTCCATTAGTTTTATATGCTTGCTACAATTGTTATGACAATATTAGTATTCATCTTATTCATGTTCAAGGTTGCAATGTTCATCGTTTACTTTGATTATATACTTAGTATAGCTGGCTTATTATTATGTTTATGCATAAGTTCGTATAGTGCTTGTTCCAAAGTACACGGGGTGGGTAGTAGAGATCATGTAAGCGTGGTGCCTATATGCTATTTACCTGCAAATACACTATATATTCTAGGTCATGTGGTAGATCACGGGTGTGACACTACCATTGAGTCCTTTGTAGTCCACTCCCCGAATATAGGTCATAAAAGTAGGGTCCGGTTACGAAGGAAGGGCAAGTTTGTTCTTAAACTTCCTCAAGTAATGCCCCTTATGCATAGATATAACGGTGATCTTAGCAATGGCTACTAGGTGTAATTGCACTAATCAATGTATGCTTTGACTTGTAATTAAGAATGATTTAAGAATTATTCCTCTAATATTCTACTTCACCATGCTAATGTTATAGATAGGAGTGCTCTAAGTGATTTATCATTATACTTATATATATATTTCTTATCTTGTGACTTACCCCTGTTATGAGTAGAGTGAATGGTTGTGGTTTATTTCTCCATCAATGTTATAAGTTATCAATACATGTCCAACGCTACACCTTCCCTATGAAAAAATATAAATAACGATACATAGAATACTTTTGAGTGAAGTGCTATAATGGTATAATTATCTGTCTGCTTGTAGAATCCTTTCATTCATATCTTAATATTCTTTCTAGTCACATGAAATAATAAGCAATGCCAGGTAGTAAAAATAAGTATCTCTAGCACCATCACTAGGGATGATAACCTAGTACTAGTAATGCTAGGAGATGTGAGTAATTAATAGGTGACTACTAAAACAAGTGACAAGTTAATAAATACCAACAGCCTCAATCATTAGATCTCTCTCCTTCTCGAGCTCGCCCTCGAGGAGGTTGATTCGCTGCTAGGCGTCGGCGCACTCCTGACGATCCACGTGACGGACGATGGTTTGCCCTTTCAATGGGCCGTAAACCACCACAGGTAAGAACGGATACGGAGCTGAAAATGCTCCCATGGCCCATTAAGGCCTAGGAGTTCGAAGGTTGGCCCATCGATGGGTTCACAACCGCTCCAGGGAACCTTTAGAGTGAGGGGTGGTTAAGGATGGGTCCGCTAGCGGCCAATACCTGGGCGCACGAGCGCCATGGGCGTCCTAACCCACGTTCAAGTCTTCGCAGTGCATGGTCCATGGTTTTTCCTCAAAGAAAGGCAATGAGCCCTTGGGACCAGTCGAACGGACTAGAGAACTATATGGATTGGCCGCTAGGAACCTAGAGTCGATAACCAGCTGATCCATGTTGGACCCCCGCGAATGGGAAGTTGGGGCCCCACTTGAACTAGCCCGTTAACAGCTCACCGAGCACCATGATTCGTCGAACGAGAAAAACATGGCACGGCTTAGCCCCTATGTTTTTTGAAAAAACGCTTGAGAGAGGACGACCACAAGATGAGTTGACCCCTCAGCCGGACCCCTGCTACACGCGGGGGCTTAGGGGCTCAGACTCGCAAAGAGACCTAGTGCGCGATCGCATACAAACGACGGATCGATCATCGCAACCTAACCAAGACACCCTATATGAGCCACAAGAGGCGAGCTAGGACTTCAAAATCCTCCCGTCTGCAAAAAGCTTGTGAAGAAGTATCCAACTCCTCAATAGGCTCGGGGCTACTGTCGGGTATCAATATTAGGATACCCGGAGAAGGGGAACTAATGGTCATTGACATTAATTACCCCAAACGATCAAGGGCGCGACTACGGCCTCATCTGACCCCCTCTAGGGGGATTCCGTCTCGCACGACCACGAGGGCACGAACTTCGTCTCGCCCAACCCCTCGAGGAGGGACTCCGCCTCGCCCGATCCCGAAAAACGAATCCGGCCTCGGGCAAGAGCGTAGGCCCCCCGCAGGGGCCCACGCTGTCTCCAACCACCATGGGTGTGGAGGCGCGAGCCCAGGACCATGCTTCTGGTGTCAGGAAGGGAGCGGGCACATCTTGACGTGATCCGTGGTCACAACCGGCCATACCTAGGAACGCACGACGCCAACAGCGTTGGGCAGGGCAACTCTGTGCTGCCTAATCCCCGTACGGTTCTCGTCAGGGGCACCTGTTGACCACGCCATCTGCCGGGGTGGAATGGAGTGCCACGACTGGCTGACGACGCCCGCGTGTGGTGATAGTGGTGAACAGGGGCCGCGATGTGGAGCCATCTCCGTCATCGTCTACAGGATCAGCAGGACCCACGCAGGGAAGATAAAGGACGATGTGGCCCCGGGGGGCCATCTTTCTCCTAGCTTCTCTCTCTCCCTCTCTCTCTCGTGTAACCCGCGCCTTCCCCTTGGCCTATAAAAGGGGAAGCAGGGCGTCTCATAGGAAAAAAAGCAAATCGAACGCAAGCAATTCAGCTAGACTCAACTCCATTCAACACCTCCACCAGAGACTTGGGATCTTCTCCCTCTCTCGCTCATTTGTAAACCCTACTGCAAACTTGTGCCGGTAACACGAGCAGCCTAAACTGGACGTAGGGACATTTCGCCCGAACCAGTATAAACCCTTGTGTCCTCCGAGCACACCATCCGAGTCAGACGCGCAATCACAAATTTACTAGCCAGTGGTTCGAAACACCGACACCAAGGTAGCCGCTAGTGCTGCTTGCAATATATACATAACAAAATGTATGAAACTATACATATATTTCAAAAGATTGTACATACATAGAACTATACCTGGTCATTAAAAAAAATCCTGCAAATGACTCTTCAATTGCTTTGATCTATTCATTTCGTATGACCTTTTGCTTCCTCCATTCATGCTTCGAATGAAAGGAAAAAAAAAGCATGCATTTATACACAAACTTGATATGCAAAGGTAGGCATTGTTTATATAGTGGAATTTACTGGTGGTTCTTGAACTTTGTCCAATGTTCCTATTCGAGAGCTACATTGTGCATAGAGCATACTTTAGTACACAACTACAATTGGTACCAAAATCCAAAAATCCTACTAGATCTAAAGCCTAAAAATCCTTCGTTTACTCAAGCACCACACTAGATGATACAAAAAATCAACCTAAACAACTAAATTTCCTAAAACACGCAAGCAATTAGGACATCGAGGCACCCACCATGAGTATTGCTAACTCACTTTCCATCAAAACCCTAGGGCCATGCTTCACTATCACACTGATTCTAGCTAATTTTGGCTTCGCCATCTCCAGTTGTGCACCTTAGTGACGTCGCTCAACTCCGACGAGACCCCCCATGCACCGTCCCCTTCCACGTAGCCCTCACTCCTTGCCAACTCGTTTGCCCTGGGACAATACATGTGTGTGAAATGGTAATAGGCAGACCTAAAAGTAACGTTTTGGAAGTATATAGACCTAAATAAGAATGTGGGGGTATATTAATAACCGCAAAATGAATTTCACTCTTGCCTATAGTTTATATGTTGGCTTCAGAAAAGAACATTATAGATATGTATCTCGATTCTACAATACATTTTTTTAGTGAAGCCCCCTAAATTCAAACACTCTAATTTAGAAAATAATCTCTCTGTCCTAAATTAAAAGAAGGTAGTTTTAGGTTTTGGATTAGCCAAACTTTTCTAGTTTAACCAAGTTTATAAGGAAAAATATCAATATTTATATCTCTAATTAGATTTATTATGCAAATATATTCCATAATCAATACGGAGTATAATGGTACTCATTGGGTATTAAAATGTTAATATATTTTTGTATAAATTTGATTAAACTTAAAATCGTTTGATTTGTCAAAAGTGAGAATTGTATTTTTTTAATTGGACGGGAGAGTAAAGTATGCTGTAAGAAAGCTCACCAGTGTCGTCTTGGATTTTAGGAACCCCATTGATGTTACATGTTGGGTCAGGAGTAGTATCAGTGGCAAGTCGCTATAGCTATGTGTGTCGACGCTTTGGACTTATTTGGTACAGCTTATAAGCTTTTCATAGCTCTTATTTGTACTAAAAAGTAGAAGCTGGATCAAACCAACTGATTTTGGCCGTCGCTTTTACTCTATTTGTGTAGATTATCTGGGAAGTGCTTCCCAAATAAGCTGTACCAAACAGGGCCTTTGGTCACAAGCCACAATCAAACCACGCTGCGCCGGGCGGCAGCTCCACCCAGCGCGCGGCTCTCGGCGGGGGGCGGCGGCGCTCTTGCATAGTTGCATTGCATGGCTTGGCACTAGCACTTCTGGTCTTCTGGCATGAGGCGGTCAGATGGATCGCTCCATCTCTCCACCGGCGGTGGCAGGCAAAGTCTGCGAGCTGTTCGACGATATGCGCAGCCAGGAACTATTGGGCCTTCTTCTCTGGCCACGGCGTGGTACACTCTCCGCACACGCATCCTCCCGGTTTCCCATCACATTGTTTCGGAGCCATGCCGTGGCTGTGGCTTCTTCTTGGTGGTAGTTGGCGGAGTGCGCCTGTATAAGCCAGGCCACCTTTACATGTTATCTGAAAACAATGGGGTGATCACATGTTCAGTGCCACAGAATGCACAAACATTAGTCGAATATGCGATCTTATGACCAAATGGTATGCTTCTACATAACCAGCCAGAGTTCTGCATGCCTGCTTGTTTAGCTGCTATAGAATGCTACCTGCTATAACACTAGTCAATAATGCTCCAAAACACAATTTCGAAAGTGTGTTCATTTCGTGATGATATTATTGAGGTTGCACACTTGGCATCCATGCAGCAGGCAGTTCTCTTAGTCTCATTTGCAATTTGCCAAAACGCTCCAAGCGTATAGGGTTCCTTAATTAAGCGACCAAATAGATTGTGACCTAAAGAAAGAAAAAAATGTTACTGCTCATCTTTCCATGCTTTTCGAAGATCATTGATCAATAAACTTCATATTTCATTCATTCATACATTAACAAATAACAAAGTAAAAAAACAAATTTACAAGGACACTAGACACGATAGTTGCAACTAAATTGCAAAGGAACCCTTTCTCCCCTACTTTTGCTAAAACATATTATCTTGCAGACACTGGCACTGGGGACAAAGGGGATGAAGCATCAAAAATAATATCACCTCTGCCAGTTGCATCGTTACCTGCAGTACTTTCTGTGTCCATAGCACCTTCCAAGACCTTGACAACTTGTGACATGGCTGGTCGTTTACCGCAGTCACGCTGCAAACACCAGACAGCTAGCTTGATTACTTCTGTCATTTCTGACCCATGTAACTGGAGATCTTCATCCTGATTGTCTACTATATCCAGAACTTGCCCAACCTTCATTTTCTCTTGCAGTATATTAATTAGATTAGGGCTACCCTCAGGCTGATTGTTTTCCAGGTTTTTCCTTCCACTCACTATTTCCAGCACAACTACGCCAAAGCTGTAAATATCTGCCTTCTCAGTGATTGTTGATGACAACCATTCCGGTGCTAGGTAACCCCTTGTTCCTCTGATTTTGGTCATCACATGGCTTTGATCCCTATCAATAAGCTTTGCTAAACCAAAGTCAGAGATCTTTGCGTTGAACTTGTCATCAAGGAGGATATTTCCCGGCTTAATATCAAGATGAGCAATCTTCTGGCGGCATTCTTCATGAAGATAGGCCAAACCCTTTGCAATGTCTAGGATAATCTTGTATCGAGTTGCCCAACTGAGTGAACCACTTTGATTCTTTCTGAAGATCCACTTATCCAGAGACCCATTGCTCATATGCTCATAAACAAGGAGCCTGTGGAATTTGTCTGAGCAGTATCCTATCAATCTGACAAGATTAATATGATGGATGCTACCAATGGTAATGACTTCAGCCATGAATTCTTCCTTCCCATGTCCAATGTCGCGCAAGCATTTGACAGCAATTTTGACATTTCCAAGTTTTCCCTCATACACTGGCCCAAATCCTCCCTGCCCCAGCTTTTTGCTCAAGTTATTGGTTGCTTCTCTCAGCTGTTTGTACGAAAACCGAGTAGGCATTCCAGCCACTCCTTTAAATGGATCATCCTCTTCCATCCTCTTCACTATTTTTCTTCTGATCATGAGAATGAGTAGGCAGATGACTACAACCAGAACAGGGACACCGATATGGTAAGCAGTTGCATTTGTTCTCTTACTTGATGGTGGTGGTAACATCTGCACCTTGACATATGCAGATAAATTGTAACCAACCACTTCTGGCTGATAATTCATGAGTGAGAAGATCTTTGGCATCAGATAGCAGGAGCCCTTAGAAACATTTTGATGCTGGAAAAATACTGCCTTGCACGAACAGGTCTTCAAGCATGCCTCCTTGCAGCTTTCTTCTTCGGTAGTCCAGTTGTTTGCAAAATTGAAGTACGTGACATTTGGGAGTGCCATAAGCTTATGATATTGGATCAGGTCACAGGAAAGAGGAGTTTCTAATGAGCAGCCAAGGTTAGGTTGCCGGTCATCCAACTGATGGAAAAGGTCAATATCATTATTTCCACCTGGGCAACTGCATTGCCCTTGTGAACAGATTCCATATGCTCCACAGACTGTAGGGTATGCACATTCATCAGGATACACATGCAAAACATCAGCAAGAGCTTTCCATGAAACGCTGTCCCATGCATAAACTCTCAGGTGCCCATCATCCTCAAGACTCATAAATTGCACTGAAGATGGCAAAGGCAGAGGGATATCGAATAACTTGATATCTGTGCTGTTGAATCTAAGAAATGCTGAGAAGCTCCCTTGTAAGAAGGAAATGTAAGCCGTGCTATTCTTCACTTGATCAGAGGATATGTTTCTCTTTGATTGAGCTATTGCATCAGTTATATTAAAGCTTTTCCGATAATAAAACTGTGGAGGATCTTCATCGATGAAAGCATAGAGGCCATTTTCGAGCAGAGTGAGGTAGAACTGACCTTGAGTACTATTTGTCTCTGAGAAAGTGGAACTAAGCCTCTTCCCTTGCCACAATGACTGCCCAATGAGGAGAGTGTCAGTTGGATGCGCAAACGATTCCCACACCGTCTTCCCCATCATGTTGAAGAGTATCAGATTCCCAGTCTCAGCAAGGTTCATGCCAGCAACCGAGCTGCCTGATGTAGTCGTGGACCAGACCAGTGAACCATCGAAGTCTCTCAGAACGAGATTTCCATCCTTGTTGAACTGCACTGATGCATTCTCCTTCACTGGACGGTACCTGTTGGCTGTCCAGACGATCCTTGGCGTGGCCGAGGCATTGGAGGCAGGGTCGTTTGGATCTCCAATGGACATAAAGAAGACTGCAAAGAGGAAGACCTTGCAGGGCGCAGTGCAGATGAAGCCACAGCCGAAGGATGGACCAAACCCGGCAGGCTTCTGCCTGACAAGAATGACTCTGATCGTGGAACCGTCCTTATAGGTTGTATTGTAAGGGATAGTAGCTTCATTGTTGGTCCATATAGCAGGAAGGTTGGCGATGGGGCTAGGGTAATCAATGGACCAAGCTTGGGAGAAAGGAATGGACAACATGAAAAGGAGTAGCAAGCTTTCAACCCTAGGCATGGCTGATTTGTGAGTTCTTGGACTGGACATGGAAATGTCTGCAGACCATGTGATCTTTTGGTCTGGACAATGGAAAGTTGGAGAGGTGGCCTCGGAGATAGATGAGGGGAGGAGAGAGATGCAGTTTAGAGCTTGTCCTGGAGGGAAATTTTTGCAAAGACAAGTGTCCATGTATCAGATTAAACAAGTAGACAAGGGGACGAGTGGAGACTTAGTGGTATCCAAGTTCTAAAAAGCAAACATAAAGTACACTGGAAACAAAATTCCGATGGCTGTTGGCATCAGCATTCTGATGGCATAGTTCATGGCCAACACCCTTAAGTCCTTGTTTTGAATCCAGTTGCTGAAGTTTTGGTTGTCAATCGTGAAATAAACTTGCTATCAGGGAACCAAAGTGTCCTTTTAGATGAGCATATGCTATGCAACCGAGGCATATCATTATAGGATGCAGGTCCAGGAATCAAGCGCAGGTCCAGGAATCAAGCGAGCTTGGATTAGATAGTTTGGACTTATCCCGGTTATCGGAGGTTGTCATGCACAGCACTACCTCTCTATGAATATGAACTAAAGAAGTCATGTAGAGCACTCATGCAAGTCCAACTTCCTCACCGACATAAGTGGTTTCATCAACTGTGGACCCATGGTTTGTGTTGACATATTTTATGATCTAGTTTTTTTTTGGGTGACAAACTTGGTGAAGCATATTTGATTACTTGTGATGGCAAAAGGAAGTCTTAACGAGCTTTGATTTGAAAGTTTATATTGCCGGTGTCATGACTAGCATCATGTGTTCAGTTTCCATGAGAACTTGAAGTGAAAAAAGAAACAACCTTCTCAGCTAAAATCTTTGTTCTTGCAGTTGCCTCTGAAAATTTGAATGTTTATGAAAATCGCGCCGTCAAGGAGGTTGTGGTGGATACAAGAAGACCAAGACAGGAACACACCACGTCTTCTGGTATGGATGTAAGCGTAAAGATGTACGGCCAAATACTCTTCGACAAAACACCAGATTTTCAATGTGAATTGCATGTTTGGTTTCTGCCTTGATTCCCAGTATACTCTTTAAACATGCATCTTGCTAAAAAAAATATCACCCAGGTCCAGGAGCTAAAATCTGCTCCACGATAACCATGGACACATCTTATTTCGGTTTCCCAGAGCTCTCAGCTTCAGCCACTGCTCAGGGAGATTCGAAGATGATGAAAGGTAGTCCTGGGGCCCACTTGTTAGTGACGTGAATCCACAGCAACCACAGAATCATCAATCTTGGAGCAACTCTAAGTTTCCTGATACGTATCCTGCAGTTCCATGATCAGGCTGCTCCAACGCATCCACATCAGCTTCAGAACTTGAGAACAATCAACTGGAAACCTCCGTCACATGTCGACATGATCCAGGTGTGGACTAGTCTGGCAAAGTTCCAGACCTTGCCTCTGCCTGGTTGTGGTTCATCTCTGAGGCATCGCTTAAAAATCATGTGGTGTGAATCTCGTCAGACCTGCGGCGTAGAGAATGGACGACGGCCTTTTTCTCAGTTTATTATTATACATGCAGAAAGTTTGCAGAGGGCACACGGTTTCTCTTAGGGGGTGTTTGGTTTGAGGAGTTAAAGTTTAACAAATACTGTAGCACTTTCGTCTTATTTAACAAAAAGTTTCCAATCTTGGACTAATTAGGTTTAATATATTCGTCTCGTAAATTACTCCTAATCTGTGTCGACATGCATGCAATTAGTCTACATTTAGTACTCCATGCATTTGAGGGAACATTGATGTGATGGGAGTTAAACTTTAGCAAAAATGTAACCAATCAGGCCCTTAGAAACAGAGTGGCCGGGAAGACCAGGACGAACGGCGAGGTGGTGTTACCAGAACGGCAAAACGTGGGACAGTGTGCAAAGGTCTGTAGGAGTCTTGTGGGGCAAATATAGGTGATAGGTCAAACAAGAGAATTGCTCAACACTTTTTCATGGAGAAAGAAAAGATTGGCTAATGATTCATACATCCTTGAATTCCGGAGAGGTTTTTTAAAATAGAATTATGGAAAGGTGCTCTGAAACTTTTAAATGGCTCCTAAAGGTTGGCATGCATCCAAAATGTTTTCATGAATTTTAAGTTTTCTTTTAAGGAAAAAAAAAGGAGAATCTTTTGTTGAGACCTGAATCAAGTACTCAAGGGCATGACAGATGGTTCAGCCTAACTAGGGTGTTTCTCCAGAACAAGTCTCCAGTATCATGATGATATCCGGTTGTTGCAACATGCATTCAGACAAAGTATCCAAAATGGGTGTAGGCAAATCTCCAACTGGGAACACAATATTCCACACGGTTTCTCATGACGAACACTCACAGCTCACAGCTGCAGAATGGAAGACTGTAGGCCATGTAAACTAAGCAGCCTTGAAACCAGCCATGATGTGTGAACGCCAAGGGTTGCCATTAGATCAGATGGCCGCCTTATTCTGCTTACCTGCAGCAATTCTTGCTGGAGGCGCCTCGTTTTTGTAGGTCCCGGCAAGAACTCTTCATTGAAACTTTTATGTGAAACCCCAGATCCACATCATTACGAATTGTAACCTTTGTTCTACTGATACTCAGCTCCTCCAAAGAATCTTTTGTTTTTAAGCTGAGGTCCTTTTCTTAGTGCAGCATAGATTGGCTTGCACATGTATAATCTTCCTGGAGATTCAGATTCTGGTCAGAGCTCAATTTTTTTGCAAAAAGGTTGTCTTCAGTCGAAAAATATCTTCAAGAATCAAAGCGCTCTGCCTTTTTTTCGGGATGTTCTTCAGATTGGCATCTATTCCCTCCCCTATGCAACAAGCAGCACTGGTTCTCTTTGGTAGATCAAAAGCAAGACATGCATATGTTGAAGATGCATTTGTGATAATTCATCCTCTGTTCTATTACAAGTCCATTGGTGAAATGATATATCATCTCTTTCCAATGTTGCCTCAAAAGTAAACTACTCCCTCAGTCCCAATTTGCTAGTTGTTTTGGCTTTTCTAGGTACATAGCTTATGCATGTACCTAAATATAAGTGATGTGTAGAGACACAGTAAAAACTATATATCGAGAAAGCCAAAACGATTTAAGATTTGGAATGGAGCGAGTACTAAATTATGAGAACGGTTTACAGCAAGTTGCATACATATTCGGTGTTTTTGAAACTGAACAAAAAATAAATAATTTCCAAGCTTGCCAAGGAAACATCAAGCTGGAATTCTGCCTGTAAACCTATATCTGCACAGTTATTCACAATCACATACACCCAAGCACATCTGATATATTTGATTCTTTGGATTAAATTTGTATACCTTCATTTGAGGATGCAATGAAAGAATTTCAGGGACAAATCTCACCAAATGTGACAATTATGTGGGCTCTGAAATGGATTTTTTTTTCCACCTAGGGCACAGGCACTGAAATTGACACAGGGTTTGACAACTCCCCGCTGCCAAAGCTTGCAGCCCGCCTCAATGTGCTGTTCCCTACCAATGAATGATCAACCACTGTCAATGTACTTCCTAGTGCCAATGCCGATGGCATTTGACTTCTCTGGCACATCTTGACAATCAAGCTTGTCTTCTTCTTGGCACGCTTTGTTCCTGTGAGCGTGATGTTCTGTATTACTGTGTTCAACCCAGGTATCCTTGCCACGCGCTGTACCAATGTTGATCCACCTCTCCGGCATATCTCATATAAAGCTGACACTGCATTCTCCTTGCACTTTGGAGTTCCACGCCTCATTAACCCAACAAGGCTAGTGATCACCGTTTCAGAGCTCCCAACAAGATGCACGATGGTAGCCTGCTTCATCAGCAGAGCCAGAGCACCAGCAGCTTCCTCCGACACGGTGTCATTCCTCAGTGATTCAATCAAAGCTACAACTGCCGAAGACTCAAGCATCCGACCTGAGCTTTCTGGATGTGTTGAGAGGTTGAACAATGCCATCACTGCGTCTTTCTTTCCCCTTGATGTCCCTTTGGTCAGCATAGAGGCAAGCTCCTCCACAGCCCCTGGCTCATTCATGATCTTTTTCTTGTAGTCATGGACCACAGATAAACTGAAGAGCGTAGCTGCAGCATTCTCCTTGGCCTCTGTCGTCCAACCATTCTTCAACACACTGACGATAAGATGCAGGCAATCCTCTTGTTCCATAATCCTTGTCTTGTTCGGCTCATAGATCGATAGATTGAGCAGTGCAGTCACTGCATTCTCCTGCGCCATCCAATCCGACGACAGCAGCAACCTGCATAGCAATGGTATCGCACCCAACTCGGCAATGAACGCCCGGTTTTGCTTCCCAGTCTTAGCCAGCAACCGGATTTCCCTAGCAGCAACCGGCTTTGAGTTATCGGATCCCTCTATCAGTGTCTTGACCAAAATCCTTGCTGTGGCTTTGTTCGCCTCAATTGCTGCCTTGCTGCTGCACGATGCAGCAACACATTCAATCATCCCCTCGTTGCTCTCCGGCAAATCAAACTGAAAGCCATGCACCCCGCACCACTGTGAAATCAAGCTGCGGAGCGCCCGGTTTGGCACAAGCCGGTTGTCAGAGAGGGCCTGGCCGGAGTTGGGGCAGGTGGAATGCCCCTCCTCGATCCACTGTATGATCGACGGCCGGTCATAGGTCTGTCCGGTGGAGACCACCACGGGATCGCGCATCAAATCCAAAGAAATCGGGCAGGAGAACTCCTTGGGCACCGAGAAGGAGCTGTCGTCGCTGCAGCTCCAGGAGAGCAGCCGCTGCCTGTTCCTCGCCGACAGACAAACACGCAACGCCTTTGTGTTGCTGGGGTCGAAAAGGGAGAAGAGGCAGTACCGGAGCAAGGCGACGACGCCGCCGATGAGGGGGAAGTCGGCGTCCTCCTCTTGGCTCAGGATTTGCTCCTCCAGGTACTCGATTTCAGAGCGGCAGGAAGGGGCGTCGGAGATGCCGATTTGGAGGAGGAGGGATCGGAGCGTGGAGGGGTCCGGCGGCTGGCCAAGCTCGAAGTGGCGCAGGGCGGCGAGGAGGCGGTCTCCGAGAGCGGCCTCCGCGGGGTCGTGGTAGTGGGCCGGCGCCCGCCGCCGGCAGCGCGCGCGGAGCAAGTCGAGGTACTGAGCGGCGTCCCACGAGAGGCGGAGCGAGGCGGCGGGGAGGACGTCGAGGACGACGGCGAGCTCGGCGTCGAGGTCCCGGAACGAGGCGGCGAGCTGGGGCGCCCGTAGCAGCGCCCACGCGCGGCCGGCGGAGGCGACGTAGGAGACGAGCAGGTCGGCGCGGAAGAGCACGACGTAGAGCTCGCGGAAGCAGAGGTTGGCGGCGTCGGAGAAGGCGGCCTCCCCCTCGTCGGCGAGGAGGAGCAGGAGCGAGTCGAGGAGCGCGGAGAGCAGCGCGAGCCTCCGCATGAGCGCGTCGAGGTTCCGTCGCTGCGACGGCGGGGGCGGGGTCCCCAGCAGGTCCGCCGCGAGCGACGCCAGCGCGCGGAGCAGCGGCGCGCCGGACAGCCCCGTGGGCGCGAAGAACGCGCCAGCCAGAGGCGGCCTCCTCCGCTGGTGCGGTTGCGGGCGGCGGAGCAGGAACTCGACCGGCGACGAGGCCGGCGCGGCGGCCATGGCGAAGAGGACCGGACCGGAGGAGCGCAGAGGCCCCCCGCTCCTCGGTGGCTAGGAGGAGCGGAATCCCTACCCCCGTTCCTTTGACCGACCCCTCCCCTGCCTGACGAGGCGAGGCGGATAGGCGATCGATTGGGTGGGGGCGCGTTAGGTTAGGTGGGAGACGGGCGGCGACGGCGCGGAAATGGTCGCGCTCGCGCAGGCGTACCCACTGCAAGCGTCGCGTTGCGCGCTGGCGCCTGCTGGGGCTGAGACCGGGACCGGCGCCACTTGGGAAGAAACAGCGGCCGGCCGGGAAAGAGGCGGAGGAGGCGAGGAGGAGGAGGAAGAGGAAGAGGAAGCGGAGGCGGGGGAGGGAGGGAGGAGGGAGGGGAGGAGGACGCCCGTCCACGGCTTTCGTCTTCTAGAGAGGTGGGCGGTGGGGCCCATGGCGGCAGCTGCTGACATGTCAACCTTCCTCTTGCTTCGGTTTTCATTGGGATCCACGTTTTTTTTGTGTGTTTTTAATTTTCCTTCGGTTTTCCCACCTTTCCTTCTTTATTATTGCTATTTTGCCAAAATGTTATATTTATATCATGATTTTTCTGACCCGCTTTTTTACTTTCTATATAATTTACCTTTTATTCATTCTTGTATTTTTAATTTTCAAACTGTGTATCTTATTCACTCCGTATGATCCAGATTCATGACTTTTTTTTGTTGAAAGGACCAGATTCTTGACTTAAACTCATAGAACAATTCTTATGCAACAATGATATAGAGTCCGATTTTTCATATTAAAGAACAGCACACGGGCATATTTATACTTAATATTAAATAGCAAAGTATAATACAGTCTCATGTGATTTTTGCCCCGTTTACTACTATGGCATAAATAGATTAAAATATCAGATGATAAATTATCTAGAAACCTGACAAGTGCGTTGTGTCTTTTCGTCCTGTTCGCTTGAGCTATCAGACAGAATCAACCAGCTATTCAGCAGTGTTTTTCTCTCACAATAAATCAGCATTAGCATCAGCAGCAGTCACAGAAATCATCAGCCGAACATGGCCTTTATTTGTGGATGGGAATTGTTTCTGTACAACTCAAAGCAGTGGCGGATGCAGGATGAAAATCGAGGGGGGCTAAAACAAATAGAGATATTGATTTGCATGAAGATTTTTAGTGGTAAATTTAGTCATTAGGGGGCTGCTGTAGATCCGCCCCTGACTCAAAGATATTGCTTGCCATCACACGGGATTTGCGAGGATGGCATTTTCTTTGCTACGCTCTTTCTTTGAGCTAGAACACATTTTTTTCCTGCACCTGTTTTTTCTAGTATTAGAAAGAAAATGTGATAACTGACAAGTGAAATCCAGTTGAGCTTCGTTTCTCCGTGCAACAATATATGTTGATGCAGTTTGTGCTTCGCCGAGATCACAATCAAGATATTAAATGGCATATAGCAGATTCGTAGCGGAATGACGTTAAGGTAGCGGATCGCACATGCTATCGCGAACACTAAGTTTCAATAGTGATATCCAATAACCACATATAAATTTACGTATATATATCATAAATAATAAAATATAAATAGACATTTATATACTTATTAGAGTACTGATGTCTCGTATACTTGAAATGAAAAATTGGAATATGGTATTCCACATATTAGATATAGATCATCATATATAGGGTTTAGAAAGAAATAGATTGAGAGCCATAAAATATTCATAAATAGGGTTTAGAAAGAAATAGATTGAGAGCCATAAAATATTCATAAGACCATAATTGGTTAATATTGTCAGAAGCAGTAACCTCATCGCTACCATGCTCTTGCAGTTGCTATGAAGAATTGTGGTCGCTATAGTGGCCACTAAATTTTAAAACGCTAAGGCCTTGTTTAGATGTTATCTAAATTCTAAAATTTTACACTCTCTCTCTATCACATCGAATCTTTAGACATATGCATGGAGCATTAAATATAGATAAAAAATAACTAATTGCACAGTTTAGTTGTAAATCACGAGACGAATCTTTTGAGCCAAATTAGTCCATGATTAAATACTAATTGCCAAATACAAACGAAAGTGCTATAGTAGCTAAATTCCAAACGTTTTTCATCTAAACACCCCCTAAATCTAGTCCACTATGCCATAGCAGTGCAATAGGAGACCGTTACCACTATTGAACTATTGCGGACGCTTTAGTACCATGGTTGCAATGGTTGTTCCTTTGATCCTGTTGATGTGGTTTGTGCTTTTCGTTGCGAGGAACAGGGGCAAGGGAAACACAAAACCATGTTCCCAAGTCCCAGCTATATACAAGTACTCCCTCCATATCGGTAATTCAACTCGTTTTGGACAAGACTCAAACATTGGGAATATAAAATCATGAAATACAACTTTTAAGTTGTTGAGTTTGAAAATGTGAAAACCCTAAGAATAGATTTGTCTTGAAAAGTTCCTTCATAAAAATATACACATATCACTTTCGAATAAATATTTTTATAAAAATAAGGAGTCAAAGTTATGTTTTGGAAACCGTGTCGTTGTCCAAAACAATTTGAATTATCAATATGGAGAGAGTAAGGCCATGTGTTATTTCCCATGACAAAATTTTTGCCCTGCATTTTTAGCCCATTTTTTTGGCAAATGGATCTAACTAGGTAGGCTAAAAGTGAGCAAAATGGGAGGCTAAAGTTTAGTCCATTTGCATCTCAAGATGTGCAAAGCTGAGCTAAAAGCATTGGAGATGTGAAGGACACCTTATTTTGCACTTTTAGCCTTTTTTTTTGCCAGAGATCCGAACACCTAAGCAAAGACTAAAGTTTAGCCACGTGCCATGGCAAATGGATATAAACAGGGTCTAAGTACTCTTTAGTCCCCTCCATACACTAACACATCTTGTAATTTGGGATGGATGGAGTACGAGCTACAGCATGGATAGAGGCACTTGGGCCCTGTTCATCTAACTTATAATCCGTCTTATTCAGCTTGTTTTTTCAGCTGGAACAATATTTTTCTCTCAAAAAAATCAGTCAACTGTGTTTTTCAGCCGGCTTATAATTCCAGCTGAACGGCTCCTTAAACAGGGGCAAAGTGGTAAAAAAAACGCGTGCTCCTTTGGAAAACCAGGCGTACGAGTGCTCCTTTGGAAAAGTAGGGCCACGTTCAGATGCTGAAAAAATTTCAACCCGATGAATAGTACCACTTTCGTCTTATTTAGTAAATATTGTTCAATCATGGATCAACTAGGCTCAAAAGATTCATCTCGTGATTTTCAACTAAACTATGTAATTAGTTATTTTTTTACCTACATTTACTACTTCATGCATGAGTCCAAAGATTGATGTGATGAAGAGAGAGTGAAAAAATTTCAACTTTTAGAGTGCATCTAAACAAGACCTAGGGTTTGAAATGTAGGGATGCGTGCGTTGGTTCGGGAGTCGCAAGCAAGGGCAGGCAGATATACGAAGAAAGTCAACGGGTGCAGTCTGCCTGGCACGCAGAGAGAGAGAAGAGGAGGGCCAGTGGGCCCCAATCCCACAAGGCAGGCGGTGGCAGGCAGGCACGTCCCCACTCCCCGCGTCGCCCACCTCACCGCGCCGCATGTGTCGTCGTCTGTACTAGCCTGTGGTCTGTGCTGCGGACCGGACGTACGTACTCCCTCCGTTCGAAAAAAGAACGTGATTCTGCGTTTCAAATCTTTTAACTAAAGATTGTAAGGCCCAGTTTAGATCCAGAAAATTTTACAAAACAACAGTAGATTTCCCGTCACATCGAATCTTTGACACATGCATGAAACATTAAATATAGATAAAAATAAAACTAATTACACAGTTTAGACGAAATGGACGAGACGAATCTTTTAAGCCTAATTAGACCATGATTGGACACTAATTGCCAAATAACAACGAAAATGCTACAGTTGCATTTTGTCAAAAATTTTGGCAACCAAACAAGGCCTAAATATAGGCCCGTTCACTTCTCAAAATATTTCCTCTGTCATCCGTCACCTCGAATCTTTAGACCCATATATGGAGCATTAAATGTAGGTAAAAAATAACTAATTATACAATTTGTCTGTAAAGGTCGAGATTAATCTTTTAAGCCTAATTAATTCATGGTTGGATAAATTTTGCCAAATAACAACGAAAGTGCTACAGAAATATTTTCCCCAAATATTTCGGAACTGAACACAGCCATAGATATGAAATCAACTTTTCTAATAAAACTCATCTATTAAAAATACCACTATACGTCTAAAAACTATTATATTCTATTTATTCACGAGAAAAACATTCCAAAATATAACTATTGTTTTTTAATTTGTAACATAATAGAGTAGAGGTAAATACGTAATTTGACACCTACTCCGTACGCTAATCTTAGGGTTGCAAAAAATTTGGTAAAATGGACACTGTAGCGTTTTCGTTGTTATTTGGCAATTAGTGTCTAATCATAGTCTAATTAGGCTTAAAAGATTCGTCTCGTGGATTTCGTCTAAACTGTGTAATTAGTTTTATTTTTTATTTATATTTAATATTTTATGCATGCGTTCAAAGATTCAATTTGACGAGGAATGTGAAAAATTTTGCAAAATTCTTGGGGGCTTACCTGGAATGGTGAGATTTACGGAGGGAGTACCGGGGCCGGCTGGCTCTGGCACTGGCAGTGGCATCATCCGTCACCCTCCTGCGTCGTCACCTTCAGCCGCTGCTGCTACTGCCAATCTGCCATTCTGCCATGCTATGCATGCTATTGCTACCGACGGCCAATAATGGTCCAAAAGGATTTCTCGGCGAGCGCACACTACTCCTGGGACTGGCGTTTTTACTTTGGCAGTTGTTTAGTTCCTAAAATATTTTGCAAAATATTTCAAATTATGTCATATCGAATCTTTGGACACACGCATGAAGCATTAAATAGAGATAAAAAATAAAACTAATTACACAGTTTAGTTATAAATCACGAGACGAATCTTTTAAGCCTAATTAAGTCATGATCGGACAATAATTGCCAAATAACAACGAAAATATTTTAGGAACTAAACAAGGGCCTATTTTCAAACAAACAGAATAATTTGGCCATCTTTTTAAATGTTGTTACTACTATAACCACATACTGCAGGAATATACGTATATAAATAAAGTCTTGAGTGACCCATATTTTGTCTCTTGAAATGGGAGTTCCTTTTCAAGGAAGGGGAGAGAGCTACTGCATCCGGATCCGGTTGGTGCAATCTGAAATGATTTTTAATGGACCAGACCAAAGCAAGCAGATAACACGCGGCAGAACGCACCGATTCGATCGCACTGTTCCATTGGCCAAGGGTGGTGGCCCGCTGGCATTGCAAAAGGTAATATAATAAGGGCACTCACAATATGCAAGAATCCAAAACTATTTATTACACATTAATTATGATATTTTGCTGATTTGACAACATATTTATTGAAGAAAGAGATAGAGAAAAAACAGACTTCAAGTCTTATTTAGACTATAAGTTCATAATATTCGAGGTAATAAATAGCTTTAGACTATATGATAAAGTTTGCATTGTAAGTGCCCTGAAAGGTCACTTAACTCAACAAAATGAAGAGGAGAGGTAGGGCTGGCTTCCCATTGGCATTTCGGGCCTTGCATGTTGCGCTGCTGGCTGTGCGTTCTCTCTGTCTAGCTGTTGCAGAAGCAGAAAGCCTTGTCCCCCCGCACCGCACCATCGGATCCGGGTGCTCATGCTCTCTCTCTTGGTCGGCCACATCACCCACCCAGCCACCCCCTCCACGCTTCACACGCCATGAGCGTGCTATTTCTTTTTCTTTTACTTTTTGTAACAAAAGACGAGGTGTTTTGTTATCACCCAGTGCTCTCAGCCACCACTTTACAAAAAAAATATATACACTAGTTAGTTAGCTATAAACTCGAGTGCTCAACCCGTGTGCATTTGTAGAAGGGTGCTGATTTGTTTCCTCAAAAACCTTGGAGGCTGATTTTTCTTTTTCTAAATTGAACAACAACGATCACTTTTTTTTTGTGGAAGCGGTAAGCCGGGATTGCTACTCCCTCAATTCCAAATTATAAGGCATTCCAAGAATCTTGGAGAGTCAAAGCATCTTAAGTTTGACCAAAATTATAGAGAAAATTACAAAAAATTATAACATCAAATATGTATACTATGAAAATATAATTAATGAAGAATCTAATGATACTTAATTGGTGTCATAAATATTATTATCTTATCATATAAATTTGGTCAAACTTGAGATCATTTGACTCTCTAAGATTCTTGGAATGCCTTATAATTTGGGATGAAGGGAGTATGTTTCAACACACACCCCCAGATTTTTGTTATTTGGATGGAATCCATCTACTACCTGGGTCACTGTCGAGCAGAGAAGTAGGTAACGGTTGTTAGTGTAGTTGATTCATCTCGTCATGTCTATAAGCATTCATCTGTCCACAAATAAGCGACATTTTTTTTCAAAAAAAATAACCTAAACTAAACTACTACTTTTGTATAGTGTGTTTGTAAAAAGGGTTCTCGATACAAATATACTTGTATATAGCTTCGAAATGTTCAAACTAAAACAAACAAAAAGAGTAATTTAAAAATTCTAAAAAAAGAGTAATTTAATCGAAGTTTGCATTTTATATTAGAGGGTGTTTGGTTTGAGGAGTTAAAGTTTAACAAACACTGTAGCACTTTCGTTTTATTTGACAAAAATTTTCCAATCTTGGACTAATTAGGCTTCATAGATTCGTCTCGTAAATTACTCCTAATCTATGTCGACATGCATATAATTAATATATATTTAGTACTCCATGCATTTGAGGGAACATTGATGTGATGGGAGTTAAATTTTAACAAGTTGAAACCAAACAGGCCCTTAGACATAACTGCAGAACGTCATTGCTACTTGTCACTGGACAGAGTATTTAATTATAGCTATATGTGGCTTATGTGGTACTACTACACGATTTGATTCCATTCTCCCAAATTTTGCAGGGAATTAATTAATCTCTTCCATTCAATTCACGCGTTTTTTCTTAATATATAATCAACTAACCAGCGTCGAACAGGTCATTAGAACAGTACACGTTATATATTGAAGTGTACTGATCTGTTACGTGGCTTAATCAATTGCCGATTCCGTGACTTTTTCCAATAAGCTTTTCTTTTTTATTAAGGGTCTGTTTGGAATACAGTAATTTCACAGCAATTTCAGAGGAATCAGTTTAATTTCACAGGAAAAAACGCAGGAGTAGAAAAAAAACTCCCGCGTTCCAAACGGGCCCTAACTCACTTTCCCATAAGCTGCGGCTACTGCAGGTACTATTCTTGTTTGTTCCATGTCATGTCAGCAAGCTTTCCAAACCGATCGTATATACTATAGCGTACTAATACATGCGTGGAGTCGTCAAATTTGAAATTTCAAACGTCAAGTACCAACTGCTTCGTTGAATCTTTACGGGGGCGGTTACTACTACCTAACGTTTGATTTCTTTGATAAACTAAAATGATCATCATCAGGAAAGAAGCGTGCTGCGGTGTGCGTACTGTACTCTGGGAGATAAATTAAAGCCTGCACGTACGTGCGTGCTCGCATGCGTGTGTTGTTTAACTGTTCAACGCATTTTGCTAGTATGGCACACACAAATAAAATGCAAGGATGTTGAGAGTTTTTTTTTTTTGATGATTGATCGCGTGACGTGATATATATTGAACAGTTCCGTTCCGTTCCGTGGTCAATTATGCAGGCGGCGCACGACAAATCGTCTCTTATTAGACTGCAGGTTGTATGACGACGTGGGCGGCGAAAATTTTTAGCGGGTTCGTGTACTCTGGAACCTAATACATTTTCTAAATGCCTCTATGGAGCAGACAATTGGCCGGGAGCCAGAATTTACGAGACCACCAAAATGACTTGGATTTTGACCAGTTTCCGTCTTATTTTGAAACTCTTTTCCATTCCATTTAAACAATTCGCACTTATTGTACCCTCAACTCTATATGGGGCGGGCAGAAGACCATTTTGGTTTTCCCCGTGGGACTTGGCTAAGCAGGAGAGCAAAATGGTCTTTCTATGATATGGCCATATGGGGTATGTTTGGATCTATCCAACTAAAGAGCAACTCTAAGAGCTTTTCTCTATTTACTTTTGTATTGATATCTTGGTTAAGAAAGCCCACCAACAACTTGTTCAATTTGATCTCCAAATATTACCAACTTATATTTCTGGTTTCTCGCTAGTCAAAGATAAAGAACGGGTATGTCCTCCAAAATACGCGCAAGATACTGAGAAGCTACTGGAAAGTGAGAAAAACATATTCCAAATGACTCTCGAAATGAGGACTTAGAAAGTGCGTTTAACAAAGACTCATGTAGATGCTCTAATAGTTAGGTGCTAAAAAATAGTTTAGGTGGATCTAAATGGACCCCGCTAATGTTGACGTGGCATCTAGGTAACAACTATCATACTAGCTATCTATTAATTATTATCTCAGCACAACTAATCATTTGTAAAATACAGTTTTGTCCTCCCACCTAATTCTATCTATTTGCCTCTCCAATAATAGTATATAAGAAAAAGGAAGCACATTTTATATAAAACTACCCATGGATCCACCTTTTAGTGCGTCGATGGATTTACATCTGGCTAATAGTTAATCAGTTAATAAGTTAACTAGCTAATATCAGTTGTGACCTTTTAGCTTACTATTACTCCTCCATTCCAAAAAATTATGCAATCCTATATATGAACCAAGTTAAATTTTCTCAAGTTTGACTAAGCTTATAGAAAATAATATCAACATTTATGTCTCTAAACAGGTTTACTATGAAAATATATATTTTATAATTAATCTAATGATACTTATAAATGTCAATAGTTCTTATAGTTTTATCAAATTTAAAATTAATTGACTTTTAAAAATGTGAGGGTCATTTTTTGTCACTGAGGAACTACTACCTGTTAGTCGGTCCAAACAAGGACTAAGAGCATCCCCACCAGATATCATATCAATCTCCTATACTTAAAAAGTAGTAGTTTAGGAGATGAACATGTTGCAACAGATCTCCTATCTCATCTTTTATACCTATATTTAAGAGATCTTCTAAATGAAGCATCATCTCTTCTAAATAAAGGAGACAACACTTTGTCCCCTGTCCCAAGTTTTAGGCAATCTGCAGCAACGGTACTCTCCTGTATCCTAAATTTATTATAGTGTACCTCTTAAAACAACTTATAGGAGATGCAATATAAGAGATACGATGGAGACACTCTAAGAGAGTGAGAGGGAACATACCAGCCAGCTTTTCTATCAGCTCAAAAGCTTGTTTCCTTGGCCTGGCCGCTGCGCCGATGATCCCCAGCGGAAACAAGGAAACGCTAACAAACTCCGCATGCTTTTGTTTCCTGTGGTGGACAGTGGATACACTACGTATGTATAGTGCAGGAGAAAACGCCGTGTCATTACGTAAGCAGTGGCGATGAATGATATCATGCGTGAGATGGAGGCTGGACGACACGGGTTTTGTGCTCCTCAGGCTGCTCGTGTCATCAAGTGCTTGGCAGCCGTTGCCCGTTGCCGTTTCCTCGCCGATCAAACCACCGGATTTTGCTCAATGCAGTACTCGCTCTTTTCCAAATTATAATTCATTTAACTTTTTTACCTTAAATTTAACTGTTTGATTTATTTAAAAATTTTATGCAAACATAGTCAAATTTAAGTCATTCTTGAAAAACTTTTGTTAATAAAGCAAGCCATAATAAAAGAAGTGATATTTAGCACAAATTTTTGAATAAGATGAGTGGTCAAACTTAGAGTAAAAAAAGTCAAACGAGCTATAATTTGAAACAGATTTAGCATCATTCTAAACCAAAATCTTTAGGGACCAACAACCTAGGTACTACCATGGTCCACCTTACTTGGCATGCATGCTTATTGAGATGGGTCATGCATGGTCGCGCCTCCAGCCTATCGTCCTTTTGGGGGGTGGGGGGGTTCAAATCATCTGGTGAGCATCTACCTGTTGTAAGTGTTTATTTTGTCGTGCCAATAGTGTACGAGTACTCTGCCTGTCTAGTCTTTGCAATTCCTCATTTCTGCGTATTAGTCTTCGTGTGCATCAAACTGTTGAGAATAATATAGTTGTTTCAAATCCTTGTAGCTACTCCCTATATTCCAAAATACGGGTTGTTTTATGCCCGTTTGGCATGGCTCCTCCTCAAGTGCTTCTCCAAAGAAGCCGGAGAACTTAAGGAGTCACTTTTTGCGGCTCTGGTTTCCTGGCCCAAACCATCCTTAACGTGACTCGAAATGATTCAGGGAGAGTAGGGATTGTGTAATTTGTGAATGACGACTGCCCGTTGAAAGCCCTAGTCTGGTTTTAGCAAATTGATGAAACCTATTTGGACTAATCCTTGCATCTAAGTGTGTGACTAGATAGGATGGTCCAATCCAAGTGAAGGAGCTAGGTGGCACTCATGGATGGAGATGGCCACATGAAATAAAGTCCATGGTGGTGGTGTGGACATGTGATGATGATCAAGCTCCGGGACTTGTAAAAGGAGAAAGAGAAAAATAAAATGGGCTCAAGGCAAAGGTGATATTCATAGGGCTATTTTTGTTTTTGGTGATCGAAACACTATAGAGAGTGTGATCACAGTTAGGATAGATGGTTGTACTATTAAGAGGGGAGCTCTTATCGGATAACTCGATTATCTAGTGCCACTAGGTGTTGGAAAACATGCATGTGCATTTTAGGCCTAGTGCACAATCGGTGAGAAGTGATTAACCTTTGAAAAATGATTGTGAAAATGCTAACACACTTGCACGTTATGGTGAAACTCTTGGAGTGTTAGCACATTTGTAAAGGTGGTGAAGAAGATGAAGAAAAGGAGGGGTTGTTGAGCTCGGTGTGCTGCCACGGGGGCACCGCCACCCCTGTGGCGGTGACCGGCTGAGGAGGCCGAGAGGGAGGTGTTCCGATGGGGGCACCGCCACCCTGTTCGGTGGCACTGCCACCTCTAGGGCGGTGCCTACTATTGATATTTGTTAACGCACATAGAAAAGGATCCGCAAGCGCACGGATATGGTGAGCATTTCACCCGGGAGATATTTCTAGAGTATCATATTTGTTTATCCGCAAGGAGAAAGCGTGCGATGACTAACCTAAATCTATACTTAACCCCTGGGCCGCACTACAAGGTAGCGAAGATATAAGCGATTAGAGAAGATTACGACGATAGTTTGGTTCCAACCTATGATAAGCTATGAAACTAGTGGTCTATGGGGACATACTGATGGAAAAGAGACACCACAGAGGATGCTTAACTAGAGCACTTAATCCTACCAATCCTTCTAACGAGATGTGGGGTACAAAGGAAGCAACGGGATTGCCACGTCCCGCGCTACTACCACGGATCCGGCCAGACAGGGGATATCTATGAGTATCTCTAGCCTAAGCACCATGCTTACGCTACAGACGATTACCCTACCCTCTACCATGGAAGAGAATAAAGTAAACTCATAAACCATAGAACAATAATAACAAAGTACTTACTTAGTATTGGAAGTTGAATTACCGAAGAATCCTAGAACTAAGTCTCGGGTTAGGAGACTTGATCCCGCAGGTACAAGCCAGAGAGGAGACACCGACATGCCGGGCTTTCTCCAACTCATCCCTCCACTCTAACTCTCTCAGTCTAGAAGAAGAACTCTAATCTCACATGGAGACTACAAAGCTAATTTCTCTTGTATGTGCCCTAAGAGAGAGATCCATTCAAGGAACCCCTCCCTGCTGATCCTCACAGGAAATAATGAATTAGGGTTTTAAGGGATCCCTCCTCCAGGGGCCAGGGGCCTTGCTTATATAGCCCTCTAGGAAGCACCACAGCCCTTGGATCAAACCGACCTTGATCTATGATTATTATTGATCCTCAAAGGCGGTGGAGGCAGGATCCGCGAGGTGGAGCCTGATTGGCCACCTGGGTGGGGCGGCCGCCCCTAGGGCTGGGTGCCTGCCCGGCTTTCGGGCCCGTTTCGCCTCCGGTTTATTTCTAGAGTCTTCTTGTATCTTTCAGATTACAGAAAAGTTATGCATGGCCCAATTGTCTCTATGTAAACCTGACATGTGGGCCATCTTTGATTATTTTCAGCTGACACCCTGCAGAAACAGACATTCACCAAAACTCATGGAATTATGTCAGTAAACCCCTATATCTAAGTGGTAATTATTGTTTAGTCCTTTTTCATGCTATGTTGACGATTAAAAAAATATACTTATCTACCGTCAACACCTACCTGGACGTGGCCAAGAAGCAACAGGAGTGAGGGTGTCATCAGAGTGTTCGGTGTTCACCACCGTGGTGAGGGCGATGTGTGGCAGAACCGCCCAAAATAACACACTAACAGAGGTACTTGCCTTCCTCTAGGCACTAAGTACTCTGCCAGCGGCTATTCCAGCCGTTTCTGTCGAGCACACCCAATGGGAGAACTCGAAACCATCCACATTTTCATCCAGGATCCAATAATGAAAACGAGTATAATACTTAGTTTATTTCATACAACATAGTCTTCAAAAATAAGTTATTACAATACCAAGTTCAGAGTGCGGAATTAAAACAACGGAAGTAAATATCTAGCGAGCGTAGCAAAGATCCATCTGAGCCCAGCAGACGATCCTCCACACAAAGCCTCAAGCAGCACCTGCAACAGGGGTAAAATAAACCCTGAGTACACAATGTACTCGCAAGACTTACCCGACTGGGAATAATTTCCCGACTCCAAGGATCATGATAGGCTTTTTGGCTACTAGTTCAAGTTTGCAGAAAAGCATTACTACTAGTGGATCCTTATTGCAGTTCTTTTATTTGCCATCTTTTAGTTTATCAGCTAACCATCTATGTAAGCACTTATGCTATTTTCAAACAAGAGTTGGTCAATACAAATCCATCATTATTCACCTTTTCTCTTTCAGTTCTTACTACGATGCTCGGATCAAGTCATATCGGACCGCTTACGCGGCGATTCACGAATCAATGTAGCCCTGCTGGGTACCCCGAAAAACACACGCCCCGCCCGTACCGAGGTACAAACGGGACCAACCCATTATCCTCCTGTCAAGAGAACCGAGTCCCCGTCCATACTAGGACTCCAAGCCCCCGCCCTCTCGTGGTGCTTAGACCTCCTAATACCCATATATAATCCACCTTCAATTGGTCCGGATGGAGCCAGAACCCATGACAAGAGAATAACAAGTCTTTCTAGCCCCTATCCGCTAGTATATGCTCGGGATAAGGAGATCTGTGACCTGACAACCATCCAAATACAACGATCGGTCCTTAACTGACTCGGACAGGGAAACAATGTAACCCAGTGATGCCCTGTTGGCCGCAGGACACCCCTTGTCACATCCACCACTACCAAACCACATCCCTGCCCGGTCACCATTTCACCTGCCTTTATTTCCATGTTAACCATAGTAATAATAATGATCACCTATCGTGAACAACACCATGTTGTTCATGCTAACGAAACCTAAGCATGGCACTACACGGCCTAAACTAGTAAGACTCTTGTGTAGTAATATTTATGCAAGTGGGTTTCAACAGAACTCCTGAAACGTAAATGCACATATAACATAGATATCCTATTATCATTTCAAAATAAAGGTTATGCACCGGGGCTTGCCTTGGGCATCCTGGTGTGCAGCAAAGTTAGTGGTTGACGGCTCCGGGGCTCCTTCCTGCACGGGGACCTCCTCCTCGTACACCTCCACTATCTCCTCGTACTTCAGCTCCTCCGCAGCCACGTACTCCACTATCTCATGATCTATATGCAAGAAAGATGACATGACTTAATGCAATGACAACAACAGCTCTTAAAATAACAACAACTATTACTAAGCTACTAAGCTAGCTCTAATGACTAACATACCAGGCTGTCTACTATCCTTACTAAGCAAGAGTAAACTGATCCAATTAATCTTTACTCATTAAATTGCATACTCTTCATTTGTTTCCGATTTAATATTTAATACGGCTAGGGAAACTTAGCTATCACATCTAGTAAGCTATTCAAGGACTACAAAACTACAACAAGCACCTAATAAAATCATGAAGCTACCGCAAAAGTTTCAAAGTTAAAGCTATTACCCATTCGCCACAAAAATTTCTACAAGATTTATCATATTAATATTAAGCGCTTTTGATTGATTTAATAGACTTCAGCATCACCATAGATAGGTATGATCTAACTACACTAATAGGCAGATAATAATTTTAGAAAGAAGAATCGAGTGATTCGGATATCGTATGGTGGAGATATCGATCATGTAAGGTGGCTGTTGATAATCTCTGAAAAATCAAAGAGGATTAATCAACTCATGACTTGATCCTTTGTGACATGCTCATGGTTGCACTGGTGGTGCCCTGGTCTTTAATCAAAGAAATAATGAAGAAGGATGGCGATGCTAGGGAGACAGAGAAAATACTGAGGGACTCACGGGATACTCACCGCAATTGATTGGTGCTTCGGAGAGAAATCGATAGACGCAGCTTACTCGAACATGATCAGAGGAAGTTGATTTTGGAGAATCGAACGATCAGCTGAACAGAACGACTCGACAGCTCGGTTAAAAGACAGGAGACGCGGCTGGAGGCAGCGCTCTAAATAACCTCGCAGCGTGCGTACCGGTGGCAAAAAAAAATTTCTTCGGATGAACAGTGTTCCTGTGTGCTACAGCGATCTCTATAGAATCGCGTGACTTCCACGAGCGAACAGTATTTTCTACGTGCTACAGTGTTTTCTGCGGGTGTACAGTAGATTCCTGCATGCTATAGTGTTTCCTGCGCTCGGTACAGTGTTTTCTGCGAGCTACCGTGATTCCTGCGTGTTCTCTGGTTCGCTAGCTGGTGTTCTGGTCAGTGCGACGTGTGCTCCGGTTTGCTTTCTGGTGCTTAGCCCGACGTGCTGGTAAGTTCTACGAGCTGCAGTCGGCCATCGGGCAGAGTGAAATTTTTTTGCAAGGGACTAATAAAGACTCGTGTACTCTAGGAGTAGACTTGGCAGGAAGGAAATAATTTGGACGTGCTGCACACTCTCCCCTTTCTCCTTCCTGCTCGGTTGAGCAGCTTTGATTACTCGATGTGAAGACCGGTTGAGGAGGAAGCAGGCAACAGCTTTGATTGCTCGACGTGGAGACCGGGTGAGGAGGTAGCAAGCAGCAGCAAGCAAGCAGTATGTGCATGTCAGACGTGCAAGTGGCTAGTGACTTATGTCGGAGCGTGTCATTCACGAGTAATTGATCTTTTCCGCTTTGGTTTGATAAAATTCGTGAATATTCGCACTTGATAATTTTAGTTAGCGAATTCTTACTGATCTAGCTTTTATATTATTCATTTTCTGTTTTTTATTTCCGAGACTCGAATTGCATTTTAATTTTTATTTCTAGCTTATACACTTTAACTACATGCAATGCTCATGAATATTTTTAACCTGTGATTTACAACGTAACATCAAGGGTGTTACATGATGCACCGTCTGGTCACCGCCACTGGTGGGGCGGTGCCACCGCCACTTTTTGCCAGAGAGCAGGGGTTGCTGGAGACGGGCACCGCCACCCTATGGTGGTGCACCGCCATTTTTTTCCAGAGACTAGTGCTTTTAGGCTGTTGGTCGGGTGGTCACCGCCACCCTATCCGGTGACCACGGCCAGTCAAACTAGCCGTTGGATTTGACCGTTGGGGGGGCACCGCCACCCCTAAGGCGGTGCCACCACTGCAGTGTTCAGTGACCTCACAAAAGCTAGCTCCAAGGGGTAACAACTCTATTTGCTTGTGGGCTTATAAATAGAGGTGGTAGCCAGCCTTGGCCACCTTCTTAGCACTTCTAACAGCTGCATACACCCTTTGAGAGCTGAGCAGACAACTCCACTCATTTGCACACTTGATTTCATCATCTTGAGTGAGATTGGAGAGCCTCTAGTGCATTGCTTAGTGTTCTAGCATCTTATAGCACTAGTTGGGTGATTTGGGCTAGCGGAGATCTTGTTACTCTTGGTGTTTGTCGACCCCTAGACAGCCCGTTGATTGATGGATCGTCGAGCGGAGGAAGGTGATTGTCTATGACTCTGATCATTGTGATTGTGAGGGGTTCTTATGCCTTCCCCGGCGAAACACCAAAGGCAACTCTAGTGGATTGCGCGTGGCTTGTGGATGCTCATCTTGTGTTGGTTGTCCAGCACCCGATTATGGGTTGGGCATGTGATGCCTATTAGCGCATGAACCTCCAAGTGAGTGAATCGCCACAACGGGGACTAGCTTACCGGCAAGCAAGTGAACCTCGGAGGAAAAAATGATTGTGTCATTATTGTCTCCTTGGTATTCTTTGGTATTCATTGATTGATCACTTGCCACGGCGGTATATCACTTTTACCTTTCTCCCGTATTACTTTGTATTTACCTTGTGTAGTGCTTGTAGCTAGTGTAGCTCTTTAGTTGTAGTTCTCTAGCTAGTTTTGTTCACCTAGGTGTAAATTAGTGACATAACACTTGTGTGATATACTAAAGATCATAGAAATTAGAATTGGGTAGGTGGCTTGCAACTCAAGTGTAGTGCTAGCGTAAAACTCACTTCACCATCTTATTTACTAATCACTTGTCTTAGTGTTGTTTTAGAAATTTTTAAATAAGCTATTCACCCCCTCTAGCCATTAGGACATTTCAAGTAGTATCGGAGCCGTGGTCACCTTGATTTAAGGCTTAACAACCTTCGATTTTAAAATGGCTCAAATCAACAACACCAAGAAGCCACCCCAATTTGATGGCTCAAATTATCCATATTAGAAGGTGAAGATGACCACCTACATCAAGTCAATCAATAGAAATGTGTGGAAGGTGGTGGAGACCAAGATTGAGGTTGGCAATGAGGAGGCTCCCACTACCGCCAAAGAAGTGCTACTCCAAAACAATGACATTGCTCTTAGTGCCATTCATAATGCATTGGATGAGAGGACATTTGAGCAAATCAAGAACATAGAGAGGGTTCATGAGGCATGGAAGAAGTTGGAGGAATCCTTTGAGGGCACTCAAGCGGTGAAGGGTGCAAAGGCATATATTCTTAAGGAGAAGTTTACAAGCTTCAAGATGAAGGAGGATAAGAGTGTGCCGGAGATGTTCTATAGGCTTTAAGTGCTTGTTAATGATCTTAAAGCACTTGGAGAATAGGTGAATGGCAAGGACTTCTCCCATAAGTTCTTAAGATGTTTACCTTCGAGATTTGGCACATTGGTCACTATTCTAGTGAAGAGTGGTTTGGACACCATGACACCAAACCAAGTGTTGGGAGATATGATGACCGATGATACATATAGAGACGATGATAAGAAGGAAGAAAAGAAAGAGAAGAAAGATGAGAAGAAGGATGAGAAGAAGAGTGTGGCATTTAAGGCCACATCATCATCAAAGGGCAAGGCCAAGCAAGATACATCAAGTAAAGATGATGATTCAAACTTTGATGATATGGATAATGAGAAGATGACTCTCTTTGTGAAGAGATTTGACAAGTTCATAGTGAAGAAGGGCTATTATGCTAGAAGAAAAAAGTATTCATCTAAGAACAAGGAAGAGTCAAGAAGGTGCTTCAAGTGTAGAAGCAATGATCATCTTGTTGTTCAATGCCCCTACAATAGTAAGAATGAAGATGATAACAAGAGGGCAAGAAGAAGGACAAGATGACCTTCAAGAAGAAAAAAAAGAAGGGTGGTTCATATGTGGTCACTTGGATAGTGATGCTTCCTCAAGTGATGATGATAAGACCACCAATTGGAAGTATTTCCATTAATGAGAAGCCTTCTCTCTTCGACACTCCATCTACTTGCTTCATGGCTAAGACCACTAAGGTACAAATTTGTGATGATGGATGTGATAAGGTACATGGTAATGAAAGTGAAAGTGATGATGATGATGATGATGATGATGATGAACCCACTAAAGATGAACTAATTGACATATTAGAAGATGCTAAAGAACATTTTGATATTAAGAGAAGGGAATGCAAAGACTTGCGTAAGGAACTAAAAGCCCTTAAGCAAGCCTTTGATGAGCTCAATGCATCTCATGAGAGTCTAAAGGAAGACCATGAGGAGCTTGGCAAGGCTCACAAAAAGCTTGAAAAAGCTCATTCCTCTCTACTTAATGAGCAAAATGAGAAGAAACATGTTGTAACATGTGACAAAAGCTTAACATGTGATATAATTAATGAATCTTTCTATAAGCCTATTGTTGTTGCTCCCGCTAACCCGTCATGTAGCTCATCATCCACTTTCACCTCACCTATGAGTGATGGTTTCACCTGTGATGCCTCACTTAGGGTTGAAAATGAGACCTTGAAGGAGGTAAATAAGCTCACTAGCGCCTTAGGCAAAGCCTATGGTAGTCGTCCCTGAGAAGAATGGAGCCCGAAGTTTAGTCACCGTTCCGCGATACTCTGATGTAAGTGTTAATATAGCTATGTATACGTTATATAATAACATTGTTTCTGATACTTTTTCATTCTGGCATATGTGTGGACTTCATGGGCACACATATGATTAGCCTGGTTTTGTTCTTTAGAAAACCAATGTTCCAATACTCCAACCAACTCATATTGCAAGAGATCATCCATTAGACACTATAATTAGAGATATTTCTAGAGGTGTGCAAACAAGATCAAGGTTGACTTCATTTTGTGAGCATTTCTCATTTGTGTCATCTATAGAACTAAAGAAGATAGATGAAGCATTGTTGGATGTTGATTGGGTAAATGCTATGCATGAAGAATTGAACAACTTCACAAGAAATCAAGTATGAGAGTTAATTGAGAGACCAAAGAACCACAATGTGATTGGAACCAAATGGGTCATTAGAAACAAGCAAGATCAAGATAGAATAGTAGTAAGGAACAAAGTAAGATTAGTAGCACAAGGCTACACTCAAGTTGAAGGTCTTGACTTTGGAGAAACATATGCCCTGGTTGCTAGATTGGAAGCAATTAGAATCTTGCTAGCCTATGCTTGTGCCTATAACATGAAGCTCTATCAAATAGATATCAAGAGTACATTTTTCAATGGCTACATCAATGAAGAAGTATATGTTGAGCTGTAACACCCAAAAATTCTAAACTTTAGGAATAATGAATTTCAAATAAGTTAGATAACAATTAAGGGCAAATTAAAATTTAGAAAAGAATATTTGGTGATGCATTCATGCTGTTGCATTTATTTTATTGAGTGGTGTGGCTTTTATTTTGTTTGATTTGGAATTTCAAATCTCTTTAAATGGTTTTGGAAATCAATAAATAAAAAAAAAGAAAAAGAGAGGGGCATACCTGTGCTAAGGTGGCCTGGAGGCCCGCTCGGCCGGTCTGTGGCCGTTTCCCCCGCTGTTGGGGCCAAGGCCTGACTCCCCCGCGCTCGCGTCTGTGTGGGCCGGCCCAGCTCGCAGTGGCCCAGCTTCGGTGAGGAGCCGCGCGCCTCCCTGTTCCGCTGACCGGTGGGGTCGTCTTGTTAGCCGCGTTTTCTTCTTCCTCCGGTCGTAACCGAGACGAACTCCATCATCGAATTCCACCGTCGCGATTTTTGGGGATTCTTACCCGAACACGGCAACTTGAAGCTACAAATAGGAAGCCGTGACCCTCCTCTTCCTGTTTTTCATCTAAACCGTGAACTTCACCACGAGAAAACGAGGTCTAGGGCTTGAGGTAGTTGGAGCATGGCGGTTGTTCGTGGGAGGAGCTCTCGGGTGGATTTGAGGCCGTATTCTTCGCATGGGTGAGACCGCATCCTTCTTCTCTATCATCCTATGCTTTTCTTTTGGGAGGAGATGTTTCAAATCGCGTTTTTGAAGTTCACCGTTGGTGCGGTAATGGCGCCACCGTCCCCTTGTTGCCGCGCGTCGTATTCGGTCTATCGTAGCTAGTTCTTAATGCCTAGATGAGTTCGCATGGAGTTTCTCTTTCGTTTGGATCAAGTTCCAGGTCGATTGGTGGTCTAGTTAGGGAGAACCGCCATCTCCAGCGAGGTGGAGCACGCCGGCCATGGTGGTCGCCGGCCGAACTTGGAGAAGAGGGTCGGGCTCTTCTCTGTGAGGTCGAGGATGAATGGCAGCCGTCCGATTTTGAATCAATGGCCGAGATTAGAAGATACCCCTTCGCGGGGTAAACTTCATAAAGAGCCCCTGAATTTTCTCATAATAGGACCCGACATCCTTAGCGTATTGTCTGAAATACGTTTTCGTGTTTTGAAAGCGTATTTTCTACCGGTTTATTCAAAAATACGTTTTTAGGTATTTACAGTTTTGCCACTAGAATTGTTTTGGTCATAAAATCTTCGTTTTAACTCCGATTTGATCCGTTCAAGTTGCGTTAGGTTCGTATTTGCGAGCTCTACATGTTGGTAGTATTGTACAGTAGGTTTGTGATAATTTATTTTCGAGTTTATATTAAAGTAATTATTTATATATAGGAAATCTTAGAAAATTCATAACTTTCACGTTTTAACTCCGAATTTGGTGATCTTTGCGTCTGTGTGATCGTAGAAACGTGTAGAAGAGTTTTATAAACTTTTATTACTGTTTTGCTACTGTTGGTGTACTGTTCTAATTGTATCTCTTTGTTTGCTTCGTGTTTGTTTGATTGGATGCATGTGTGTTGTTGATTGATGATCGAGTATAGACGGTGAGCAATTTCTTGACGATCAGAAGTATTACTTTGAGCCAGACCAGCAGTATCATCAGGAAAGCTTTGATTAAGGCAAGTATAACATGGGACCATCCTTGTTACCTATTCACTGAAATTATTATACATATGCATGTGTCTTCCTTGACAACCATAGAGATTATAACTTAGCTATTGATATCTTGTTTCCTTGTCACCTATGGGTTATGCATTTGGGTAGCTACTGCTAGCGCTTAATTATGAACAATGATCTTGTAATTTGACTAATGGATTATGCAATCAACCAATTAAGATGATGTTATTTCTGTTGAAAGGGGGCTAGAGCATGTGGGTTATTTTGATGCTCTAGTTACTCTCCGTAAGGACTTACCTGTAAGTGATAACCGGGACATACAGTACAGCTGTGAGGGCTATATGGCTCTGGCTCTAGTTGTTCAAGAGACCTTTTCTAGCTTGTTAGAGGTTACCTTAAATGGCGTAAGAATGGCTTGCCACGTTGGGTGTAGTGCGAGCCCCTGGCCTAGTGTGTATAGGCTGCGGTTGTTGTGCCACAGGGAAGGGGGGTTCTACATCTGCCTGCCGAGTGAATCTAATGGCCCTAACTTGTTAGACGAACTTTTGAATGGCTTTATATGGTCTCTGATGTTTTGGGCCTTGCAAACCCATGCATTTGGAAATCATGACTCACAGTGAAAGTGTACACCTCTGCGCAGAGTTAAAAACTGGTATACTAGTCGTGCTCACGGATACGAGCGGCCTTGGAGATTCTTACAGAATAGTTGATCACCATTGTTATATCATGCTTAATTATTGTTGATTATTATTATGCTCATGTTAATGCTATTCATTATCCTTATTACAATTGATCATTGATTCATTAATGGGATTTGGATTACCTTGATGCTACTCAATTGCTATTTATATGATGATTAAAAGCTAAACGCAGTCAAACAGTGTCTAGCCTTTTTGAGCCTCATGAACCCTGTGTTATACTTGTTGAGTTCGACATTGACTCATTCTTGCTATTTCCCCCACACTCCAGTGTGTAGTAAGATGCTACTCGGAAAAAGGACAAAGGTGTAGTGGAGTTTCCAGAAGACTAGTAGAAGTGCTAGGCATATGTTACCCCCAGTCAGTCGTCCCTGAGAAGAATGGAGCCCGAAGTTTAGTCACCGTTCCGCGATACTCTGATGTAAGTGTTAATATAGCTATGTATACGTTATATAATAACATTGTTTCTGATACTTTTTCATTCTGACATATGTGTGGACTTCCTGGGCACACATATGATTAGCCTGGTTTTGTTCTTTAGAAAACCGGGTGTGACAGAGTGGTATCAGAGCGGTGTTGACTGTAGGACGTATGCCAAGTAGCACTGGACGCATTTAAAACTTATTTTACGATAAAACTATTTTGTCATCCCTTGACTCATTGATTTTGACTATTCCTCTTCCTTGTCCTGTTGTATCCTCTCCTTGATAGCTTTCCTTTGAGCTAATATTTCTTACTCCCTTGGAATTTGTTTTATGTTGCTTTTACTAAAAGTTTTCTGATCTTACCTGGTTCAAAGATTCGATGGCTTTTCATCATCCATACTTTTTCTTAGGATGACCACCATTGTTGAAGAAGCACGTGTAGTACCGATGATATGATGTGTGCTTGTTTTGCTTGATGTGTTGCTTGTGTGTTGTTCTTGTTCTCGTGTTTCAAAGGTAGGCCCGGAAGGTATAAGTCTTGAGAAGTAGCTCGATCTATGTTAAGTGGGGTAGTGACATCTTGTATCTTACTTATCTTTCAATCGATCCTAATTCATGCCATTTTCTCTTACACCGTTCCTGTCTACCCTTGGTTGTCATGCTACCTTATTAATCTCATCTTAATGGATGATCAACACATGAAGGACTTATCATTAGCAGCAAGCTTTAGAGAAAGTGTTTCCTTCAATGACATCGTCAGGTGAAACAAGATCTTTGTTAAGTGGGGTAGCATCTGCTATCAACAACAGCAAGTCCTGAATATCTCAAGCGACGAGGCATGAGGAGGTACAAAGAACTCAAGATCAAACCTTATCTTTCTTGTCATCTTTTGGCTATCCTTGATCCATGTCTTATATCTCATCAACATAAATCAAAGAAGCGTGAAGACTTGAAGATTAGTGTTATCTATCTCTCTAGTGTCTTTGAATCTTGTTTCTACCTTATCCTGTTTTTTTATAGCAGTCTGTCTTCCTTAGCTTATATCTCTATTTTTGGATGCCCAAAAATCATGGATAAATTCTGGACAATAGTAGACTTTAATATCTTTCTCTGACCGTAAGAACCACCCTGATATCTATTATGGTTTGGGATTTATGAAAATCACAAGGCGACGCATCTGTGCTGTCAGCAATCTGGAATAGTTTCTGTTGTGCACAGTTTTCGACTACCTTAACTGCAGAATCTGGAGAAGAATTCTATAAGGAAGTTGTAGTAAATTTGATAAGCTTTCCAACGGTATAAGCTACAATATCATTGGATTCATAGAACTCGAGATATAACTGTATTTCTGCACTGTCATTTTTCTGCTCGTGAGGAAGTGCAGGTTACTTGTTCTTGCATATGCTCATGAGTCTCTTTGACATGATAGAAGGACACGATAGTAGTTATCACTCAGAAACAAATGCAAGTTATCCTTCGGTGTTCTCTAGTTGATCTCTTCTTAAGGGGAGTTGTCGAACTAAAAGATGATACAAGATGGAGGTTTATATGTTCTATTTCGTCACCTGGAAGCATCAGCTATCTACATGGTTGCAAAGTCACTATCAAGCGTCAGTATCTTTTCTCAGAGTGGTAACCTGTTAGAACATCTATAAGAATCATAAGGGTCTAAAGGAGACATTTATAAAGTTGGTTATGAGCTTGTGGCATCATCATTGCATAAGAGTTGCTGAAGGAAAAAGAACTTAAGGAGCAAGCTTATAAGGAGATTGACCAATTAAGGGCGGAGTTAGGTCATCTCAAGATTTATTAGAAGCTTAACTAGGAAATAGGAAAAATCCCTATGTAATAAGAACGATAGTAGTTGCGAGTCAATTTTAAGTTGGATTGTTTTGAGAGTCAGTTTGTGGTGTGAACAATTGTGTGATTGATGGATTGTTAATGTGATAATGTGTGATTTGGATCTTTGTAATGTGTGCTGGAGTTTTGTAGACAGGCCTACAAGTTCCATGGTTAAGAATATTAAGTTTGATCAAAATATATTAGTTGGTTATGAGGTGAACATAGTTCTGTCCTTTGCTGATTTTTAGGTCATTCTGGGATGTTTAAGAAATAACTTAAAATCCATTAATAGGAAATTTAAGAAATTATACTGGGAATAATTAGACTTCTATATCTTTCCAACCCCAGAAGAATCACTTTAATATCTGTTAAGAGCTAAGAGATATATCTATTTCAAGTTGGAGTTACTGCATAGTCTGGAATTCTGAAACAGTTTCGGTTAAGTTCAGTTTTTGGCCAATTATTTGACAGATTCATAAAAAGTGTTGTGAATAAAAGTTGTAGATAATTTTGTAAGCTTTCCAACCATGTAAAGATCATCTGAATTGGACGTCTGTAGCTCGAGATATGACAGTTTTACTGAGTTACTGAAATTGGAATTTGCACAGAGAAATCAGATTTTGCTTATCTATTGAATTGGAAACTACCTATTGATGTTAGCGAGATTCGTAGTTTCTTGGGATTAGCTGGATATTACAGACGGTTCATTAAAGGGTTTTCTAAACTTGCTAAACCTATGACATCTCTATTAGAGAAGAATGCCAAGTTTGTGTGGTCGGATAAATGTCAAGCTAGTTTTGAGGAATTGAAGAAGAGGTTGACTACAGCGCCTGTTTTGGTTTTGCCAGATTTGAGTAAGAAGTTTTCTATTTATTGTGATGCTTCTCGTCAAGGTTTGGGATGTGTTCTTATGCAAGAAGGCAGAGTTGTGGCTTATGTATCTAGGCAGTTGAGAAAGCATGAGTTGAATTATCCTACACATGATTTGGAGTTAGCAGCTGTGGTTCATGCTTTAAAGATTTAGAGACATTATTTGATTGGACATAAGAGTGATATATACACTGATCATAAGAGTTTGAAGTATATTTTCACTCAGTCAGACCTGAATTTGAGGCAACGAAGATGGTTAGAGTTGATTAAGGATTATGATATTGAGATACACTATCATCCTGGTAAGGCTAATAAAGTAGCTGATGCTCTTAGTAGGAAAAGTTATGCCAATGAGATATGGACGTTGTCTATGACTAGTGAGTTATGTGCTGAATTTGAATATTTGAATTTAGAAATTGTTACTAATACAATGGAATTAGTGATAGAGCCTACTTTAGAGTAAGAAATTTACAAGGGTCAGTTGAAGGATGAGAAACTGAAGAAGATAGCAGAAGATATAGTGATTGGTAAGTCACCAAGGTTTTCGAATGGATGATAATAGGATTTTGTGGTTTGGAAAGAGGCTATGTGTATCTGAGGATCAAGCTGTTCGACAGGCAATTCTTAGCGAAGCTCATGAGTCAGCTTATTCTATTCATCCTGGTAGTACTAAGATGTATTTGGATCTGAAACAGAAATATTGGTGGGTTGGATTAAAGCGAGATGTGGCTGAGTATGTGGCATTGTGTGACACTTGTCAGAGGGTGAAAGCAGAGCATCAGAGACCTGCTGGATTGTGCAACCAATGAAGATTCCTGAATGGAAGTGGGAGGAAGTTGGTATGGACTTTATAGTAGGGTTACCGCGTACTCAGAGAGGTTATGATTCTATCTGGGTGATAGTGGATAGATTGACTAAAGTTGCTCATTTTATACCAGTCAAGACTAAATTACACGGGAGTACAATTAGCTATCTTGTATATAGAAAGAATAGTATGTTTGCATGGAGTTCCAAAGAAGATTGTATCTGATCGAGGATCGCAGTTTACGTCGCACTTTTGAAAAGCTGTACATGAATCTTTGGGAACAAAATTGAATTTTAGTACGGCATATCATCCACAGACAGATGGGCAGACTGAAAGGACCAACTAGGTATTAGAGGATATGTTGAGAGCTTGTGCATTGCAATATGGAGCCAGTTGGGATAAGAGTTTGCCTTATGCAGAATTCTCTTATAATAATAGTTATCAATAGAGTCTTAAGATGGCACCGTTTGAAGCTTTGTTTGGACGTAAGTGTAGAACTCCATTGTTTTTGGATCAGACAGGTGAATCTCAGGTGTTTGGTACAGATGTTCTTAGAAACGCAGAAGATCAAGTGCGAGTGATTCGTGAGAATTTGAGAGTAGCGCAGTCTCGCCAGAAGAGTTATGCTGATAATAGGAGAAGAGATCTAGTTTTTTTTAGGTAGGTGATTATGTCTATTTGAAGGTGTCACTTATGAGAAGTGTGAATAGGTTTAACATGAAAGGTAAACTAGCACCAAGGTATGTTGGACCATTTAAAGTTATTACTAGACGTGGAGAAGTTGCTTATCAATTAGAGTTGCCTGAAAATTTATCTGGAGTGCATGATGTGTTCCATGTTTCACAACTTAAGAAGTGTTTACGGGTGCCTGAGGAGCAGATACCTTTAGAAGAGTTGACGGTTAAGGAGGATCTTACATATGAAGAGTTTCCGATTAAGATTTTAGAGACTGCTGAGAGAGTTACTCGAAGTCGGATTATTCAGATGTGTAAGGTGCAGTGGAATCGATATTCAGAGGCAGAGGCAACTTGGGAAAGAGAGGATGAATTGAGGAAATCATATCCGCAGTTGTTTGAGTAAGCAGTCCAATCTCGAGGACGAGATTCTTTTAAGGGGGATAGAATTTGTAACACCCAAAAATTCTAAACTTTAGGAATAATGAATTTCAAATAAGTTAGATAACAATTAAGGGCAAATTAAAATTTAGAAAAGAATATTTGGTGATGCATTCATGCTGTTGCATTTATTTTATTGAGTGGTGTGGCTTTTATTTTGTTTGATTTGGAATTTCAAATCTCTTTAAATGGTTTTGGAAATCAATAAATAAAAAAAAAGAAAAAGAGAGGGGCATACCTGTGCTAAGGTGGCCTGGAGGCCCGCTCGGCCGGTCTGTGGCCGTTTCCCCCGCTGTTGGGGCCAAGGCCTGACTCCCCCGTGCTCGCGTCTGTGTGGGCCGGCCCAGCTCGCAGTGGCCCAGCTTCGGTGAGGAGCCGCGCGCCTCCCTGTTCCGCTGACCGGTGGGGTCGTCTTGTCAGCCGCGTTTTCTTCTTCCTCCGGTCGTAACCGAGACGAACTCCATCATCGAATTCCACCGCCGCGATTTTCGGGGATTCTTACCCGAACACGGCAACTTGAAGCTACAAATAGGAAGCCGTGACCCTCCTCTTCCCGTTTTTCATCTAAACCGTGAACTTCACCATGAGAAAACGAGGTCTAGGGCTTGAGGTAGTTGGAGCATGGCGGTTGTTCGTGGGAGGAGCTCTCGGGTGGATTTGAGGCCGTATTCTTCGCATGGGTGAGACCGCATCCTTCTTCTCTATCATCCTATGCTTTTCTTTTGGGAGGAGATGTTTCAAATCGCGTTTTTGAAGTTCACCGTTGGTGCGGTAATGGCGCCACCGTCCCCTTGTTGCCGCGCGTCGTATTCGGTCTATCGTAGCTAGTTCTTAATGCCTAGATGAGTTCGCATGGAGTTTCTCTTCCGTTTGGATCAAGTTCCAGGTCGATTGGTGGTCTAGTTAGGGAGAACCGCCATCTCCGGCGAGGTGGAGCACGCCGGCCATGGTGGCCGCCGGCCGGACTTGGAGAAGAGGGTCGGGCTCTTCTCTGTGAGGTCGAGGATGAATGGCAGCCGTCCGATTTTGAATCAATGGCTGAGATTAGAAGATACCCCTTCGCGGGGTAAACTTCATAAAGAGCCCCTGGATTTTCTCATAATAGGACCCGCCATCCTTAGCGTATTGTCTGAAATACGTTTTCGTGTTTTGAAAGCGTATTTTCTACCGGTTTATTCAAAAATACGTTTTTAGGTATTTACAGTTTTGCCACTAGAATTATTTTGGTCATAAAATCTTCGTTTTAACTCCGATTTGATCCGTTCAAGTTGCGTTAGGTTCGTATTTGCGAGCTCTACATGTTGGTAGTATTGTACAGTAGGTTTGTGATAATTTATTTTCGAGTTTATATTAAAGTAATTATTTATATATAGGAAATCTTAGAAAATTCATAACTTTCACGTTTTAACTCCGAATTTGGTGATCTTTGCGTCTGTGTGATCGTAGAAACGTGTAGAAGAGTTTTATAAACTTTTATTACTGTTTTGCTACTGTTGGTGTACTGTTCTAATTGTATCTCTTTGTTTGCTTCGTGTTTGTTTGATTGGATGCATGTGTGTTGTTGATTGATGATCGAGTATAGACGGTGAGCAATTTCTTGACGATCAGAAGTATTACTTTGAGCCAGACCAGCAGTATCATCAGGAAAGCTTTGATTAAGGCAAGTATAACATGGGACCATCCTTGTTACCTATTCACTGAAATTATTATACATATGCATGTGTCTTCCTTGACAACCATAGAGATTATAACTTAGCTATTGATATCTTATTTCCTTGTCACCTATGGGTTATGCATTTGGGTAGCTACTGCTAGCGCTTAATTATGAACAATGATCTTGTAATTTGACTAATGGATTATGCAATCAACCAATTAAGATGATGTTATTTCTGTTGAAAGGGGGCTAGAGCATGTGGGTTATTTTGATGCTCTAGTTACTCTCCGTAAGGACTTACCTGTAAGTGATAACCGGGACATACAGTACAGCTGTGAGGGCTATATGGCTCTGGCTCTAGTTGTTCAAGAGACCTTTTCTAGCTTGTTAGAGATTACCTTAAATGGCGTAAGAATGGCTTGCCACGTTGGGTGTAGTGCGAGCCCCTGGCCTAGTGTGTATAGGCTGCGGTTGTTGTGCCACAGGGAAGGGGGGTTCTACATCTGCCTGCCGAGTGAATCTAATGGCCCTAACTTGTTAGACGAACTTTTGAATGGCTTTATATGGTCTCTGATGTTTTGGGCCTTGCAAACCCATGCATTTGGAAATCATGACTCACAGTGAAAGTGTACACCTCTGCGCAGAGTTAAAAACTGGTATACTAGTCGTGCTCACGGATACGAGCGGCCTTGGAGATTCTTACAGAATAGTTGATCACCATTGTTATATCATGCTTAATTATTGTTGATTATTATTATGCTCATGTTAATGCTATTCATTATCCTTATTACAATTGATCATTGATTCATTAATGGGATTTGGATTACCTTGATGCTACTCAATTGCTATTTATATGATGATTAAAAGCTAAACGCAGTCAAACAGTGTCTAGCCTTTTTGAGCCTCATGAACCCTGTGTTATACTTGTTGAGTTCGACATGGACTCATTCTTGCTATTTCCCCCACACTCCAGTGTGTAGTAAGATGCTACTCGGAAAAAGGACAAAGGTGTAGTGGAGTTTCCAGAAGACTAGTAGAAGTGCTAGGCATATGTTACCCCCAGTCAGCCGTCCCTGAGAAGAATGGAGCCCGAAGTTTAGTCACCATTCCGCGATACTCTGATGTAAGTGTTAATATAGCTATGTATACGTTATATAATAACATTGTTTCTGATACTTTTTCATTCTGGCATATGTGTGGACTTCATGGGCACACATATGATTAGCCTGGTTTTGTTCTTTAGAAAACCAATGTTCCAATACTCCAACCAACTCATATTGCAAGAGATCATCCATTGGACACTATAATTAGAGATATTTCTAGAGGTGTGCAAACAAGATCAAGGTTGACTTCATTTTGTGAGCATTTCTCATTTGTGTCATCTATAGAACTAAAGAAGATAGATGAAGCATTGTTGGATGTTGATTGGGTAAATGCTATGCATGAAGAATTGAACAACTTCACAAGAAATCAAGTATGAGAGTTAATTGAGAGACCAAAGAACCACAATGTGATTGGAACCAAATGGGTCATTAGAAACAAGCAAGATCAAGATAGAATAGTAGTAAGGAACAAAGTAAGATTAGTAGCACAAGGCTACACTCAAGTTGAAGGTCTTGACTTTGGAGAAACATATGCCCTGGTTGCTAGATTGGAAGCAATTAGAATCTTGCTAGCCTATGCTTGTGCCTATAACATGAAGCTCTATCAAATAGATATCAAGAGTACATTTTTCAATGGCTACATCAATGAAGAAGTATATGTTGAGCAACCACCCAGTTTTGAAGATGACAAGAAGCCCGACCATGTGTACAAGTTGAAGAAAGCATTGTATGGCTTGAAGCAAGCACCTAGAGCATGGTATGAGAGGTTGAGGGATTTCCTACTCTCAAAGGGATTCATTATGGGAAAGTTTTAAACCACTCTTTTCACCAAGAAAATTGGCAAGGACTTATTTGTGTTGCAAATCTATGTTAATTACATCATATTTGGATTAACCAATCAAAATTTTTGTGAAGAGTTTAGGAAGATGATAGCAAATGAGTTTAATATGTCCATGATTGGAGCAATGAATTACTTCCTTGGTCTTCAAATTAAGCAATTAAAGAATGGTATATTTGTGAATCAAGGCAAGTACATCAAAGACTTGCTCAAGAAGTTTCATATGAATGAGAGCAATGCCATTAGTATACCAATGGGAACAAATGGAAATTTGGATAGTGATGCAAGTGGCAACATGGTGGATCAAAAGATGTATCACTCTATGATTGGAAGCCTACTCTATGTGACCGCATCAAGGCCAGATGTCATGTTTAGTGTGTGCATGTGTACAAGATTTCAAGCCTCACCAAGAGAAAGTCATTTGAAGGCTACAAAGAGAATATTGAGGTATTTGAAGCATACACAAAATGTTGGTTTGTGATATCCCAAAGGAGCAAAGTTTGAACTTGTTAGATATTTAGACTCCGACTATGCAGGATGCAAGGTTGAAAGGAAGAGCACTTCGGGCACATGTCAATTGTTAGGAAGATCACTTGTTTCATAGTCATCAAATAAGTAAAATAGTGTTGCATTATCAATCGCTGAAGCTGAATATATATCCGCCGGTAGTTGTTGTGCACAAATTCTTTGAATGAAGGCCACTTTGAATGACTTTGGAATCAAGTTCAAGAAAGTGCCATTGCTATATGATAATGAGAATACAATCAAGCTAACCAACAATCTGGTTCAACATGCAAGAACAAAGCACATTGATGTTCACCACCATTTGATAAGAGATCATCAACAAAGGGGGAAATTTGCATTGAGAGTGTGGGCACCGAAGATTAACTTGTCTGATATATTCACCAAGCCACTTGATGAGAAGAGGTTTTGCAAGCTAAGGAATGAGTTGAACATATTGGATTTCTGAAATATGTGTTGATGCACCCCCCCCACTTATATGACATGCCTCTCATTCGAGCAACCAAGGTAAAAGTTGATTGGCATGCATACATTCTTTGCTAAAGACTTGTTTAGTGCATCTAGTCATTCCTCATGTTAAATAGGCTCATTCATGAAAATCAAATAAATTTGATGCTTATATAATACCACTATTGCTTTTATGGTTGACTTGATCTAGTGGTAGCATATAACATGTTTATGGGCTTGTGAACCTAGTGTTTAATCTAGAAAATAAGCTATAAGTGTTTAACTCAACATGGCACAAGATAACCCTTAAAACGAGATGTGAACAAGCTTGTCCTTGATCAAACCGAGTTAAATATCTTTGGCAAGTGCTCTAGATTGAACCAAATTTGGAAAAATGATCCTCACCCCATTGATTAACATTGATAATCTTAACCTATCTAAAATTTAAACCTTTGTGGTCATTGATGACAAAGAGGAAGAAGTAATTCACAAAGATAGGGGGAGAGAACTTTGACAAAGGGGGAGAAATATGAAAGGAGATCAATTAAAATTTGTGCACACAAGTAGGGGGAGCAAGCTCATGAACTTGTTTGATGCATTTGAATGTGCATTCACATATGCTTGCTTGCATTTGAAAAGTTTAAATTCAATATACATGCTTGTGTAGTGTATGCTAGTTGTATGTTTGATTGATGAAATGAAAAACTAACATGCATAGGTAATAGTTAGATATGCCTTTCTTTGTTTTTACAAGTGGTACTAGAACCTTGCATATAATATTGATCTCATGAGGTATCTAGTTCTTGTCTTTGCAAGTGGTATCTCACTAGAAATGGTGCTAAGGATGGTATATATATTTGGTGCACTCCGATTGGTATCACGCTTTAAAGGTCCATCTCTTATACCTTAGCATCATTTGGTAGACATTACTCTCCCACAACTCAAATCTTTGCATATATGCAAGCTTTCAATCCAAACTCTTAGCACATATGTAGGGGGAGCAAATGCTACAAATGGGGGTTCATGAAACTTGTCCAAATCCTTTACACATGGTAAAAATGCTTGGGCAAGCAACATGGATTCAAATTTGAATTTATTTCATATCTTTCTAGAGGTTGTCATCAATTACCAATAAGGAGGAGATTGAAAGCCCTAGTCTGATTTTGGCTAATTAATGAAACCTATTTGGACTAATCCTTGCATCTAAGTGTGTGACTAGATAGGATGGTCCAATCCAAGTGAAGGAGCTAGGTGGCAATTATGGATGGAGATGGCCACATGAAATAAAGTCCATGGTGGTGGTGTAGACATGTGATGATGAAAAACCTCTGGGACTTGGAAAATAAGAAAGAGAAAAATAAAATGGGTTCAAGGCAAAGGTGATATCTATAGAGACATTTTTATTTTCGGTGATCGAGACACTATAGAAAGTGTGATCACATTTAGGATAGATGGTTGTACTATTAAGAAGGGAGCTCTTATCGGACAACTCGATCATCTAGTACCATTAGGTGTTGGAAAACATGCATATGCATTTTAGGCCTAGTGCACAATTGGTGAGAAGTGATTAACCATTGAAAAAATGATTGTGAAAATGCTAACACACTTGCACGTGATGGTGAAACACTTTGAGTGTTAGTACATTTGAAAAGGGTGGTGAAGAAGGTGAAGAAAAGGAGGCGTTGTTGGGTTTGGTGTGCTGCCACGGGGGCACCACCATGGCCTGTCTAGTGCACCGCCACCCCTATGGTGGTGACCGGCTGAGGAGGCCGAGAGGGAGGTGTTCTGGTGGGGCACCGCACCCTGTCCGGTGGCACCGCCACCTCTAGGGCAGTACCCACCTGGACGTGGCCGAGAAGCAACAAGAGTAAGGGTGTCACTGGAGTGTCTGGTGTTCACCGCCATGGTGAGGGTGGTGCACTGTCTGGTCACCGCCACTGGTGGGGCGGTGCCACCGCCACTTTTTTCCAGAGAGCAGAGGTTGCTGGAGATGGGCACGGCCACGGTCACCACCACCCTATGGCGGTGCACGACAGTTTTTGTCCAGAGACTGGTGTTTTTGGGCAGTTGGCTGGGTGGTCACCGCCACCCCAGGGGTGGTGCCACCGCCACCCTATCCGGTGACCACGACCAGTCAAGCTAGCCGTTGGATTCGACCGTGGGGGGAGGCACTGCCAACCCTAGGGCGGTGCCACCACTGCCATGTCCGGTGATCTTGCAGAAGCTAGCTCCAAGGGGTAACGGCTCTATTTGCTTGTGGGCTTATAAATAGAGGTGGTGGCTGGCCTTGGCCACCCTCTTGGCACTTCTAACAACTGCATACACCCTTTGAGAGCTGAGCACACCATTCCACTCACTTGCACACTTGATTTCATCATCTTAAGTGAGATTGGAGAGCCTCTAGTGCATTGCTTAGTATTTTAGCATCTTGTGGCACTAGTTAGGCGATTTGGGTTGGTGGAGATCTTGTTACTCTTAGTGTTTGCCGACACCTAGACGGCCCGGTGATTGGTGGATAGTCGAGCGGAGGAAGGTGATTGTCTCTGGCTCCGATCATTGTGATTGTGAGGGGTTCTTGTGCCTTCCCCGGCGAGCGCCAAAGGCAACTCTAGTGGATTGCGCTTGGCTTGTGGATCCTCATCTTGTGTTGGTTGTGCGGCACACGGTTACGGGTTAGGCATGTGATGCCTATTAGCACGTGAACCTCCAAGTGAGTAAATCGTCACAACGGGGACTAGCTTTCCGGCAAGCAAGTGAACCTCGGAGGAAAATTTGATTGTGTCATCATTGTCTCCTTGGTATTCTTTGGTATTCATTGATTGATCACTTGCCACGTCGGATATATCACTTCTACCTTTCTCCCGCATTACTTTGTATTTACCTTGTGTAGTGCTTGTAGCTAGTGTAGCTCTTTAGTTGTAGTTCTCTAGCTAGTTTTGTTCACCTAGGTGTAAATTAGTGGCATAGCACTTGTGTGAGATACTAGAGATCATAGAAATTAGAATTGGGTAGGTGGCTTGCAACACAAGTGTAGTGCTAGTGCAAAACTCACTTCTCCATCTTATTTACTAATCATTTATTTTAGTGTTGTTGTAGAAATTTTTAAATAGGCTATTCACCCCCTCTAGCCATTTGGACCTTTCACCCGTATGTACTACAAATACTGTACCCTGTAATAGTTGGACGGTAAATTTGATTATCGCCCACTGAGTAGTTTCCATGCCACTCTACGCTCTATTCAATATTCATTCTATTGGGGTTATGTTACCCCAGGTATCTCAAGACACCGATTGGTTAGCCGCTCGGGCGGCCCATGACAACTAAGCTAGCACAAGCCCAGCAACCATGGCCCATCTGAGCTGCGCGGACCTGGGCCAAGCACTAAGGCGAGGGGTCAACCACGACCTCTCCTCCTTCCCGACCCTCGGAAGGAACGGGGAGGGTCGAGCTCCACTAGGTACACCATCCCTACGCCACGCTGTGTAGACAAGACAGCACCGTCAAGCGGTGATGAACGGTACGGTGACCCACCGTCCAAATACGGCCTGACAGGACGGGCGTATGGCCCCACCCACTACGGGATGGGGCTCACAGCTATGGCCTTGACTTCCAAGTCCAACCAAGCCAACAAGGGCTTCGACCCCGTAGCTCGAGATTGAGGCCACCGGCTCTACAACCAGCAAAGGTGACCAACGACCCAGTGACAGGTACCTACTCCCTCACTGTCGCCATGATGCTCCTGGGAGAATAGAAGACGATGACGAAGGCCACGGCGAGACCACGTCGCATAGGACAGCTGGCGAACCACCACTGTGCCAACAGTGCTGACATGACTGACACTGTAGCATCACGCCACACCATGTTGTGACGTGGGCATAAGACCATGACGACAACCACGCCTGGACGTACGCTGATGCCAAGACAAGACGGCCTTCCTTGCAAGCCAAGATAGCTCATTTCTCCTCCCTCAGGCTCACGATTACTCGGTAAGGAGAACCTATCTCTCTGTATGTAATATGGCTCCGAACTCTATATAAGGGCAGCCAGGGCAGCCTTTCAAGGGGATGGACTCTCGAGATTTCATTCGGGCTGTCCCTCTCTACTCTCCTACATCTATCTCTCTTCTTGCATATCCTATTGTAAGAACTTCAGAGCATTCAACCGAGGAACACGTACTCGAACTATCTTTGAGACTAGACGTAGGGCTCCGTCCTGAACCAGTATAATTCCTTATGTCTTTGGATGCTACCATTGTCTTCCTAGAGCAGCATGACACACGTATAAATTCACTTGCCGGTTGAAAAACGCCACACATTCACGCTGGGTAGAGGCTACCGCGCGCCAAAGGTTTCGGGTGCGGTTAACACTCACCAACATATACTGAGCGAAACAAGAGACTGGAGAATAAAACACATGTAGAATTGTAGATTGACTAAAAGTTACTGTTGACGACAAAAATTGTCCATTTTGTGAAGTTGTCAAAATGAGAAACAGACCTCACCATTATGTTCCTCTCGTCAAGATGGTAAAAAAACATATATGGAACGTTCAATTCGGAGTCTGGACGAAGGAGCTATGCCCCCGGGAAGATACTCCACTGCTGGAAGTTTGAATTCCGATCCGAACTATTCGGAAATCATGGAAAACTTGGAAAATAAGGTTTAGAGATATTTCCTATTGGGATAAGACAACCCCCTCTCTATATATGAGAGGTTCATGGCCGATTGAGTTCTCATATATCCAATCGTCAAAAAACCAATCTATCAACTCCTTTTGCCCCTTTACTCCTCTCTCAACCCCCCCTGCTGTTCGGCACGATGGCACGTCTCTCGGCGATATTTTTTGGCATCTTAGGTGGTCTTGCTCGTCCTAGAAGATCCTCCACGTGTTTCTCCACAACGGGTCTTCTCGGAAGAAGTTCTGAAGCTTTTTCGGCCAAGAACACGGGATCTACATTGGCCTTACGGGTCTCTAGATCGATTTGATCGATTACGCTACGTTCTTGTTGCATTGTAGGTTATTTGTAGCTTCTTTGACGTCAAGGGCGTTGCTGGTACGTTGGCTTGGATCACGTTCAACGTCAACAGTTACACGGTGATGATAGACTTACGTTTGAATGACCATTCATTAGCGAATCAGGGACGGCTCGATTAGTACGATGATGTGAACACGGTTTCTCCAGGATGGACGAACCGCAACAACCGGTCGTCATTGCCAAGGACAGATTACCGGAGCGAGCAGAACCTAGGACCAACCGACAAAAATTCGTCGAGAGGACGTACGAAGACATGGAATCAGCTGTGAACAAGGATGAAGCCTTTAGCACGCAGTCCTTTGTCACAATGGCTAGCTAATTTACACGGGAGACGGGCGAGACGCAAGCTCGTCGTGTTCTGACTGACGGACAGCGCGCGCAGCAGCCATGTGCGGTGTGAAATGCGCCGCCGTCCCGCGTCACGGCAGCAAATTTCCAAATCCCCCTAGGTTGGATGCATGCATCATCTATCATTGCTTACTTGCATCCGAGCGTTGCCAGAGGCACATGCCGAGGTGCAGCCAATTCGCGTCGCGCCGCCTGCCATGCCACCAACCCTCTTGACTTCACTTGAGCATAATACTTTTTAAACTTATCAGTCATGGTATAGTTTTTTTCTTATAACAAATTAGTCAACAGTATTTTTCAGCTTGGCTTTTTAGCGAAGCGATGCATCCATCGACCTACTCCTGCAGTCCTGCATTGCAGGTTTCATGGCCAGCTGACAGCAGCCAGCGCTTTGGAACCCCGGTTTTTCTCCTACCGTTGTCGCGCAGTGGTGGTGGGCCAATTTTTTGACCACAACAAAGACGGGGGAAACTATTTTTTGAATGCCCGCTACACCTTTGCAACTCGCTAGCGACAGCTCCTTCGACTTTTCTAAAAAAACAGCAGCGCCGCGCCCGAAAACCACTAGACGTCGTGCATAGCATACCAACATTTGGATGAGACCTACGTATCTATTCGTCCATCTTGTGTTCATGGCTGTCTGAAGAGAAGAGAGGATCCGAGGAGCTGGAGAGGACCACCACCGATTTGGAATTTGGGTGGGAAGGTTCCAATCACACGACTCCCAACCAAGAGTGGTGTCCAGCTACATGATTGATGTCATTGCCAAACAAAAGTCGCGGGTCTACGTAACGGCCTACACATCGCGTCCAGGTCCAGCTCACCAATCCGGCCTACCTTTGGACTTGGAGCCCCCAAAAAACCCCTTTGACTGCCCACCGCTCGCGACCTCGGAATTCTCTAAGGCCGTGTTCAGTAGAAAAAAAATTTGCAAAATAACCCTGTAACACGTTTCGTTGTTATTTGACAATTAGTGTCTAATCATGGTCTAATTAGACTTAAAAGATTCGTCTCGTCCATTTCGTCTAAACTGTGTAATTAGTTTTATTTTTTATCTATATTTAATACTTCATGCATGTATCTAAAGATTCGATGTGACGAAAAATCTGAAAAATTTTGCAAAATTTTCTGGAAACTAAACCGGCCCTAAATGGAGCCGTAGGTATTCTTCTCCCGTCACTTGCCATGCCGATCGACGCTACCAAAGCTGGGCAGGGCAGGCACGCCATGGAGTACAACACGGACTACACACAGACAGCCTGATCCTCGCTTCTTTCGGCGCCAGGTCGACCTTGGATGGTTACAGCTTTGACAAAACTGGACCAAATCGAAACGTAAACGAGGCCTCGCTTTCAGGGACAGCAAGGGTACAACGCAGCAACTAGACTAGACGTTGGCGTCCAGGTCCAGGCAGCAGAGCAGAGCACCTGGGATTCACCGATTCGGCAAAGGGTGCCGACACGCACGTCTCCGGCTCAAGAAACCCACAGGCAGCAAGGCATGGATGGATACATCTAACTGCAGATCGAAATCAAAACTGCCGCTAGGCTACATGTCGCCCTCTGCGAAAATTACATTTAGCATCCTGAAACCGGCCAGATGCCAATCCACACAGGTTCCCGTCCACGGTCCACCCAACTAGGATGACTACTTGCCACATCTCATGGGCACCAACCATACCATGAGCAGCACCGGCAGCAGCTTTGTGCTGTGCCTCGCTTTGCACTTGTGGAGGCTGGCTCACACTACAACATTGCCAGGTAGATAGATGCCAGGCGAAAGATTTCCTTTTGCTGTTCCGCCGGCAGGGAGAGGACAGCTAGCGTCAGTCAATACCTGTAGCCACTCTCGGCAGCATATTTGCTCCTCATGTAGGGATCGTACTTCGGATCACTGTAATCAGCAGGCTTCGCTTCCGCGGGCTTCAGATCAGGATGTGCGGCCCCGTAGGCGACCTCCCCGCTCTTCTCACGGTGGTGACGGTGGCGGAGCCTGTCCTTTGGGACCTTGGCACCTATGGGAGCGGGCTCGGAGGTGCCGTAGAAGTCTGCGTATTCCTGCCTCTTAGAGGACCTGTGCTTGCTTGACAGGGTTGAATCCCTGAACTTGGATGACTTGATGCTCTTCTGGGCCTTTGCTGCTGTCTCAGTTACAGCATTAGGAGCGTGGACTGTCTCAGGCCTCATTGGCGTGCTGCTGAGCTTCTGCGCTGCTGGGGTCTCCTCTCTGTCCTCGGGCATCACCAGCCTGTCCCTGAGCGGAGTGAGATCTGTTTTCCTCTTCCCTTGTTGCACGCGTTGTGGGACGACCCTGAGAAGTAGTTTCCCCACTCCCTCAATAGCAAGTTTCAGGAGATCAGCAATAAGCGTCCCGAGGGATGGCCATCCAGCTCCTGGTTCCTCTTTCAGGCTCTCCACAACCAGAGGTGGCTTCCCAATCGTGCTGCTCTCGTGCTGCTCATTTTCAGGTGCCTCTACCTGCAATGGCATCAACAGAAACAAACTACTACATTAGCAGATTTTTTTTCATTTTCCGTCCATTATAAAATTGAGAAAGAACAAGATGCAATTTAAGCATGACTAGGAATACTGTGATGCCATATCGAGTGGAAACATCTATGTAAAAATGGACAATACAGGGCCAGCATACACAAATAACTACCTTCTCGGAGCCTGAGAATCCAAACCCATGTTGGAAACCAGAAAAGATATATCCAGCCACAACAGCACCAATGACCAATATGAGATCTGTGTAAATGAACAAAACAATGCTGATGATAAAGTATGGAACTGAATTTCGCAAATAGTAGATCAAGGGCATGTTTGGATTGCGCCCTGCCAGGTGACCGAAATCGGACGCCTGGGAGCACTGCCTGGGCCAGGGTGGAGAGCAAACCAAACAGGCCCCAAGTACACGGAAATACTGATACATTTGCCAGACATAATAAGCATATTAATCACGAATCAAATACATGGACAATTTGAAGTAGTAATGAAAAAGATCGATATTCAGATAACTGCATGTATGGTAGACAGCGATAACAAAATTTATGATAGACAAACAGAACTAAGAACTCAGACAAAGAAGACAGGATTTTTGCAGATAAATCTCAACATGTAAGATACAGGGATATGGTAGATCCAAATATCCCAAGTTACAGTCCACTAATACTTTCAGGTTAAAATAAAAATATAGCATGTGCACCTATGACCTCTTTGATAATATTCAAAACAGACGTGAATGGAAAGAATGGTTTAACATGTTCTTCTAAAAGGATGAGAAAGTAATCATGTCATTGATGCCATCAGTGCTATTCTAAAAGGGAGAGAAAGTGGTCTTCTCATCTATGTTCTTCTAAAAGGGTGTGAAAGGGATATTGCATCTACAACAACAACAACAACATAGCCTTTTGTCCCAAGCAGCAAGTTGGGGTAGGCTAGAGATGAAACCCAAAAGAGACGAAAAACAGGGAGACACATAAAGGGACATAAAGGGCACAAGACAAAAAGAGGTCACGCTTCAGGCACGTTGATTGTCAATCTCCAAGCGCTCCTATCCATAGCTAAATCCTTGGAGATATTCCACTCCTTAAGATCTCTTTTAACGGACTCGTCCCAAGTTAGTTTAGGTCGACCTCTACCGCTCTTTACATTATCGGCCCGCTTTAGAACTCCACTACGCACCGGCGCCTCAGGAGGCCTCCGTTGGACATGTCCAAACCATCTCAACCGATGTTGAATTTTACATCATGACTAATTAAAGAGGGTCAGAAGAATTTTAAAAGGTGAATATCTATATGTATAAAAGAACTTCAAATAAGACATTTCACAATCAAGAGGCACATTAGCACAGATGTCATCCCAGTTTTCCTAAACTGATCTATCAGGACCATTAGTTTAGCCATCAAGTAGGGCATGGAAAGATAGCTTTACAGCATCAGAAACAAAAGGAAAAGAAGAAGGGGACCAACACGGCAGTACTACCAATTCTTGTACCTCATATACTAAACGACACATAAACATTACCAGAATTCTTCTTTTACTTTGTCTTTCAAGAATATTACACGGTGCAAAATGTTCTTCTCACATCTACTTGAACCCTAGACTCGCAACAAAATTATGGTGACAGCATACAAGTGATAGTTAGCTTTATGCCAGAGCATATAGCATGGAGAGTTAAACTTCTGGCATATAAAGAATAAAGTGTATCATTTCTAACATGGATCATATAGTACTACGTATAGCATTTACTAGACATGGTTTATAAGTCAGCATCTGACTTTTGCATTTCCTGATTCGTTCAACCTTCTAATTTAACTCCAATCATGCCACCTCAGTTTTAAAAGACATTAATAGTCTGAATGTTTGATACTTCCATACGGGAGGTCTTAGTGTGTGACACTGTGACCAGCCTACTGAAGCTGAGAAAGTATAATCCAGTGGACTTGAAAAAAAATGATCCCAAAAGGGAAAGATGTAATTGTAAATACAAAGTACCGAAGGATTTTACTATTCTGCCTGTTCAACCCCTATGTTTAGTATCATGGATAATAATCCAGTACAGGACCATGAAAAGGTTTAAGCACAACACTTGATAGATTTTTACTTCTATTCTACAACTAACAATATCGGCATGAGTCTTTCCTCTAGGACCTCATCACCTCAAGAACATGACAATTGATGAGTTGGATCGTTACCTTTCCTTATCAGACACGTCTATATGTACAGGAAACAGAAACAAGTGAAAGAGAATGAACCTGAAGATAGGAGTGCAGAATCCTGGTAAGTACAGTCTTCTTGTGGAAGAGAAATCTTCCTAAGGGCTGCATTTCCACGGTCAATAACCAGAAGAGAGCACATTTTCTTCACATACACCACGTCAAAATCTGTAGAGAACTTTGCATCTTCACTGGGGCCATCCCTGTAGCCAGGGATATTTGATTTCCCACCCGCAATGGTGGTCACTCCTGAACAGAATTTTTCATTCACCAACTGTTAACACTTAACACAACTATTGCATGAAGTGTATATCTATTTAACTACCGATCACCTGATTCTCCAATCTTCCGAATCGCCAAGTTTGCTGTATCAGCAACATAAACATTGCCCATATCATCCACGGCAACGCCTGTGGGGCGCTTGAATCGGGCATCACTTGGTTTACCATCTATATGGCCAGAATGCCCCTGGAAAGAACCAGCGACGAGTCTTCCTCTGCTATCTGCAGAGGACCTATTATCAATCCACACTGCTGGACTTATGTTTACAGCATCCATTTATCTGTCCATGGCACTTCCCTAAATATGCATACTATTAATTAAAAGGAGACCAGAGCTTCATATATTACTAAATGAATCGATTATAACCATTGCTGTACACATGACCAAGTTAAGGGAGAATGAAAGTGCAGGGAGTCTTATAAGGACAGAGTGATATTACATTTGGAAAGATAAGTTATTCAACATTTGCTAGTAAGAGTGTAGCCCTAGTACTTGAGAAGAACACAATAAAAAAAATTGTATGCATGGATATTACTACTAGTATGTCAAAGAAAGCTGGCTCAAAATGCTACGGTTTGTTCTTAACCCATAATCATGTTAACCGTGTGTTATGCCAAAAAAGAACCAAGCAAGCACATAACCGAGGTGGCAGGAAGAGGACATACACTCAGAAAGTGGTGGGGTTATCCGCACAATGTTGCTGTGTGCCGAGTCGACTGCAAGGAGCTCCCCGCCCTCAACAGGAGACACTCTGATGGTGTGCGGCGTGACACCAAGCTTGTCACCCTCGACAAGTGTCTCTACAAAGTAGCCGCTCTCAAATTGCAGCGATACCCCCACGTGGCCATCTGCCAAAATAGTTGAACACCGTGAGCAAGAGACAGAACAAGAGCACAAATATCAGCAGCTGCGGTAACGGGCGGTAACGTATGATCAACGACTTGGGCCACAATGAGCAAAAATACAAATCAGTTGAGCCTCTGCTGGATCTGGACTCGGCTAAGACACTTCTAAGAGCAGGACGAGCAAACTTCCAAATCATTAGGTTGGCCCTGTTGGGGTTTATTTTGGTGGTTTAGCAAGTTACCTCACCAATACAGGGCCAGCTGAACAGAAGGCGGATAATACTGAAATAATTATGAAAAATTCGAAAAATGTCGGAGCTCGTCCCCATTGAGAAGATGGTTTACCCCCTCCCACCCCCACCCCAATTATCTTCCCGTTTGTTGTGGTCTCTATTATTCCCCACTCATCCTTTTTTTTCCTCGGGAAACACTAGTCGCTAGTGGAGTGGAACCGTGTTCATCAATCATCTGTACTAAAATAGAAGCGGAAGTCGACCGCGTCCCACAGCAGCAATCGCTGCGAGCAACAAAATCGAAACCGCAGGCCCCCCTTGCCGCGCGAGGGATTCCGCAGGTGAACTAGGGAGCGACGGCGACTCACCGGCGTACTGGGGGTGGCCGGGCAGCTTGGGCCCGTGCGTCGAGGGGCCGGCCCGCGGCCACCTGACGACCGACGACAGCTGCTTCACGATGGTGCCTGCGCGCGGCACAAAAGGCAGGAGTACGTATTAGTAGAAACTCGGGATCGAATCGCCCCTATCGGGCCGCATTTGAACAGGGAACGGTAGCGGCGGCGACGGGCGAGCGAACCTGTGGGAGGGGCGAAGGCGGCCGCGCCGGGCCGGAAGGCGGCGGCGAGGAGGAGCACGAGCAGGAGCCGGAGCGGGGATCTCAGTCCCATGGGGAGGGTCGGTTGCTGACTCCTGTGGACTGTGGTTGGGGTTTTTTGGGAGAGAGCGAGAGGCAAAGGGCCTTTTCGCTTTCAGACGGCGGCCTCGGTGACGTTCTCGGTTCCTCTTGTGCTCCGCGGGCGCGTGCACCGAGTGCGACTGCCAAGTCTTGTCTTGTGTCGTGTACTCGTGCGCCGCAGACCCGCAGCGCCGATTCCGCTGCCGACTTCTCTGCGACTGCATTAGGCCAGTCTCGACGAACATTTCATCAACACATCTATATTTTGAAACAGCGTAGAATAGTTTTATCCTCATAAAACTATCTCTACTCCTATAAAATTCTCATCATCTCTTGCTTCATTAATAGGATGTCACATCAGCACATTTAATGATCATGAAACTCTGATGAAACTCCATTGAGACTGACCTTAACCTCATGTTCCCTCTGGCATGTGGAACCCCGGCGGCCCGGCGATATATGCGGCGGCAATACTTGCACTAGTGTTTAGGCTAGTGTCAGTGGGGGTTTCATGGCTCAGTTTTCAACACGCTCATATTTTGAAAACAGTGTAGAAGAGTTTCATCACATGAAACTCTCTCTACTCCCATGAAACTTTCATTATGTCTCTTTTCATCAATACAGTGATATGTCAGCATATTTAATGTCCATGAAACTTTATGAAACTCCCATTGAGATTGACCTTATTAAGGCCAGCTGGACTTATTACAATCAGGATTATATATAGAAAATTTGTCGAAGGATAGAAAGATATAAAGAACGATTTTTATACAAATAGTTCTTTAAATAGTAACAATAATTTAAAAAGTGAGTTTAAAGAAGACTCTTGCATATGCTCTAAAACTAGAAATCATGTTTTCTTAATTCTCTACGATAATTTATACCTAATAATAAAGAGACAAAATTTTCGACATGATTTTTTCCACCTGTAAGGTGTAAGACGTAACCGTCCGTGACTCTGTAAGATGTAAGATGTAACCCACGATGGATTCAGAACCGGTAAAATTTTTCGTGCTTTTACAAAAACTACTTGGTGCGCGAGTAAACGCTAAAAAAGAGATACAATCGGAGACATGCAGACGCGTATCGACAAACCGAACCAGGCATGATGATCTCCGATCCGAGTTGGACTCTACTCCTCGCGACCAACGACATGTCCTGTCAGGGCCTATAAAACTGCGGCCCACCATCAGCAACCAAACCAAAGCCAGCCCACAAGGCTAGCATCGGGAGCCGCAAGCCATCTAGCGCTTCACGTCACGCACCGCCGCTCGCAGCTTGGCCCATATATTAATTAACCCCTAAACAACATGAATTAATACTTTCCTGCACGCCACTAGAGATCTGAAGCTTTGAATCAACGACACGAACTCAACCACATCTTGTGTTGGACTAGCACAATCGTTCAGAATTCCCTGAGGTGTCCAATTTAGTCTAGACAAACATGACTTTAAACTTAATGCATGCACCACTAGAATACACGAGATGGAGGTTTACTCATGTATAGAATCGAGAGAGGTTTCCTATCATAATCATCAGCAGATTGACTACGATCCGGCCGCCCTCAGCGGCGATGAAGATATCACCCTATTCTCGGCAGGATCATACGGCAGCACCCTCGCGCAGGAGGGAGGGCTCGAGCAACAGGACACTGCTATTGTCAGGGTTCGAGGGTTCGAGGCACGTGCCGATGGCCCCGAGCTCACCAACCAACACGAGCTAATGTTGCGGCTAGGACATACAATGCCTCGTGCGCCACGCGTTCCACAATGGGGACTTGTAGGGCGACGATGCGTACCAGCGGGCGCTAGACGCCGACAGGCTCGTGTCACCGTGCCATCATGCTCAACTAAGTGATGTGGTCGGCGATAGCGAGGATGCAGCCAACGACGCCAAGAGGGATGCACGCACAACAACACACAAGCAGCGACAACTTTTGTTGATGGGTTTCTTTTCGTCTTCGTAGCTATGGGTTTGCATTGTTCAATGTTGGAACAATACTACATTAGATAGTTTTTTTGCCATTGCAACGCATGGGTATATTTGCTAGTAAATATAAAAAAGGATAAAAAGAATCTGGTGGCACATAGTACTCCCTCTGTCGAGGAAACATGCAACTATGGGTTGCGTGCCAGAAAAAATAGTTCACGTTTGACCAAGTTCCTACTGAATAGTATTCATATTCATGACTCCAAATCAATTTATTATGAAAATACATTTCATAATTAATCTAATAATATTTATTTGATATCATAAATATTAATACTTTTTTTTTTATCTATAATTAGTCAAACTTAAGATATTTAAATGTAACACTGTGCTAAAATTGCATGTTTTCCTAAATGGAGGGAGTATAAGACAAAATAGTAATTTCTATTGGACATTATTTGTGTCTATCTATAGATTAGATGAACACGGTTTCAGGCATCCAGAGGAATCCAATGGGCCAAAAAGGGTCCACAAAGCCCAACTTTTCTGAACAACTAAAAGGGTTGGGCCTTTAGGGTAGGAGGAGCGAGTGACATAGGTGCAAAGCACTTCCCCTCAAAAAAAAAAGAAAAAGAAAAAAAGTCATACGATATGATATGACGCACGGCGTCCGTCCTCCAACGGCGCTCGTCAGTCAACTTCTAAAAAAACAAAAAGAAAAGATAGCGCTGCTCCCTTCTCCAGCCGCAAGCAGCGCGTCGCCACTCACCATGGCCGTCTCCAGGGGCGGAGGATCCGATATGGCAAGGTATGGCGCTCGCCATACCTTGAATCCTGCGAGCATCGCCTCAGCGAATCGCTGCCAGTCCGTCCAAGGCTGAATCTCTGAGAAGCCTGGGCTGCTGGAGGAACAGGATGAGATGAGGTCTAAACGAATCGTTATTGTACTTGGGCTTCTATTTGGGCCGACTAGTGTTCCGGTTTCCACAGCCCATGTGAGTTCCCGTATCGATCTCCCTGTCGCTGTTGCCTATAACAGTTGCGATTTGCGAGTTATTAGGAATCTGTGAGGCTGGGACGCCGCCGGCCACCGCGCACGACTGGGTGCCGCTTACCCGCGGTTTCAGGTCGCCGTGTACGTGTGTGTGGCTGTAGTGCTATACGAGTATACGGCACAACACACAACAACATTTTCACGTACGAGATACGACAGTTCACAGCCTGAGGAATGTAGGGCAGAGTCACTGGAATCGACGAACACTCTACTAGTCCACTTCCACTCGATCAGGTAAGTTGTTCATTTGTTTAATTGTTACTGTATATTATATAATATATTATTGCTATTTCATTCATTTGTTCAGTTTCTTTATTTGTTTATTTGGTTGTTAATTTGGCATTTTTGTTCGTCAACGTAGGAAGCATGGCAAAAGTAAAAATGGATGCAAAGCAAAGGGCAAAGCCAATGGTAAAATGGGATATGTATTGAACTGCGGGTGACGACCAACTTCAAGTTTGGGCACCGGAGTTTCTTAAGTTACTCTATTATTGTCATCTAGCTCGCCATACCTTAATTTTATTTCTTCCTCCGCCACCGGCCGTCTCCAACATGGTGGCACCGCATCCGTCCCCATCCCGCGCTGCTCCGCGCTCATCTCCCCACTCCGTGCTGCATGGCATGGCCGTCCGCCCAATCTGCTTGTCGCCGCTGCCATCCCTTGCAACGCCTCCATCCCACGCAGCGGCCCACTCCGGTGCGCCGCCACCATCCCCTGTCGCGCCATGCTATGCTCCGTCCTCCGCCACGGCCAGGCCAGGTGCCAGGAGAGGAGGGCGTCGTAGGTCAGGCCTAGGCCAAGCGCAGGCGTAGCTGGCCGCTGCCAGGGCGCATGTTGCAAGCTTATATTTCAAGCGTTTTAACTGTTTTATAAGTATATTTTAAGTGTTTCATGTTGCAAAAGTAGATCCAGATGTTGCATACGTTGCAAATGTTCCAGAGGCACGTTGCAAGTGTTTGTTCAAAATGTTTTCAGACATGTGTTTGCAATCGATTTTTGATTTGGATGTTGCATATGTTTCACACATGTTGTAAGAGTATGTTCCAATGATTTTAGTTATTTCAGTCTTATGTTGCAGTAAGTGTTTTCATGTTGCACATTGCAAGTGTTTTATTTAAATGTCGCATATGTTTCAAGTATATGTTGCAAATATTTCATCTACATTAGACATATGTTACATTCAAATGTTTCATGTTTCAGAGGTGTGTTCAACGAGTCATGGGAGCACCTGGGGTCTTACGGATGAGGGCGTGCTCGTCCTCATCCCGACTCTCGAGTCCCGCCCGCGCGTAGAGAGGGGAGCGGTGTTATTGGGAAGGAGCCACGAGCACTACGATAAGAGCAGAGTGCGCGTACAGGGCGTTGCTAGGCGGACGGGGATGGGCTGCACGGGCGTCCACACGCACATCAGTCCCGAATGTGCAGGCGCTAGCCACGCCCAAAATCATACTCTCGTACGCTTGTACTTACTTCGTCTTGCAATACAATACATTTCAAAAAAAATTTAAGTAACTTAAGTAAATATTTAAATTGTGTGTGTCATGGATTAAAACCAGTTAAAGAGTTTTCTTCTCAAATTGTGGCTTTCTTGTTAACAAATTTTGCTAAATCCAAATATTTTTTTTAGATAATGGGAAAAAGTTCTGACTTCAGCATACTTTGAAAAACAAGCATCAGTCCAAAAAAAAACAAGAAAACACACCCAAAATTTAGAACATTAAATTTAAACATATGCTCCACATGGGATGCCATTTATTTCAGTACAAATTTTAGAAGTCAATGCACTGTATTGTAGGACGGAGGAAATAGACACAAAATTGTAATGTTTTCTGATTTCTATATCTATAGACGAGAAATACACACAAATGCGAGAACTAAAAATACTAGCCCATCAATTACACACCTAATAGTTTAAAGAGAAACATATATTCTAAAAGATACATTAAGTATTACTAATAACAAACATGTCTTTGTGTTGCAACAAAATATTTAGTTTGTTGTACAGTCATTTCGAGCTCATATCTTTGTTGAATTTATTTGTTGGCCTTGAGCCCTTATTTCAAATAAATCATAAGGCCTATACTAATTGTTAAGTGTAATAATAAAAGATCAATTGAAGAGAAATTGATTGTAGATTAGCTCGGCTTAAATAAGTGACTATTGTATGTATCTATTGTGAAGCTGAGAAGTGAAGGCGAGCCACACCTACACCCGCAACATGCCAAGTTCAGATTAGCACAAATGCAAAAATCTGAGAAAACAAAAATTGGTTCTATGCAACATGCCAAGTTCAGAGTAGCAGATTGCACAAATGCGCCCATCAGACGCTGAGAGAGCACCGATTCGCGCTCTGGATCATATGGATGGGATCTCCAGAATAGCAGGGACTGGCTTGTTGTATCTATCCACCAGAAATCTTATTATGTTTGCAAATCTGTCACCCCACGGAACTCACACAACAGATTAGGCATCAGCACCTGGATCTTCTTAATGTTCTATGCACATCTGCAGGGGAACGACTTATAGGATGGAGGTTTCTACTACATTAGCTATCAAGTACTAATGGTTTCCACAACACTTTAGATTTCCTTAGTCACAAAAAAAAACACTTTAGATTTCCTTTCTCCTTTCTGATATTGATTAACGCTCCTGCATAACAGTGGGAGTATCCAATAGTAAATTGTCCAGCATTTGGCACTAATGAACATGCACTGTAATCAATTATAGTTTGATTTAAATATTAAAAGCACTGGAACATAGGTTTAAGACTTCTAGTGAATTAAGCTGCAAGTATATATTTAACAAAGGATCAATTGGGCAAACCCAACAGGAGCCACAACCAACAAAGAGAATGGTAATATAATAATAGTAAAAGGAGATCAAAATAGCAAAGGATAAGACTGACAACAAAACTGGGTTTAAGTCAAGTCTTCAAGCTGATTTTCTCATCTGAAATGACAGGTATATACTGATGCATGACAATCTGGCAGGGGTTTAAAAAGCCTAGCTACATGCTATATTATTCTTAATATGCAAGAAAAGCCATAACTTGAAGAGGACCTTTCAATTTTAGGTTCCAAAAGGCTCAGCCACAATTACCTCCAAGCAGCAGCAGCACCAGCACCAGCACCAGCACCACCACCATAAATAAAAAACAAAAGAAAAAAAATCCCCTCCTTTCTGTTCCTTATCTAACAATGAACCAATACACAAATAATATGCATGCGCATGTGATGGTTCACTTGCATACTGGCTGACGAGCACAATAAATATCCTCCCGAGGCCCAAGCACTAAACTCTTTGAATGCATCTTAATTTTGTTTCACTGTCATCTGCCATGAAACAATTAACAGTACTGGTACTGAACCATCAGGACAGCAACAGTAACAAGAGTATGAAGTAATAGGCATACAAGTAATGATTGTAGAATTGTAGAATGAAATAATGACAGGAGTTCCTTGCCATTGATAAGATTACAACCTAAAAGCAACACTCAAGCATATCTGTATCATCTCGAAAATTACATGAAAGCTCACAACTATGGACACCAGCGGCGGTGGAGCTAGCCAAAAAACAATGGTGGCGCACTATAGTAAATAATTTTTGTCTAAAGGGAAAATATATTGCCAAAACAAGACAATCACCAATTCACCATATAAAGTTTGATTTACCCGGTGCCTGTGTACCACATAGAAGCAACATTCAGGTACATTAGTCGTGATCCAGGCCAGAAGTAGGAAGGAAGCTTAGATGTATTTAACTCACTGCAGGGGAAACCCTAAATGTTACTATAATATCCATTATCTTTTTGAAACGAATCAGTCAGGAGAGCTGCCGATTATATTAAAAAGAAGATAAGCCCAAAGTGGGCACACACCGATACAACAACGACCAACAGCAGTGCCGGAAAACAAACTCAACCAAAGGAAAAAACTGTTGGAAATTGTACTCTATTGATTTTGGCTAACCCTAGAAGGGTAGCTATATAGGTAAGCATACATGGACTTCATGGGCCTAGCCTCATGGGCCTAATACTCTTATACTCCAACACCCCCTGCAGTCTGAACTACCGGCGCAGCGGAGTTTCAGACTGTACAAGAAAGAAAAAAGAACTCGGTGAAGGTCGCGGACGGGAGGCCTTTGGTGAAGATGTCGGCGAACTGGGAGGTGGTCGGAACATGAATGACCCGCACCTCGCCGATGGCAACCCGTTCACGGACAAAGTGTAGGTCGATCTCCACGTGCTTCGTCCGCTGGTGTTGGATGGGGTTGGTGGAGAGGTAGACCGCACTGACATTGTCGCAGTAGATCAACGTGCTCCGGGAGGACGGAGTGTGGAGCTCGGCGAGAAGCTGCCGGAGCCAGGAGGCCTCAGCCACGCCGTTAGCGACAGCGTGGTACTCCGCCTCGGCACTGGAGCGGGAGACCACAGGCTGACGCTTGGACGACCAGGACACCAGGTTGCCGCCCAAGAAGACAGCGTAGCCGGAGGTGGAGCGCCGAGTGTCCGGACACCCGGCCCAGTCGGCATCAGTGTAGACGACAAGCTCGGCAGCGGAGGACCGGTGAAAGAGTAGGCCGTAGTCGACCGTGCCGCGGAGGTAGCGGAGGAGGCGCTTGAGAGCAATGAGGTGAGGCTCTTGGGGATCATGCATGTGAAGACAGATCTGCTGAACTGCATAGGTGATGTCCGGCCGGGTGAAGGTGAGGTACTGAAGGGCACCAGCAAGACTCCGATATGCAGTGGGATCTGACACTGGGGGCCCTCTGCCTCTGACAACTTGCCCTGTGTATCAACCGGAGTGGAGCAGGGGTTGCAGCCAGTCATCCCAGCTCGCTCCAGGATATCTTGAGTATACTGCCGCTAGTGAAGAAGTAACTCAGCAGGACGAGGCTCAACAGTGACCCTGAGGAAATGGTGGAGCACACCCAGATCTTTCATAGCAAAACTCCTGCTGAAGAGCGGTAATGATACGGCGGAGAAGTGGCTCACTGGAGGCTGTGAGGACAATATCATCAACATAGAGCAGCAGGTACGCAGTGTCCGCTCCATGGTGATAGATAAACAGAGATGTATCAGACTTGGCCTCCACAAACCCCAGTGTCAGCAGGAAAGCAGCAAACCGATGGTTCCACACCCGGGAGGTCTGCTTGAGGCCGTAGAGAGACATGTTGAGCCGGCAGACCATGTCAGGACAGAAAGAATCAACAAACCCCGCCGGCTGACTGCAGTAAACTGTCTCAGTGAGAAGACCGTGAAGAAAGACATTCTTAACGTCCAGCTGATGGACGGGCCATGACCGAGCAAGAGCCAGCGATAGCACGGTGCGGACGGTGGCCGGCTTCACCACTGGGCTGAAGGTCTCATCATAGTTGACCCCAGGGCGCTGAGTGAAGCCCTGGAGAACCCAGCGAGCCTTGTACCGCTCGAGAGTGCCATCAGCCCGACGCTTGTGGGTCCAGATCCACTTGCTGGTGACGACGTTGGAGCCCGGCGGCCGGGGCACCAAATCCCATGTCTGGTTGGCGAGGAGCGCCGCATACTCCTCTTTCATCGCGCGGCGCCAGTGAGGGTCCAACAAGGCGTCACAGACGAAAGAGGGTACTGGAGAGACCTGCGTGTCACCGGGCAACGCCGCGAGAGCCCGGGGCGGCAGTGTGCCAGCCGCGTGCCGCAGCACCATCGGGTGAACATGTCGCGGGTGTCGGTGAAGAAGCGGTGGGTGGTAGACCGGTGGTACGACACGGACAGGCAGGGACTGCGATGGTGGTATCGGTGTCCCCGGTGGAGAAGAGGCCTCGAGTGATGGCGGCGGCCGCACACGGCGCTGGTACACGCGTACCGGCTCGGCGAACCGCGTAGGAGGTGTCGGGGCAGCACCACCGCGGGCAGAGGACGACAGCACCGAACCCTCATCGGGCGAAGTGGCCGAGGCCCCCGGACCCTCGTCGAGCGGAGAGGCCGGGGCAGCACCGAAGGACGACTGACCCGGACCCGTGGAATCACGGGCGGCCGGGGAGCGGGGACAGGAGCTCGGTAAGGAGCTCGGTGAAGGAGTACCTGCAGGAGACCACAAAAAAGATGGCTGAACCACCATGTCAGTGGGAAACAGAGAGGAGAGATCAAGATCAGAAGTGGTAGTGGGTGTGCTGGAGGTGGAGAAAGGGAAGACGGACTCATCGAACACCACATGGCGAGAGATGAGGACTCGTCGGGAGGTAAGGTCAAAACAACGGTACCCCTTGTGATCCGGGGAGTACCCGAGGAAGACAGAGAGAGTCGAACGGGGTGCCAGCTTGTGGGGAGAAGTGACAGCGGTGTTAGGGTAACACGCGCACCTGAAGACGCGAAGGTGATCGTATCGAGGAGGGATACCGAAAAGAGCATGGTGTGGCGTAGGAGCGGGGCAGGCAGTGGAAGAAAGACGGTTGAGGAGGTAGGTGGAGGTGTGCAAGCTCTCAGCCCAGAAACGAGTAGGAAGAGACGCCTGGAGTAGAAGGGTGCGCATGGTGTCGTTTGTGGTGCGAATCATGCGCTCAGCCTTGCCATTCTGAGAGAAGGTATACGAGCAAGACATGCGCAACTAGACACCGTGAGAGAGGAAGAAGGCACGGGAGGTAGAGTTATCAAACTCACGACCATTGTCATACTGGACAGCCTTGATGGTGAGGCCAAACTGTGTGGACACCCAAGTGAAGAAGTGAAGAAGCGCGAGAAAAAGCATCAGACTTCGCACGCAAGGAAAAAGTCCACGAATAGTGAGAAAAATCATCAACCACCACAAGATAGTACTTATATCCAGAGATACTGATGACAGGAGATGTCCATAGGTCGCAATGTACAAGATCAAACACGCGGGCCACATGTGAAGAACTATGAAAAGGAAGACGAACATGACGGCCCAATTAGCACGCATGACACAAATGCTCATCAGGAGCTCGAGTACATGGAATGTCAGAGCTCCGACTGAGCTGCAGTAGGGCATCACGTCCAGGATGGCCGAGGCGCCGGTGCCAAGTAGTGGAGGAAGTAGTGGCGGTGAAAGCAGCTGACAAAACGGGCGAAGAAGAAGATGAAGTAGCCGCCGGGAAGCGAAGAGTGTAAAGGGGCCCCGTGCTGTCACATCGGAGTAGAGGACGCCGGGAAGCTAAATCCTTTACAGTAAGACCAGAAGAGTCAAACTCCACAGAACAAGAATTATCGGCTGTAAAATGACAAATAGAAAGAAGGTTGTGAATCATAGAAGGAGCAACAAGAACATCAGGAAGACGAAAGGAGCCATGAGCACTGGCGGTACCCACAGATCCTATAAGACACAAACCATTTGCGACCATAATGGACGAAGGGAGAGAAGAAGAGGGAGAATGAACAGAAGAGAGTATACCAGGGTCAGGGGTGGTGTGGTAGGTAGCACCCGAGTCAGCGATCCACTTAGGGCCGACAGGAGGTGTCAGGCCCAGAGTGCTGAAAGAACGTGCCAAAGCCGCCTGGTCCCAACAGGCAGGCCCAGGCGAGGTGCCGGAAGGTGTAGTCCACAGAGACGTGGTGGAGACGCCGAGAGGTGGAGCACCAGCAAGCATAGCCGTCGGTGGGCGAGGCTCACCGCCGGGAGCGTGGAAAGGCCACATAGAGATGCGCCATGACCACGGGTTCTGGAAAGAGGGCCATGGTGCACCCTGTGGAGTTGTCGACACCTGGTTGCTCCCACCACGCCCCCCACGTCCAGCCGCCATGGCCTCCCCCACCCCCGCTCGGCCCGGAGGGAGGGGGACCAAGAAGAGACGACGACGGCGGAGCGGACGGACGCGGTGGAGCGAACGGACGTGGCGGAGTAGCAACAAGGGCCGTCGAGGAAGTCGTCGAGGACCCCGACGCGGAGGTGGACCCTGGCTGGAGGCCCTGAGCAAGCTCCTTCATGACAAGATCATCACGGACCTGCAGGAAGGTGGGGAAGGGGCGCTGGCGGGTGATCCACGTCCTGAGGTGGGCGTAGCGGTCACTGAGCCTGCGGAGGACATTGAGGACCAGGATGCGGTCCTCCACGAGCCAGCCAAGGTCGCCGAGGGAGTTCGCCATGGTCTTCATCTTGTGGCAGAACTCACCAACAGTGAGATCACCCTGCACGAAGGTCCGAAAGCTCGCATCGAGCCGCAGAGCCGGGGCCTCGGCATTGCCCAGAAACTGGCCCTCGAGCGCCAGCTATGCCTGGCGAGCGTCAGACGTGTTGTGAACGAGGTCGTGGAGGTCGAGGGAGATCGTCCCGATGATCCAGGAGAGGACGATGCTGTCAAGGCGCAGCCACGAGGGGTCTGGGCTGTGACAGAGGCATCGGCGAGGACGTGGTCGTCGAGGGCGTAGCGGCGGAGGGTGAGGAGGACCAGGTCCTGCCAACGGGCGTAGAATGGCGACTCGGGCTTGAGCACGACCGGGACGAGCAGGCAGATGTTCTGAATGCCCCCGGCCTGGTAGTGAAGCTACGCCACGAGAGGATCGGCCAGATCATGCCAGATGACCCCGGTGGTGGATGCGCGGTGGCCCGTCGAGCCGGAGGAGGCGGCGCCGATGTCGTGGTAGGTGTGAGGGGCGAGGAGCTGCTCCGCTTCGGCGCTCTGGCGGGCCAGTGCATCGGCGGCATCCCGCTCGTGCTCCCAAGCGAGGGCAGCCGCACGGACACGGGACTGTCCCTCTACGGCCGCTGCCCGGGCAGAGACGAGCGCGACGGCGAGGGCGGAGTCGGTGTTGGCGCCGTGGAACCTGGGCGGTGGCGGTGGGGTGGGGAAAACACCTTGGGCCAGTCTCCCACCCGCGGCCATGGCCGAACGGGCGCTGGACGGCAAGCCCAGGCCAGCGGCGGCGGCAGTGGCCGGGTCCCCGGCGCTCGCGCGCAGGAGACCAGCCAGGGCGGCCTGGAGAGTCGCGGCGCCCGGTCCCCCGGCGCCCGCGCCCAGGAGACCCGCCAGGGTGGCCTGTAGAGGTTCTGCGGCCACTCCCGCGCGGTGGACCGCATCCACGCCCGCGCCAGCTGGGGGTCCGTCGTCCGCACTAGCGGCTGGTGCGGCCGCGCCCGCGGCGGCTCCCGCAGCGGCGCCGTCAGCCCCCGCGCCCGCGCCCGTGGCCAGAGCGGCGGCGGCACTGGGTCGGGTCTGGTCAGCGACGGTGGGGCGGGCAGCAGAGCTAGCGACGTGGGCCCAGGTGGAGGGAAGGGGGAAAAGTGAGAGTAGGTGGGAGGAGGAGGGGAAGGAGGCCGCCCGGCCATGGCGGCCGGCGGCGCCTGGCGGCTGTGGCGACTGTGGCAGGGGAAGGGAGGGGAGGAAAGAAACCCTAGCTTGATACCATGTTGAAAATTGTACTCTATTGATTTTGGCTAACCCTAGAAGGATAGCTATATAGGTAAGCATAAATGGGCCTCATGAGCCAAGCCTCATGGGCCTAATACTCTTATACTCCAACAAAAACAACTCTAGTCGGTCGGATTGGGAAATCGACACAAACCACACAGAACCGAAGCTCAACTCAGAAAAAAGAAGAGAAAAAAGAACCACCACCAACGCCAAACCACCACACTGCACCGGCAAGCCTCGGACGTCAAGGATGTCAGGGCAAAAACACCGTCGTCACTGCTTGCGCTGTTGTTACCGACGATGATCCACACCGAGCTTGCCTGCTGCCAAGCCGGACTAGCCGCCGTAGGTCGCTGCGAGCCACTCCAGCAATTGGATCCGCTTGCGCCGCCTGTCAAGACGATGTACCACACCGCACTAGCCACTACCAAACAGGGCTAGCCGCCGTAGTCCACTGCAAGCTGCCAAACCAACGCGTGAGTAGCTGCCTCTAGCGCTTACCAAGCCGATCCCGTCCACCACGAACCAAGTGTGTATAGCTTCCAGTAGCCTAGCTGTCTCATTGAAGCATAAGTGCCACACACAGCCTCCGGCTGCCAGTTAGAGTCTCCTTGCACCAAAACAATGGCAGCTAAGCGGGACCGCCCACCGCCACACCACGCTGATCACCTCAGCAATGCAATCTGCTGGCCACCTCCTCCCACGTCGGCCTCCTCGCCAACTCCATGGGCGCCTCCCACGCTGGCCTCCTCGTCAACTTCGTGGTCACAACTCACCAACTGCCAAACAAATGCGAAGCCCTCCAATCGCCGTGCCAACACCCTCCTCCCGACCACCTTCCGCCGCAGTGGACACCGGAAACTTGAATCCTCAGCTAGGCCTCCACCTTCCTCGCCACAACGGTGGCGGCCATCACATACTGACAGTCACGGGCTTCCAAAGCGACGCCTCCAAAGAGGGATGCGACGCCACCAGTGCCACCATCGCCTGACCAGAAGGTCAAGGCACTACACCTAGGAAGAGCACGCCGTGCAAGGGGTAGAGAGCCGATCGATGGACGCTTCCAAGGAAGAATATGGCGCCCGAAGGTGTCGCCGTCATCGGTCCAAGGGACACGGCTTTCGCCATGGCACCTCAACCCCGTGCGTGGCGGTGGCCAAGGCCTGTACTCGCTGCACTAGCCGCCCCCCGTTGCGGGCTACCATCCCCCAGCAACCAGCCGACAGGGCACGCAATACTACCACATGTCGAGGTCACTGGAGACCGCCGCCGCCGGATCTGGCATGGCACCAGTTGTCGTCACTGTCGGCCTCCGCCGGTTGCCACGAGGCACATGTCCCACCATCACGGGCTCCGTCAGGACACCACCGATGCCCCTAGCTAGAGCCACCGCCACCGCGTCGCCACAGTCGCCGACCCTAGCATGGAGCCAGCCACCGAGGCGCAAATCTAGGTGCCCAAGCACTCACGCCCAAGCAGCAGTTCCGCCCGGCCGTCGCGCGATGCCCTGCTCCTCGATCAGCCACCACCTCGAGCTGCGCCGCTGATGGAGCAGCAGAGGAAGCCCCGGTTGAGGGACGCAGATCCACACACGGGGGGCGCCGGATCCACTCACGAAGGCCCCGGACCTAGACTCCCACGGAGCTCCGCTGCCGCCGGACGATGATACCACCGTCGTCGCTCGAAGCCGCTCGAGATTCCACCGAGAGCAGCAGGGAAAGGCCATGCCGTAGCCTTCCTCGCAGTCGTGCAGGCCTCCCGGCGACCTACTTGGGCGGCGGCAAAGCAGGGGACAGAGGGAAGGGAGCGGTGGCGCGGTAGATGGACGGCCACCCGAGTCGCCCCAGAGGCGGAGCGACGCGGGGGCTGGCTGAGTTGCGTCTTAAGGTGATCGATTGTAATATCCATTATCGATAAAAAGCATAAGGAAAGAAACAGTTAAGAGGTATAAAAATGACAGGGATTGTTCTGCAAAGAACATGACATGAAGCAGGAACATATGATACATGCTATTAAAAGATCCATTACTATCAAAATGCATAGGAAACAAACACTAAGAGATGTGTTGAGTGAAAAGGATTGTTCTGCAAAGAAGACTTTTAAGACCGTATAACAAAACCGTTGTGGGACAACAATCAACCAAGGTTTTGAAAATCAACGATTACGACGCGCCTAGTCGCGACTAGTCGCTAGGCTTTGGCCTGGCGCCTGGACTAGGGGGTAGTCGGGCCTCAAGTCGAGCGGAGAAGGATAAGGGGGAGAAGGGGGAGAGAAAGTCGTGTGCGTACTCGCCTCGACCACCGCCGGGAAGCAGGTCCCGTCGGCTGCGCTGCTCGCGACTCGCCTAGAAGCAGATCCCGCCGGCGAGCCTCCTGCCCGCCTGGCAAGACCCGCCGGCGACGCGGCTCGTGCTCCTCCCCGCCGGCGACGCCTCCCTGCTCCTCTCCACCGGTGACGCGGGTCGTCCTCCTCCCCGCCTGGCGGAGGTCGCTGGTGGGGGAGGAGGAGCGGGCGCGCGGTGAAGGGGAGCGGCGGCGCGGGTGAGCGGGCGCAGAGAGGCGTTCGGGAGGGAGAGAGAGGAGCAGGGGAGAGGATAAGGGGCGCGTGGCGAAGGGGAGCAGAGGTCGCTGGTGGGTGAGTTGTGGTGGGTGAGTTGGGCCGTTAATGGGCCTTTTTTCTATTTCTCCCCATTCCATGACCACTTCTCTTCTATTTTTTTCTTTTCTTTTAAGTAAATATACATGTATTCTGCTCAAAAAATGTATATATACATGTATTAGCCATCGCCTAGCAAAACGCCTAGCATCGCCTAGGCTCGACTAGTCTCTAGGCTAAGGGTCGTCGCCTAGATTTCGCCTAGCGCCTAGCAAAACTTTGCAATCAACACAAATTTGTTTGTACATATGCATGAAGTGGTGGCAACCGTGTACTCGGGTAAAGCAGTTAAATCCTAGGGGTAGCTGGTGAGGAGCAATGCTGCTGACTGAGGACTATGAAAGAGGAATTTACGGCTCTCTTATGCTGATCGCCATGACTCATGAAGGAATCAGCTAACAATTTTCAATTGCACACACACCTCTTATGTCATGAGCGGCCAACTGCCTTCCCACCAAATGTCAAGATAATATACAAGTACTTATTGGATCTAATTCACTGCAGAGAGGGAAGAATACGATTCAACAAAGAAATTCCAAGTGTACTATTCACATCCCACCTTTTTCTCTTAACTATAATTTAAATTTCACATTGATAGGATACAGTTGCCCCAATAACCACACCAACATTAGCATCAACATGTAGTCACGCTTCATGACTCAGATCTTGAATCTTTGTCAAAAAAAAATTCATCCATCACTCAAAGAGTTGACTGTGTATACATGTTTCTAGGTCCATGTTTGATAATGCTGACATTGAGTAGAGTTACAGAACTGCAGGAAACAGAAGCACATATTTATTTAATTGTGTCCGATAACACAGCTAGAACAATTGTATGTAAAGATAGCTGCCATATAGTTCAACTGCATAACCTGCATAAGTTGGAGGATTGCTCTTTTCACAGAAATTTTATGCCTTTCAATTCAAGTAAGGTGCATAAAAACAGATGGACCAAAGTCTGGTCTTTCTTATGCCATCAATAAAAATAAGTATGCCCTAAAAACTTGGCATAGTTTAGTTTGATCTATGAAGATTCACTACATTGTAGTGCAATGCAGATGTGAAGTGTATATATAACTATATAAAGAGGACCACTCCATAAACACGCAAGTACATGATCAGTCAGATTACCATCCCAAGCTATTGCGATTTCCAAATTCCAAGTATTAGTTTTAAGAATTTTGCTTTCAGGATGCACATAACATTCATGGAAATGAGAGGATGGAGGAACCAGCCAGACAATACTTCAAGAGTTGTGACATTGTTTTTCTTTTCTGTGATATAATGGAATTGTGAGAAATCAGGCCATAACAAGCATGTGGGTGCAGGAAGTAGAAGTTCTCCTCTGGTGCTGCAATGTCTATGCATAGTATCGATTGCTAGTTAATTTTATGAGCAGAGTATTCGATCTTGGCATCAAATTCATAAGGAGGTTGGCAGGAACAGAAGACAATGCATCAAGGCGAACCAAGCAATGACTCTACACAGGGAAAAGAAAAGGAGACCGTACCTGGGTGGGAAGTAGCGGATGACGCTGAACTGGTTGAAGGTGCACCCTCCTTGCGGAGGATGTGGGTGAATGTGTCGTGATGCCATTGTATGAGTACGTGAGGGCCACCAGCCACAATATCTCATCCTAGTTCTGGTCTTCAGGAGCAGCAGCTTGACACATTCTGCTGGCATGGCCCCCATCTTGGCCACCATGGTCACCGCACCTCCCATGGAGAAGTCCATCACCAGACTTGACAGTGAGCTTACACGGCTCATCAGCCTCCCCTCCTTTCAGTTGTTCAGTGCTGCCAGTGCAGTGGCAATTACTCAGCTCTCCGGCGAGCAGCGATGATCAGAATCGGAGACAGATGGGGATTAAAGGCTCCTTTACTCCTCTTTTGAGTGGCTGACAGATTATTGGATGCGAAATCCACTTGAATCCTCTTCGAAAAAGGTCGGACGCCCCTGCAAAAATGTCATGTGCATTTGCACATGACATGCTCATATGATGTTAGCGGAAATCCAAATCTGGAACTGAAGAACCTTCCTCAAGAGTCAAGAGATCCATCTCTTTTTCCTTAGAAAAATAGTTTGGTCATGACCTACTGAAGGATTTGGATTTACATTTCACATTGACAGGATACTATTGCCCCAAATGATCGAAGAAACACCAACATGTACATGTATTCATACTTGAAGGATTAGATCTACACATTAAATATAATTTCAGCACTCTCTGTTTACAAGAGTTATCTTTTGTTGCAATGACTCCATCTCCTTCCTTGTGAGAAAAATCTCCAGGAAAAGTTTTCCTTTTTCTTTCCCCAATAATTTTTGTGAAGTTCATCAGGCTCAGGGGTTCTTGCTTGTGCATCCCATTTGAATGATCTGGACTTCGACCAAGGATCTGAATACATTCATAACCATATGCACATCATTTCACTGCCCCTTTCATCTTGCGCTCAAAATTGTGACCATGCCGGCTCACCAACTGTTGGAGTTGATCGTACCCAGAAAGAACTCCAGCTCCTGCCATCCCTGAAAGAATATTTGCACCAACACCTCTAAATAATGTGAAGAACCCTTCGGTTGAAACTATCAGTTTTACTGCATGGAAACCGTTCTTGTATTTAAATGGTTGTCCTGAAGTCAACATCATTCTACGACGGACCGTGTCGAATGGATAGGCACAGGCCCCAGAGAATGTAGTTATTGCCCAGCCCAAGGCAAAACTCGCAAAGAAATTCCCCTGAATAACAACAAAAACAAAAGTTAAGGGTGCTATATAGAACTTAGCAGGAAACTCCTGTGATAGTCATGCTACTTCATGAGACTGTCAGTACCTCCATTGGGCCTACCAGAACTAGAGGCTTCATGCTATCATAGATACCAAAATATAGACCCCGGTACAAGGTGATTCCCATAATAGACACACTGAAACCTCGATATAGTCCAGACATGCCATCGGTTGTAAGTGTCTTCTTGTAAACATCCAGCAACCCCCTGAACTGGCGTTTGGTTCCCTGTGATTCAATTGCATCAGTAGCTAGCCTTGTTCTTGCATAATCTAGATGGTATAGCAGCAATGATGTTGTAGCTCCTGCAGCACTGCCAGAGGCTACATTTCCTGCTAACCACTTCCACTTTCCGTCTTTCTCCCTGTCATAGCCAAAGAAGCTTTTGAAGTAGCCCCTGAATGCAAAGTTAAAAGCCTGCACAATGGAAGTTTCATCTAGGTTGATTTTTCGTCAAGAAGGGAAAAAACTGATTCATTTTCCGGCCTCAGCATCTTTAAAGAAGAAGCCTCAGTTCACACAATATAGAGTTTAGATTGCGCTACCTCACACTCAACTCTACGTGCAAAACACATATAAGTGACAAGTTCTAAATTATTGACAAAGCATAAATATGAATGGCCACCCATAGGATACAAGAACCTTATCACCACCGCCTCCAGGGTGCGGTGCGACACACATAGATAATGCAACATTAAGCACAGTTAGACAAACTACAGGAAACAGCAGCACATGCTCATTTAACTGTTCGATAACATAGCTCGAATAATTGGCTGTAAAGATAGCTGCCATATAGTTCAACCGCGTGACCTGCATAAGGTTGGAGGATTGCTCTTTTCACAGAACTTATAAGCATTTGTAGTAAAATGCATAAAAACATACAGATGCAAATGCTGAGTCTGGTTGTTTTTTTATGTCATCACTAAAACTAAGTATGACTTAAAATTTGGCCTACTTTTTTTTCTGAACATGCACAAGAGCTGTGTATCATTATATTAAGAATTGAGAAAGAAAATAAAGGGAAAGAACCCTTACAAACACGCACCCCACAATCTCCTTAAACAGCCCTAGTGTATTTTCATTTATGAAGATTCACTATATAAAAGTGCAGTGCAGATGTGAATCACTGAATTGTATATATAGAGAAAGAACTCCTTGTCCACATACGTGGTCATATTACCAAGCCATTTCTCTTTCCAAAACTGTTTTAGCAAAATGCACACAGCTTTCTTTGCGACGAAAGTATGGAGGATACCCGCGAGACAACACCTTTAGAATTGTTTGCTTTTCTCTTTTCTGTGATGGAAAGGAATTGTGAACAAGGAAGGCCGTAACAAACATGTGCGTTCAGGAACTCTCAGTCCCCGAAGAAAAAAAAAGAATTCTGGATTCCTGGATCTGTAATTTCTGCACTCAGGAACGGATAATCCATGCATACCATTGATTGCTAATTAATTTTGTGAGTAGGGCATTCGATTAGGAGTCGGTGTCAAATTCATAAGCAGCTTGGCAGTAAGAGAAGGCAATGCACATATGCAATGGAGGCGCATCAAGCAATCGTATACTAAGGAGAGAGAAAAAAACGGGGACGGACCTGGGTGGGGAAGTAGCGGATGACGTTGGCCTGGTTGCCGCGCCAAAGCGCGGCGGCGCCCTCCTCGCGGAGGACGCGGGCGAAGGCGTCGCCGATGCCCTGGTAGGGGCGCGTGAGGGTGCCCCGGCGCAGCATCTCGGCCTGGTTCTGGAGCAGCAGCTTGACGCGCTCGACCGGCGCGGCCCCCGTCTTGGCCACCACGGCGGCCGCGCCGCCCATGGCGAAGTCCGCCGCCACGCTCGCCGGCGACGTCGCGGGCCTCATCGGCCTCTCCTGCTTTCGCTCGTCGGGCGCGGCGGCCATCTCTCGATGGCGGCGGTTGGTGGCTTTGGTGCCTTGGTGGGAAGAGACGGATTTGTTTTCCGCCTCGATCAAGATCAATCTGACGTGGAAAGAGACGGATTGTCGGACGCCTGACAGATCAATCAGACGCACCTCCTAAAAAAACGAACTTCCGTAATGCATCTCCAGAAGCACGACATGAAGTGTCTTGTTTGATATAATTGTATCTACTTTAATTCATGTGTATCGAAGTGGATTAGAATAAAACATAATATAATTTTACTCTAATTCACTTCAACGTACTGCATTGAGATAAATATATGCACATCAATCAAGGTCCTACAGGAATAAATTACCAAAAGCATGACATTGAGGTGTTGCATTGAGAGGTTTTTTTGACGAAATATTACACTAAAGCTGTGTTTAGTTCACAAAATTTGAGGTGTCAAAATTACTATAGTGACACTGTAGCATTTTGTTTGTATTTGGTAATACTTGTTCAACCATTGACTAATTAGGCTCAAAACGTTCGTCTCGGAAAGTACAACCAAACTGTGCAATTAGTTTTTTATTTCATCTATATTTAGTACTTCATGCATGTATCACAAGTTTGATGTGACGGAGAATTTTTTTTGCATAGTACATTTTTCGAGGAACTAAATATAGCCTAAGAAATTACCATAACGAATGAACCAGTACATGGGAGGAGCTTGCCAAATACCGCATAAAGAGAGCGGCGACGGGCGGCAGGAGCGTGTGGCGGCTTGGCGGGGGGCTCGGTGAAGAGGTGGGCCGAGGCGCACAGCTATTGGCGTTGCAACACTGGAGAACATAAGATGGACTATGGAGTGCTTTTCTTCATTATATATTCCAAAAATATATCTTTGAAAAATATTTTCTGCGGCGAGCTGGGCGGCTGGCCAGCTGCTTGGCACACCCGGTGCCAACAGACTGGCAGAGCACTGCACGCGGCCACGCGGGCCGGCGTCGCGGCGGGGCCGCGGGGTGCCGCTCGACGAGGCGATGGCTAGCACAGGAACCGCTGCCGCTGGCGCTTGGGCCTCAAGGCCCAGCGGGGGGCGGCTGTCGTTCCCACCTTGCGCAGACGGCAGACCCCCGCAGTCGCACTGGAACCTATAGTTTTCCCTAAAGCATGAGGCCCCATTTGGCCCGGCACGAGCACGGCCCGGCCCGTAGGCCACCGGGCCCGGGCTGGCACGGTACGGTGTACCAGGCCGTGCCTGGACCGTCAGGTGAGCCCGTGGGCGGGCACGGCCCGGCACGACGAAATGGGGGTGGCCCGGTAACGGCCCGACATCTCCTCCCAACGGCCACCCCCCGCCCCCCGTGTATATAAGCCGCGGATGCGGCGGCCCTCCCCCCGAACCCTAAACCTAATCCCCAATTCCTCCCACCCCGTAGCCGTCGCCCGCCACGACTCTCCTGGCCAGGTCGCCTAGCCCTAGCTGAGCTCGACGTCGCCGCCGTAGTCCTCGGCTCCGTTCTCGCCTGAGCTCATCGTCACCGTAGTCCTCTCCGCAGCCGCAGCTTGTTGACTCACCGGTCACCGCGCCACTCGCTAGCTCGCCTAGCGTCTGTGCTCGTCGCCGGTCTCGCCTGAGGTCTACAACGACCACTGACGCCAGATCCCTCTCTGCCTCTCTTGTCTCCCTCTCCTCCCTCTCCTCCCGTCCTCCCCATTTCCCTCATCTAGATCTCGCTGATATGTGAGTTTTTGGCACTATCTGACTGTCTGTCCCTCTGGCACCGATCGCCGTCGTTGCTGACACCTTGTCGTTGTCTTGTTGTCTTCTCTGGCCTTTGGGTTGCGTTCATCTCCAACGCCGGGCTCCGGCTGCGTAGGTAATGGAAACCCTAACCCTAAGTCCTCTTTTTTCGTTACTGATTCATAGATCACCATTCATTTTGCATTGATGCTTATGCAATTGATCTCTATGCTTCTTATTGACTGATTCATTCATCATTCTCTCTGGGTAGGTCGGTAGCAGATGCATCGTCCTCAAGCTACGGCTTAGAGCGAGCACTGCGGCCACCCGCACCGTCGAGGAACGGAGCTGGAGGGAGCATGGAGGCTGAGGATGATGACGTCCTGCCGCCTGGCTTGGCCTAGCCCCTGAGGGCGAGAACGACGACGACCTTGGTGCTGACGCTGCTGCGTTGTTTGGCATCGATGTTGGGGACGGCTCTGCTGCTGCTCCCATCGATCTGGACGTGACGAGGACTCCAAACTCCAACAGTTCAGCTCCTTCTGTTGCTGGTAAGGGCAACACTAGTAAGAGGAAATCGCCTGTTTGGGTTGATTTCACTGAGATCTTTGAGGATATCAATGGTGTGTCTACTCGCATTAAGGCTGTTTGTAAGATGTGTAAGGCCACCTTGTCTGCTAGATCAGCAGCTGGCACTGGTCATTTAAAAAGGCACCAAAAATCATGCAAACTTAAAACTGATCAACGTGCTAGGGTTCAATCTAGGCTGTCTTACAATCCTGATGGCTTTATTTATAACTGGGACTATAAACCTGAAGTTGCTCGTGCTGAACTGTGTCGTTTAATCGCTAAGCTTGATCTGCCTTTAAGAATAGGTGATACTGATGCATTTGAAGAGTATATCCAACGTGCTCATAATTCTAGGTTTGTTAGGGTCTCTAGGCAGTCCACAACTAGAGATTTTGGCAAGCTTTTCACTGAACGACGTAATATGATTAAGAACTGTATTTTGTCTGCTGCTTCTATTGTTGCATTGACATCTGACATTTGGTCAGGCAATGCAAAGGAATATTATATAAGTGTTGTTGCTCATTATGTTAATGCTGACCGGGACTTGAAGAAAAAAGTAATTGGTCTCAGATTGATTGAGATAAAGCATACTGGTGAGAATATAGCTGGAAAAATTGGATCTGTTATCCAAGAATTTGGTTTGGTTGATAAGATGATGTCTGTTACACTTGATAATGCATCTACTAATACTAAAGCCATGGAAACACTGTCACCTGTGCTTGTTGGTTACCTTGGTTATGAACCTACACCTACTGATGAAGATCCTACTCATGTTAAGTGTAATCTGCTTTATCAACGTTGTGTATGCTATATTATTAATCTCATTGTGAAATCTGGTTTAAAAATGATGAAATCTTACACTAAGGATTTTAGGACTGCTATCAATTTTTTAAATTCTTCTAACCAAAGAATTGCCATGTGTTAAGAACTATTGCATTGCTAAGGGTGTTAGGCCCAGAAAATTTGGTTTGGATATGGATGTTAGATGGAATGCTACATACCTTATGCTTAAACACTTGCTGCCATATAAAGATGTGTTTTCTGTGTTTATTAATTTGAATTATGGCTCAACTTTGCTAACTGTTAGGCACTGGTATGTTCTATGAAAATACTTGAGTTCCTGGAATTTTTTTATGATTCAACTGTTACTTCTGTCTGGTGTTTATTATCCAACTAGTCCACTTGCTTTGCATCATCTGCTTGAAATTATAACTCACTTGACTGAATGTGAAAAAGATACAAACATGTTTCTATTTGTGTATCCTATGAAGCTTAAATATCTAAAATATTAGAAGGAGATACCTCTCCTATACTCAATTGCATTCATTCTTGATCCCAGAGGTAAAATGAGAGGCTTGTTTAATGTTCTTCAAATATTGCAACTAAAAATTGATCATGATTACACTGCGTATTATGCTGATGTTAAAACTGAGATTTATAAACTGTTTAACAAGTATGAGAAAAAATTTGGATCTGCTAGGACTCAGAGGAGGGCTACACAGCTGTAAGGTCCAAATAGGCTAGAGGGGGGGTGAATAGCCTAATTAAAACTTCTACAAGAATTACTTAACCACGAGTTAGTACGAAAGGTGGCGAAGCAAAAGCACTAGCTCTAACTAATTAAGCAAGCCACCTACACAAGTCTAGTACAAGGCTATTCACTAAACACACCAACAACTATAAGCTAGAAACGAGAAGTAATACGAGAGAAGAGCTTCGAGTGATTATACCGCCGTGAAGAGAAGAGAAATACCAATCAATCAATCATACAAGAGAAATCCTCGGGAAGAGAATGACACAAGAATTTATCCCGAGGTTCACTTGCTTCCCGGCAAGCTACTCCCCGTTGTGGCGATACACCCACTTGTCGGTTCGCGAGCTAATCGACTATCAAGAGTCGAGCCCTCGGCGGGCGCCGCACAACCGCACACAAGATGGGGATCCTCCAAGCCACGAGCTCCACTAGAGTATCCAATTTGCGAACTCCCGCGGGGAAGGATCAAGAACCCCTTACAACACTTGGTGAAGGCTCCAACAATCTCCAATTGTGAGCTCAATCACCTCCGCTGCTCCAAGCCGTCTACCGTGTCGGGAAACACGGAAGAGTAACAAGAAATCCGCAGCAACTCGAAGATCAAGTGCCTCTAGAATGCAACTCTCAAGCAATGCACTTGAATCTCACTCAATCTCACTCAAGATGTGCAACTATGCAAAGAGATGAGTGGAGGGGTTGTTCTCTAGCTCAAAGTATGTCTCTATATCTCAAAATGTGCAAGAGTTCCCCTCAAACCCCGGCCAACGTCTATTTATAACAAAGGGGTACGCAGCTAGCCGTTACAGACGACGCAGCGAAAAACGCGCTGACCGGACGCTCCGGTCAGGGTGACCGGACGCGTCCGGTCACTACACGACAGCAAGAAACAGTGCGTGTCAGAACTAGCCGTTGCCGTGACCGGACGCGCTGAACCGATTGACCGGACATGATAGAGCCCGCGTCCGGTCGCATTCCAGTATGCTCCCGTTGAGACCGGACGCGTCCGATCGCACGTGACCGGACGCGCCGCGCGTCCGATCGTTACTCCGCTTCGCTCTACCCTTCTGGACAGACGCTCCGGTTACGTGAGGGACCGGACGCGCCGGTCGCGCGCTCTGATTCGCTCAGGAGAACTGACCGGACGCGCTGTTGAACTGACCGGACGCCACAGTGCCAGCGTCCGATTAGAGTCCAGTAAGCTCCCTGGATGACCGGACGCGTCCGGTCATCAGTGACCGGACGCGCTGCGCGTCCGATCATCAAACTGAAAACCGCACAGACGCTGAACACTGACCGGACGCGTCCGGTCATACAGAGACCGCGTCCGGTCTAGCGTCCGGTCACCTCTGTGACCTCCGTTCGCCTCTGTTTCTTTTCCGACTTTCGGCGCAGTAGAAAATAAGCATTTCACTTCTCCAAAAAGCGTCGAATCCCGCCTCGCAAGCTCGGCGGGAGGGAGAGAGGAACCCAAACCCCTCTCTACTGCTCAAACTCCACCGCCTTCTCAAACGTGCTAACACCACCAAGTGTACATCACCATGTGCATGTGTGTTAGCATTTCACAATCATTTTCCAAGGCGTTATGTTAGCTCTTTACTAGATCCTAATGCATATGCTCAAGACATTGATCTAGTGGCACTTGATTCCCGAGCTAACCGTGATTGCCCCTCTTGATAGTCGGCTATGTATCCTAAATCCGGTCAATCACTTCTCTACTCATCTTAGACCAGCAAAAGGAAAACCCTATAGTTATACCTTTGCCTTGCGCTCTTAGATCCTTCTCTTTCACTTGATCATCATGTACATCTCCACCATGATCATCATTTTATGTCCATGCACCATCTCTTTGTGATCTTGTGGCCACCACTCCTTGCCACATACACCTTCATCACATGTGTTGCTTATGCCTAACTCAAAACACTTAACACATGGCATTAGCAACTTGGTGTCATTAATTACCAAAACCAAACTTGGGCTTTCAATCTCCCCCTTTTTGGTAATTGATGACAACCATCACAAAGATATGAAATGAAATCAATTTTCAATTTCGATAGTATTAGCTCCCCCTACATATGTGCTTCCATGAGTTTGGTTCAATTATGCACATATGTATGGATTTGAAATTTGAGAGAGTTACTACTATCAAATTGATGCTAAGGTATATAGAATGGACCTTTGAAGCGTGATACCAATCGGAGTTGCCTTTATATACCATCCTTAGCATCGACGTAGCTAGACACCATTTGTAATACATCACTTGTAAAGATCACAAACACTAAAGTTCCCCGTGAGATCAATATTATAAGCAAAAGGTGTCTAGTTACCACTTGTAAAGCTACTCTTAACAAATCATCATTCAAGTTCTATTTCTAGCATACACCATACAAACATGAATATCGAAATTAAATTTGCAATGCAACACATCATCATGTTAGTGCACATACAAATGCAACAAATAATTCATGAGCTTGCTTCCCTATGACTTTTCTCTCCCCCTATGATTTTTCTCTCCCCTTATTATCTTATTTCCTCTTTGCAATATCTTTGTGACTTTTCTCTCCCCCTTTGTCAACAATCACCAAAAAGGTGCCAATTTAGTGAGAGATAAGTCAATCAATATGAGGGAGTCCAAATTATTTCCTCTAGCACTTTCAATTCGGTTTGAACCAAGGACAAGCTTCTTCACACCTCATAAAGTATAAGGGTTATCTTGACCACGTTGAATTACACATCATGAGCTCATTTTCTAGATTCAACACTAGGTTCGCAAGCCCACAAACATGTCATATGCTACCACTAGATCAATCAAACATAGAAGCAATAGTGGTACCATATATACATCAAAATCATTTGATTTTCATGAATGAGCTTATTTGTCATGCAAATATGTCTATATATTCTAACCATGTCCTTAGCAAAGTATGAATGATATGCCAAACAACTTTACCTTGCTATGTTGGAGGAGAGGCATGTCATATAAAAATGTGGGGGTGCACTCATTTCAAGTTGGAGAAGTCAAGTATGTTCAATTCATTCTTCAACTTGTAAAATCTCTTTTCATCAAGTGGCTTCGTAAATATATCGGCTAATTGATCTTCGGTGCCAATGCTTTCAATGCTAATATCACCCTTTTGTTGATGGTCTCTTATGAAATGATGCCTTATATCAATGTGCTTGGTTCTTGAATGTTGAACCAGATTTTGAGTCATCTTGATAGCACTTTCATTGTCACAAAACAAAGGCACATTCTTAAATTTGATTCCAAAGTCATTCAAGGTGGCTTTCATCCAAAGCAATTGTGCACAACAACTACCGGCACTAATGTATTCGGCCTCGACGGTAGATAGTGCAACACTATTTTGTTTCTTTGATGACCATGAAACAAGAGACCTTCCAAGCAATTGACAAGTGCCACTTGTGCTCATTCTATCAATCTTGCATCCACCATAGTCGGAGTCCGAATATCCAATCAACTCAAAGTTAGACCCCTTGGGATACCATAATCCAACATCATGAGTGCCCTTGAGATATCTCAATATTCTCTTGGTTGCTTTCAAGTGACTTTCTCTAGGTGAAGCTTGATATCTTGCACACTTGCACACACTAAACATCACATCCGGCCTAGAAGCGGTGACATAGAGCAAACTTCCAATCATGGACCGGTATTGCTTTTGATCTACCATATTTCCACTATTATCAATACCCAATTGATCATTAGAGCCCATTGGTGTGCTCATTGGCTTAGCATCTTGCAATCCAAACTTATTGATCATGTCCTTGATGTACTTGCCTTGACTTACAAAAGTGCCATTCTTCATTTGCTTGATTTGAAGTCCAAGGAAGTAACTAAGCTCTCCAATCATAGACATCTCAAACTTATTAGCCATCATATTTCCGAACTCTTCACAAAAGTCTAGATTGGTTGATCCAAAAATGATATCATCCACATAGATTTGCAACACAAACAAGTCATTTCCAAGTTTCTTGGTGAAGAGAGTGGTGTCAACCTTTCCCATCTTGAACCCTTTAGAGAGAAGAAAGTCCCTCAACCTCTCATACCATGCTCTAGGTGCTTGCTTCAAACCATACAATGCCTTCTTTAGCTTGTAAACATGGTCGGGCTTCTTGTCATCTTCAAAACCGGGAGGTTGCTCAACATAAACTTCTTCATTGATGTAGCCATTTAGAAATGCACTCTTGGCATCCATTTGATAGAGCTTGATGTTGTGTGCACAAGCATATGCTAATAAGATTCTAATTGCCTCCAATCTTGTAACCGGTGCATATGTCTCTCCAAAGTCAAGACCCTCAACTTGAGTGTATCCTTGTGCTACTAATCTTGCTTTGTTCCTTACAACCATGCCATCTTGATCTTACTTGTTTCTAAAGACCCACTTAGTACCAATCACATTGTAGTTCTTTGGCCTCTCAACAAGTTTCCAAACTTGATTTCTAGCAAAGTTGTTTAGTTCTTCATGCATGGCATTCACCCAATCGGAATCCTTCAATGCATCTTCTATCTTCTTTGGTTCTTCTAATGAGACAAATGAGTAATGCTCACAAAAGGATGCTAATCTTGATCTAGTTTGAACACCACTTTAAATTCCACCAATGATTTGGTCCAACGGATGATCTCTTGCAATGCTAGTAGGTTGGAGTATTGGGAGTTGATTGCTTTTACTTGTTTGATCTTGAACTTGCACTTCATCATGAGAACCACTAGAGCTTGCTTGATTTGTATTAATTTGCACACTTTGGTTGATCACATGAATATCATCATCATCAACTTGCATCGGCCTTATATCACCAATGTCCATGTTCTTCATTGCATTTGATAATTGATCTCCTCTCACATCATCAAGGTTTTGAGCTTCATTTTGAGACCCTTGGGTTTCATCAAACTCAACATCATGAACTTCTTCCAAGGTGCCATTTGTGAGATTTCAAACTCTATATGATTTGCTTGTGGTAGAATAACCAAGTAAGAACCCTTCATCACATTTCTTTTCAAACTTGCTCAATCTAGTGCCTTTCTTGAGAATATAGCATTTGCAACCAAACACTCTAAAGTATGCAATGTTGGGCTTTCTTCCATTCAATAGTTCATATGGTGTCTTTCTAAGCTTCCTATGGCAATAGAGACGGTTACTATAATAGCAAGCCGTATTGATAGCTTCACTCCAAAATGAATGACTCACATTGTATTCACTAAGCATTGATCTAGCCATATCAATCAAAGTTCTATTTTTTCTTTCAACTACACCATTGGATTGAGGAGTGTATGTTGGTGAGAATTGATGTCCAATACCAAAATCATCACACAATTCCTTAATTCTTGTGTTCTTGAACTCACTACCATTGTCACTTCTAATCTTCTTGATGGTAGTCTCAAACTCATTTTGTACCCTCTTGACAAAAGACTTGAATAGATCAAAAACATCACTCTTGTCATAGAGAAAGAACACCCAAGTATATCTAGTGTAGTCATCCACTATCACAAAGCCATACTTGTTCCCACCAATGCTAGTGTATGTTGTTGGCCCAAACAAGTCCATGTGCAATAACTCAAATACCTTTGATGTGCTCATCTCACTCTTACTAGGATGTGTATTTCCAACTTGTTTGCCAGCTTGACAAGCACTACATAGTTTATCCTTCTCAAAGGTGACATCCTTCAATCCTCTAACTAAGTCATGCCTCAAAAGTTTGTTCAATTGTTTCATTCCAACATGACCAAGCCTTCTATGCCATAACCAACCCATACTAGATTTACTAAGCAAGCATGATGTCAATTATGTCTCACTATCATTGAAGTCAACCAAGTATAAGCTACCATGTCTAAATCCTTTGAATATCAAGTTTGATCCATCAACACTTATGACTTCAACATCATCACTACCAAATATGCACTTGAAGCCAAGATCACAAAGTTGTGCCACCGATAAAAGATTGAAATCTAAGCTCTCAACTAGCAACACATTAGATATGCTCATGTCATTTGAGATAGCAATTTTACCAAGCCCCTTGACCTTGCCTTTCTTGTTATTGCCAAAAGTGATAGCATCAAAACCACCATTTTGACTTGTATCAATTGAATTGAACACACAAGAGTCTCCGGTCATATGTTGAGTGCACCCACTATCAAGCACCCAATGCCTTCCTCCAGCTTTGTAATTGACCTACAAGACAAGATCAATTCTTTTTAGGTACCCAAACTTGTTTGGGTCCTCCAAGGTTAGAGACTAAGCTCTTTGGTACCCAAATGGCTTTCTTCTTTGAGCCCATCCATGGTGTACCAATAAACTTAGCATGAACACCATTTGTACCCTTGGTAAGCATATAGAAAGAATTAAACTTGATTGAGGATACATTTGCATTGGATTTCTTGTTCATGCAATGTTGCTCTATGTGACCAACTTGTTTGCAACTTTTGCAATAGCTACCATTGTTCTTCACAAAACGAGTCTTGTGAGGAGCAAAAGCGGCCTTGCCTTTCTTGGGGTTATAGCCCAATCCCTCTTTGTAGAGAGAAGCTCTTTGGCTACCCAAGCACATAAGCAAGCAGTCCTCACCACCATAAGCCTTAGCTAATGTGTGATTGAGCTCTTTTACCTCCTTCTTGAGATTTTCATTCTCAACTATAAGTGTGGAGTCACAAGTGAAACCATCACTACTAGATGAGGATGATGTAGATGAGCTACATGAAGGGTTAGTAGGAGCAACAATAATAGGCTTATGAAAAGTTTCATCAATTATATCACATGATATGCCTATGTTGCAAGTTTTAGCTTTCTCAACATTAGTTGGTATGTTTTCATATTTTTCAACTAGAGAGGAATGAGCTTCTTCTAGCTTAATGTGAGACTTTTGAAGCTTCTTATGGTCTTCCTTTAGACTCTCATAAGATGCCCTAAGCTCATCAAGTTCTTGCATAAGGTTTTTCTTTTCCTTAAGCAAGCCCTTGCACTCCTTTCTAGATTCTTTAAAATGTTGAGTGCAATCTTCTAGCATAGTGATTAGTTCATCTTTAGTGAATTCCTCTTCATCACTATCACTATCACTAGCATTATCATGATCACTCTCATCATCGGATGATACCTTAGCGGCCTTAGCCATGAAGCATGATGGAGTGTCGAAGAGGGAGACCTTCTTTTGGATGGCAATGCTAGCATGTCCCTTCTTGCTCTTGTAGTCATCCTCATCATCACTTGAGGAATCATCACTATCCCATGTAGAAACATGAGAATCATTCTTCCTTTTATGAGAGCTCTCCTTCTCTTGCTTCTTCTTTTGCTTCTTTCTCTCCTTCTTGATAGCATCTTCATCATCACTATCATAAGGACACTTTGCAATGAGATGGTCCTTGCTATGGCATCTAAAGCATCTCATGGTATGCTCATTCTTCTTGTAAGAGTTCTTCCTCCTTCTTGCACGAAAGCCCTTCTTCTTCATGAATTTGCCAAATTGTTTGACAAAGAGAGCCATCTTCTCATCAATGTCATCACTATCACAAGAGCTTGAGTCTTCATCACTTGATGATTCAATCTTGGATTTACCCTTGGATGTGGTGGCTTTGAATGCCACACTCTTCTTCTTCTCATCATCCTTCTTCTCATTTTCCTTCTTCTTCTTCTTTACCAATTCATCCTTCTCATCATCTTCTCTATATGAATCATCGGTCATCACTTCTTGAAATATTTGTTGAGGAGTTGAATCCTTCAATGTAGTCCTTACTAGCACGGTGATCAATGTATCAAATCTCTTGAGCAAGCTTCTCAAAAACTTCATAGAGAATTGATTGTCCTTGACCTCCTCACCAAGTGCCTTGAGCTCATTGACAATGACTTGCAATCTATGAAACATCTCCGGAACACTCTCATCATCTTGCATCTTGAAGCTTGAAAATTTTTCTTGCAAGATATATGCTTTAGCGGTCTTTGTGCCTTCGGTGCCCTCAAATGTTTCTTCTAGCTTGGCCCAAGCATCATGTGCAACTTCTATGTTTTTCACTTGCTCAAATGTCTTGTCATCTAATGCCTCATGAAGAGCACTAATGGCAATGTCATTGCATTGGAGCTTCTTCTCTTCCACCGGTGTAGGTGCTTCCGGATTAGCAACCTCAAATTTTGTTTCGGTGACCTTCCACACTTCTCTATTGATTGACTTTAGGTGTGCGGTCATCTTAACCTTCCAATATGCATAATTTGTGCCATCAAAGTGAGGTGCCTTCTTGGTATTGTTGATGTGCAAGCTTAATTGAGCCATTTCTTTTTCACCGTAGGTTGTTAAGCCTCAAATAAACGGTGCCTTGGCTCCGATACCACTTGTAAGGTCCAAATAGGCTAGAGGGGGGGGTGAATAGCCTAATTAAAACTTCTACAAGAATTACTTAACCACGAGTTAGTACGAAAGGTGGCGAAGCAAAAGCACTAGCTCTAACTAATTAAGCAAGCCACCTACACAAGTCTAGTACAAGGCTATTCACTAAACACACCAACAACTATAAGCTAGAAACGAGAAGTAATACGAGAGAAGAGCTTCGAGTGACTATACCGCCGTGAAGAGAAGAGAAATACCAATCAATCAATCATACAAGAGAAATCCTCGGGAAGAGAATGACACAAGAATTTATCCCGAGGTTCACTTGCTTCCCGGCAAGCTACTCCCCGTTGTGGCGATACACCCACTTGTCGGTTCGCGAGCTAATCGACTATCAAGAGTCGAGCCCTCGGCGGGCGCCGCACAACCGCACACAAGATGGGGATCCTCCAAGCCACGAGCTCCACTAGAGTATCCAATTTGCGAACTCCCGCGGGGAAGGATCAAGAACCCCTTACAACACTTGGTGAAGGCTCCAACAATCTCCAATTGTGAGCTCAATCACCTCTGCTGCTCCAAGCCGTCTACCGTGTCGGGAAACACGGAAGAGTAACAAGAAATCCACAGCAACTCGAAGATCAAGTGCCTCTAGAATGCAACTCTCAAGCAATGCACTTGAATCTCACTCAATCTCACTCAAGATGTGTAACTATGCAAAGAGATGAGTGGAGGGGTTGTTCTCTAGCTCAAAGTATGTCTCTATATCTCAAAATGTGCAAGAGTTCCCCTCAAACCCCGGCCAACGTCTATTTATAACGAAGGGGTACGCAGCTAGCCGTTACAGACGACGCAGTGAAAAACGCGCTGACCGGACGCTCCGGTCAGGGTGACCGGACGCGTTCGGTCACTACACGACAGCAAGAAACAGTGCGTGTCAGAACTAGCCGTTGCCGTGACCGGACGCGCTGAACCGATTGACCGGACGTGACAGAGCCCGCGTCCGGTCGCATTCCAGTATGCTCCCGTTGAGACCGGACGCGTCCGATCGCACGTGACCGGACGCGCCGCGCGTCCGATCGTTACTCCGCTTCGCTCTACCCTTCTGGACGCCTGACCAGACGCTCCGGTTACGTGAGGGACCGGACGCGCCGGTCGCGCGCTCTGATTCGCTCAGGAGAACTGACCGGACGCGCTGTTGAACTGACCGGACGCCACAGTGCCAGCGTCCGATTAGAGTCCAGTAAGCTCCCTGGATGACCGGACGCGTCCGGTCATCAGTGACCGGACGCGCTGCGCGTCCGATCATCAAACTGAAAACCGCACAGACGCTGAACACTGACCGGACACGTCCGGTCATACAGAGACCGCGTCCGGTCCAGCGTCCGGTCACCTCTGTGACCTCCGTTCGCCTCTGTTTCTTTTCCGACTTTCGGCGCAGTAGAAAATAAGCATTTCACTTCTCCAAAAAGCGTCGAATCCCGCCTCGCAAGCTCGGCGGGAGGGAGAGAGGAACCCAAACCCCTCTCTACTGCTCAAACTCCACCGCCTTCTCAAACGTGCTAACACCACCAAGTGTACATCACCATATGCATGTGTGTTAGCATTTCACAATCATTTTCCAAGGCGTTATGTTAGCTCTTTACTAGATCCTAATGCATATGCTCAAGACATTGATCTAGTGGCACTTGATTCCCGAGCTAACCGTGATTGCCCCTCTTGATAGTCGGCTATGTATCCTAAATCCGGTCAATCACTTCTCTACTCATCTTAGACCGGCAAAAGGAAAACCCTATAGTTATACCTTTGCCTTGCGCTCTTAGATCCTTCTCTTTCACTTGATCATCATGTGCATCTCCACCATGATCATCATTTTATGTCCATGCACCATCTCTTTGTGATCTTGTGGCCACCACTCCTTGCCACATACACCTTCATCACATGTGTTGCTTATGCCTAACTCAAAACACTTAACACATGGCATTAGCAACTTGGTGTCATTAATTACCAAAACCAAACTTGGGCTTTCAACAGCCTGCAGGTAACACAGGTAAAAGGAAGCATGCATGGGGAAGGATTTTTGGAGGTCCTGGAACCTCTGGTGTTGTTGGACCTTCACCCGCCTCTACTTCCAATCCATCCCTATCAGCATCTGCTGCTACTTGTGAGCTAATAGCATACCTGGACAGTGACAATGACACTTCATATGAGGAAGATTTTGATTTACTTCTCTAGTGGCGTGACCACAAGCTAACCTATCCTGTTCTTTCTATCATGGCTAGAGATGTATTCTCTGTTCCTATTTTTACTGTGTCTTCATAATCTTGTTTTAGCATGACTGGCAGGATTCTCGAGGAGCGGCGCCGAAGACTCAAGCCAGAACATGTGGAGATGCTTGCTTGCGTCAAGGACTAGGAGCTGGGAGACAGAAGACTTCATCATTCTAGTGACTACCAAGAACTGGTGAAAGAGTTTGAGAATATGTACCTTGATGTTCTTGAAGATGATGGATCTGGACCTCCCTCTGCTAGCACTTCGGCAAGTACATCTGTTGCATTTGGACCTGCTGGTACTTGAGAGTTGAGTGAGTGTGAGTGTGATCTGTGAGCTGAGAGTTGAGAACTGTGAGGTTTGAGAGATGAGAGTTGAGACTTATCTGTGATGTTGTGAACCTTTGAACAATTTTCTTTAATTATAAGAGTTGTGCTACACTCTTTTTCTCTTTCTGGGGTTTCTCACAAGGGTGAGTTTTATCTAGAAATGTTTTTAACGAGGCAACATTGCACACAGCTCATTTATCCTTTTAAATCTTCTACTTTTGCCTATGATTTTCTTTGTTATTTGGTTCTTTACTTAGGATTTGATATCTGATGAGATTGTCATGCTATTCTGGTAATAAGGACTTCAAAATTGAAGCATGCAAACTTGGCTGTTTTCTATGACGTGTTTTTGAGGTAACGTGCTCGTGCTGGCACGACACGCCATTCTGGCCGTGCTTTTCGGGCCGGCATGGCACGAAAACTAGCCCGCAGGCCCGTGCTTGGGCCGATGCCAAGGCACGAGGCACACATCGGCACACCCTGGCAGGCACGACGTGTCGTGCCGGCCCGACAGGCCGCGTGTCATGTCTGGCCCATGCCCGTGCCGAGTCGGGCCGGCCCGATGGCCAACTATACTGGAACCCGAAGAGTCGGGGTCGGAGGTCGCGTTCGTCGTGGCCTAGGAGAGATGGGGACAAACCCGTCCCACGAGAGACCTTCTTCTCTCCGCTCCGCACGTCGACGGTCACGCCGCTACTCCTACTCTACGGCTCACTCCGCACTGCGCCACCCCTGCTGCTTGCTGCCACTCCTTCTGCTCTACGGCCCGCTTCGCCTGATGGTGACCGCTCCCTCGGCCACCAGCTAGCCACTGAGGCCGCCGCGCAAGGAGAAGCATCAGGCCCTACCATGGAAGCCCTTCGGCCTCGTCTCCTACTACGGCTGTGGTGCTTTGATGCAGACGACGGAGGAGGCCACACCAAGATATGATGCATGTTGCAAGCGTACATTTCAAATGTTTTAGACGTTTTAGAGGTATGTTACAAGTATTTCATAAGGATGTTTCACATGTTGCAATGGGCTATACATATATGTTTCAAGTGTATGTTCTAATTGTTTTATTTGTTTCAGACGTATGTTGTAAGTGTGTCCATTCGGATGTTGCAAAACTAGATTGGGATGTTGCATATATATGCAACTGTTTCAGGTGTTTTTATACATATGTGGTAAATGTTTCATCTTGATGTTTACATATGTTTGCAATAGCTACACATGTGTTTTCAAGTTTTTTTGGTATTTTGTAAGTGTTTCAGATGTATTTTACAAGTGTTTTAGCTGTTTCGGACATATGTTACAAGTGTTTCATCTGAATGTTGCAAAAGTAGATCGCGTGTTGCACATGTTGCAGTGCGTGTGAGAAGGGAAGAGGGCGCGGGCGGTCCCTGCGCACGGTCTGGCGGCGCGGGCCCCGCGTGGGCACGCGAAATGTAGGCTTGGGCGGGGGGTGTGCTGGCTCGAGCGCGGGAAACGAAGTGCAGCGTGGGTGTCCAGGCGCTAGCACTGCCGATATTATAATGAGTGAAATACTCGGTTGATGAGTGTATGGGGAAAAACTAAAGACCCATGGTGCATTTCATTGAGACTCTTCAATCCAAAACTATGAGGGCAAAATCACAAAATTTAAAAAGTAGAGGTAAAATCACAATTGGACTCTAGAGTAGGGGCAGAAACAATAAATTCCCTTCATTATATTATTGTAATTGACACATTCAGCACATGAATTATGTGAAGTCTGAATCAAAACCGTATTTAGCCTTATTGAAATGGAACAAAGATTTCATGAGTATAAGGAGCAGAGCATGAAAGATTTTGTAAGGTTTTGAACGAAATCGAATAAAGACTACTCTTACTTGACTTCATCATATGCTCCACTTGTAGATGCTATCTGCATAATTATTAAGGTAGCTGAAACTGACATGTACTTTTTCATTCACAAATTCGTTTCGCTGAAATTTGGCTTATCCTGATCTGATTTGTTATAAGAGGAAAACACTATTCGTTCGCTGAAAAGTACTGTTGAGCTAGTATGTTGAGTAAACACAGGAATATGAGAATTTAGGTGTACCAAAAGAAATAAGCCATCAGGGTGACTTACTCCTTCATCCATTATATGATGTTTTCTCTGGTGAAGTGGTAGGCATCAAATTTCTCTGGTGACCTCAGCAGGTGAGCACTGCATAGTCCTTTGCCAATGGCTATATCTAGGGATGGAGGCTATATACACTACCGGAGAATGGAACTTTGCCGGGTGCTAAATGATTTGCCGAGTGTTTTTTTCGGGCACTCGGCAAAGAAGCTCTTTGCCGAGTGCCAGATAAAAAACACTCGGCAAAACAAAACACTCGGTAAAGAAGGCTCTTTGCCGAGCGCCGAAAAAAACACTCGGCAAAAGAAGGCCTTTGTCGAGTGTTTTTTTCGGCGCTCGGCAAAGAGCCTTCTTTGCCGAGTGTTTTTTCTTGACACTCGGCAAAGAAGGTCTTTGCCGAGTGCTTTTTTTATGCACTTGGCAAAGATAAATTTTAAATTAAAATTTGAAGCAGTAAATTAACTCAAATGAAAAAGTTTTCAACTAGAAAGTTGTAGAACTCATCAAGATGAATATTTTTTATTTAGGTCATTTCTTCATACGAGAAAATAAAAGTAAATTTGTTCATAAATTTTAGATCTCTCTCTTAGTTTATGAAACTACAAGAGAGATATATACGATTTGTAAATAATGTTAGAATCACCATGTCGGATATACAAATGATCAAACAACCAAAATAAACTTTGTAGATCTTGAAAATTTATGAAACTTTGTAGTTAAAAACTTTTTCATTTGAAATCATCTTGCCATACAAAACTGCATCTAAATTTTAAAATTTAAAATTTGAATTTTTCAAAAGACCTCGAATGGAAAAACAACCTAAATAAAAGTTGTAGATCTCGAAAAGATATGAAACTTTGTAGTTGACAATTTTTTCATTTGAGTTCATCTTGTCATGCAAAACTACGTTTGAATTTCAAAATTTTAAAATTCGAATTTTTCAAATGACCTCGGATGTAAAAACACCAAAAACGAAAGTTGTAGATCTCGAGAAGTTATGAAACTTTGTAGTTAACAAGTTTTTCATTTGAAATCATTTTGTCATGCAAAAGTACGTTTGAATTTTCAAATTTGAAATTCAAAATTTTTTAAACAACCTCGGATGGAAAAACTTCCTAAATGAAAGTTGTAGATCTCAAAAAGTTATGAAACTTTGTAGTTAACAACTTTTTGATTTGAATTCGTTTAGAGCCTCAAATAAGCAATTTACACTCGTTTTAGTACAATATATGAAGAATAAAAAACGTCTTATAGACACAAATGAAAGAGGGACGCAGTGGTAGAGGGGCTCGCGTGCGTACCCATGCGTGAGGTCTGTGGTTTGAATCCTGATGGGTGCAAAGTTTGGAAAAAATGTTGTGGCTGCTGTGTGTGGCCTAGGTGGGGGCCTCTCATCGTAAATTTTTTTTTTGCTATTTTTTGATGATTTTTTCGTTTCGATCTTTGCCGCTCGGCAAAGCCTTTGCCGAGTGTCCGATAAATGACACTCGGCAAAGAGCCCTTTGCCGACAGGATTTTTACCGAGCGCTCTTTGCCGAGTGTTACACTCGGCAAAGCCTTTGCTAAGTGTTTTTTGGGCTTTGCCGAGTGTTCTAGGCACTCGGCAAAGCAGCGGATTTCAGTAGTGATATACACCAACCGGGCATTTGGTTGTTGTTGGAGCTGAGTGACATTTCTAGTGAGTCGAGGCTCATCTCTAGTGCTCTAGCTAGCAAAATTGCTTAAGAAAAATATTAGATGATTAGCGTAGTGCTTTTATGAAGTGCTTAGGCTAGTTAGACCACCCAGTTGGCGCTCTACTCAAGGCTCAGGCTTAGTGTTTAGTGATGTTTGCATACCTCCGGCTACTTGGTGCTTGTGCACACCATTTTGTAATTAGTGCTATCGACACTCTAATCATTATAAATATAATGTAAACAACATGTAATGTGTGTGTTTAATACTTTAGTTTTAATGCATATAACATTATTACTAACCATTTGATGACTTTTAAAATGGTGAAATATTGGGCCATGTTATGTAAAATTTGATAGTGTGTTTACATAAAACTGGTGGGATAATATAAAATAAAATATGGTTGAAAATTTTATAATTTCAAATGTATTTTAAGAAGTGGTTTATTTTAAACAAGATGGCCATTGACATTTCAGGGTCCCTAAAAATGCATATACATGGGTGGTTGGTTTAAGATAACTATCTCTGAAAATCAATTTCAAAAGAACGGTTGGTAGCCCGCATCTATAAATTAAAAGGCCACGTCTTTATTATCGATGGTGTAGCGTCAGTTTTGAAAATCATCATCCATATAAACCGTTTTTGACCGTCGTGAAAATCATTTCGCAACAGTGAACGCTGCAGTATGCGTTGCAGCAAAACTGAAGAGTTGCTTGGAGCCGCAGTGGAAAAGGCATCTCAGACGCCAAGGACTGCATGCTATCGGTAAGTGTGAATTGTGGTTTGAGCCTTGCTCGTAGCGCCGCTTCGGTGGGAAGAGGCCAAAAGGGTGAGCGGATCGTATGCAAACTGCAACCATTGCTGTGGAGAGGAGATGATGGGCCTTCAACGTATGTGCATGAGGACAGCATTACAGCAAGAGCAAGCTGATGCGGCTGCTATCTAGCTATGGAGCACATATGGAGAAAGCAGCGGCTAACTGGCTATCTGGTTAGTGGTTAAAGCTGCAAAACTAAGCGTCAACGTGGTTGCAAATTGCTAGAATGCAATGAATGTTGTTTAATTTGGTGAAGAACCATTTCATCACTTTAGGAATAAACTCTGTCGTCTTTATCTTAAAAAAAAGGAATAAACTACTCCTATTTAATTTGGTGGATATATGTTCGTGGTTTCGAACGACCTACCTATGGTAAAACGCAATTTGGACCACTGTAATAAACTAGTACGTAGTAGTAATAAGTGAAGCATGGTTCAAAACATTCAAAGATTTTGGATTACTATTTTTCACTTTTTGTGGTTGTGACTAGTATTTTCCAAGTGCTTAGCTTGAAATTCTCCTAATTAATACAGTTTCTAGCAAAACAGCTAATTTAATCACCGTACATTTGATAACTTGAAAACAGATTAAATGTAGTCACCTCAATCGAACAAAAATAACTAGTTAGGGGTATGCCTGAATACCAAGGGCTAATTGTTCGCTGGCTAAAATTAGTTCTAACCTATCCACACAGGATGGCTAATATGTAGGCCAACTTTTAGCCAAAACTTCAATGGGTTGTTAGCCAAATCGCTAGTTATAAATGGGCTAAGCTAGTCCTAGCTGATCATCCAAACATGTCCTTCATCAAAACAATGCATGGGTGGATCCAAAAACTTCCTCGTTGACCCAAAAGCTCAGCGAACAAAACTGGTAATGGTAACACCCCCTTTCGTAGCAGTTTTTTTAAGGCATACTCATTTCATCACAGATCAGTAAACAGTTGATCGAGAGAGTGAAACTTCAGGAGAACAGTTGGAACCGATGCGATGGATACGGAGAGTGGTGGTGTGCAACTGAACTCTACTACATGGACGGTAGCTATAGCTAGCCGCTCATTTGAAAAGACAGCCGTAACGGTGTGCCTGCCTACGTATATACACGCTACTATCTACTCTCTCCGTCCTATTATACAAGACGGTGTAATGTTTAAAATTTGTCTCACAAATCAAGACGTTATAGCCATGCCCAGCCTAAGCTAACATCCTGTCAGTCCATCCATGCCTGCTCAGCTACTCTTACCGTCGCCAGGAGGTGAAAAAAAGTAGAGGTGAGTGGTGCATGTCAAATCAAACAAGTAGCATGTGTGTAGGGGCAGAGAGGTGAGTGGTGCATGTAAAATAAAAAAAAGTAGGAGTAAAATACACCAGTGGTCCCTAAACTTTCCAGGGGTGTCGTCTAGGTCCCCAAACTATCAAAATACGCATCTAGATCCTTGAACTTTTCAGAGTGTGTAATCTAGGTCCCTAAACTTTGCGGGCGGTGTCATTGAAAGGATCAAGATGCCCAAGAGGAGGGGTGAATTGGACTTTTCTAAAAATTAATTGCAAGAATTAAACCCTACAAGCCAAACTTCACCCCTAGTGCCTACTAGTGTTCCTTGTGATTCTACCGGTAAAAGTTTTGCACCCTAAGTTCCAATCCTAGTCTAGCATGGCAATTCTAGGAAAGTAAACAAGCAATGAAAGTAATACACGAAAGTAAATGCTTGAAAGTAAGGATAAGGAACACGACGATATTTTTCCAAGGTATCGGAGAGTCGTCACACCCCACTAGTCCTCGTTGGAGCACCCGCGCAAGGGTGTAGCTCCCCCTTGATCCGCGCAAGGATCAAGTGCTCTCTACGGGCTGATTCTTCGACACTCCGTCGCGGTGAATCGCCCAAAACCGCTCACAACATGAGTTGGGTCATCCACAAGCTCGCCGGATGATCACCAAACTTCCAATCACCACCAAACCGTCTAGGTGATGGCGATCACTAAGAGTAACAAGCTAGAACTCTTACTTGACCGCAACAAGCCTAATGAGAAGATGGATACACACTTGCTACTCTCTAGTCACTAATGAGGGATCTCAAGCTTTGATTCTCAAATCACTACCCTCACTAGGGCTCTTGCACTCCCTTGCACTTGTAAGGTGTTTCTTAGCTGAATAAATAAGCAAGAGACCTCTAAAAGAGGTGGAGGGGATGTATTTATACACCCCACAGTCAAATCCAACCGTTACCAGCCAACTCAGCAAAACACGCACTGACCGGACACGCCGGTCGACATGACTGGACGCGCCAGTCGAGTGTAACAGTCAAAAACCAGAACGATACCGCTGAGTGACCGGATGCACCGATCAGGGGTGACCGGACGCGTCCGATCGTGCAAGAACCTTACTGTACTTTAACCTGACGCTCGACCGCGTCCGATCAGTGATGACCAGACGCGTCAGGTCAGCTAAGTACCTTATTGAAACATGACCGGACGTGTCCGATCATTTTCCAGTCGCGTCCGATTATACTTTTACCCTCTGAAACACGTGTCAGACTGATCAACGCGTCCGGTCCTCGCAAGGACCGCGTCCGGTCAACCAGGTTGAAAACGCAGTGACTATTAGTACAGACCGGACGCGTCCGGTCGTGATAGAGACCACGTCCGGTCAAGGGTAAACAGCTCAAATGACTTCGAAACACGACGCAACTTGAACCAAATTGCTTCCAACTGAACCTTGAGCTTTTCCTGAGCTACCTAGTGCTAAGTTAGACAAGTGTACACCACACCTAAACAAAAGACTCACCTAGGTCAAGCTACTCGCTCATGCCCCCCTTTATAGTACGACCAAAGGAAAAAAGGCGAAGATCCTAACGACTATTCCGGATGTAACTCAACACCTTGACATCTGAAACTAACCGTCCTTAATCTTGTCGTTGATCCTTTGAAAACCAAAATGATTTCCATCAAGGGACATGAATACCATAGTGCCCAAAGCAGTTATCAACCCCATGACCTAACTTATCAGAGTTTCTGCAAAACACACGTTAGTCATGGTAATAATACGTTGTCATCAATTGCCGAAACCAACTCCCGGGGCCTAGATGCTTTCAATCTCCCCCTTTTTGGTGATTGATGACAACACTTAGATTCAGAAGATTTAATAGTTGAGGTTTTCGAACATGCTTGGTTCACATAAGCAAAAAGCTGTAAGCACAAAGGGTTAGGAATTGCTTATGTGTTCCAAGCCAACTGAGTGTACTCATAAGATAAAACAGAAGAGTTAGTACATATAAAACATAGCTCATATGAAATCGGAGTACACATACAACCTTATGAGCTAGAACCAATTAAGTGACATGATATATAGTAAAGTCTCACAAGCACACTTGTCACAAAATGCAGGGTGAGAAATTAAACATGATGCATGAATGTAGCACATAAAGAAAACGAAACCCTCTATCAACACTCCCCCTGAATCTACTCTCTCTCCCCCTTTGGCATCAAACGCCAAAAACAAAACTAAGGATCTAACGGGGGAACAGAAGCTGTCGAGTCGGGTGCCGAGGAGCGCGGAGTGATCACAAACTGAGAGGTATCCTCCTTAGACTCTGAACTGTCAGGCTGACCCTCTGTAGATAGACGTGGCAGTGAAGCAGTCTGGGTCTGTGGAGCAGGTACAGGAACTGAAGATGAAGTAGCAACAATAAGAGCAGTCTCTGTCACCTGAGCCTGAAAAATACCAAGAGTGGGAGGATCTGTCGAAGCAACTGACGACGGCACAGTCTTTGTAGTCCCGACCCCTGACACAGGAAGAACGACAGTCTCGGAAGCTGACATCCCTGAAGAAGTCACAACTGTGGTGTGCGAGGGAGTCGGCTGACCAGTCAGCTTGCTGTAGGAGGCACTCAAGTCGGTGAAAAGGAGTGCCCGAGAGAAGGTGAGGTCTGGGCTGAGCTGGTGGAGTGAACCCCGTCTGAATAGGAGTGTAGCTCAGGGACTAAAAAGTCTAAGGCACCTGCTGCTGGGGAGAGGTAAACTGGAAGCTCGGCTGTCCCTGACTCTGAAGTCCACTGGACTGTAGTGCTGAAGTAAGGACATACGGTGGTGGAGGTACCTCAATAGTGACAAGGTGTCGCAGGAGCTCAAGGTACTGCTGCTGGATGGCTGCCTCTGCATCTCAAACTGCTGCCTCTGAAATTCCAGCTGCTGCCTCTGGAACTCGTCCTGACGAGCCTAAATCTGAGCAAATGCGACAGCTGTGTCCTGAGCCTGTCGCTGCATCTGAACCTCCTGTCTCTCCTAAGCCTGGGTCAGCCTCTCAAGTATAGCCACTATGGCTGGGTCTGAGCGGGAGGCTGATCCTGAACCACCGGCCTCATGGTCGTGAGACCAAGGAGAGCGGTACCGGGGGATGGGCTGGTAATCCTCGTCAGTGCTGTCAGTGGCAACATCCTCAACTAGATCAGCTAGCTGAGTATCAAGATCTGCAAGCTCGGCCTCAGCAAGACCCTCTACGGTCTCGTCCTGCTCAGCTGCTGTCTCTAGAACCTCTGGCCTCTGACGCTGTCCTGGCCTAGGTGCCTGCTCTCTAGTCACTGAAGCCCACAACTATCAAATATCATAATCTGGAAATGCAGTAGTGGTATCAGATATCTCAGATCTAATCTCTACAGGCAGGTCACATGCAGATCGAATAATAAAGCAGATCCAATGAGCATAAGGTAGCTGCCGGTAACCCTTGAAGCCCTCTGCTAAAGTGTCCTCCATCTCACATAGCATCAGATCCTAAATATCAAATGGTTTCTGTGAGATGAGGTGATGAACAACCCAGAGCTACATCTGTGTTAGGCCCTCTCTGTATCCTAGCCTCGGTAGAAGAGTCTGCCTCACAATAACATCTAGTACTATGGCAAGGGGTGTCAAGCTAGCAGGTGTACGTCTGGACCCCTCGCCAAATGGCTCACGGAAGCAGGGTATGATCAAATCTATGGGTGGCACTGAACCTCTGTGAGGATGTCTCGGTGGTGAAGTCTGTCCAAAGCATAGCTGGTGAATCTTCGTCTTTGAAGAAGGGAGTCTGATAATCTCCTGTACCCTAGTGATGTACAGTCTACGGTCACGGCCTCGGAATGCAAAGTGTATGAACTCGTGAGCAGGGTCAATCCAAAGTGAGGAGTAGAACTCTCTGACCCAAGTCCCGCAGTAAGCTCTAGTCCGTCCTAGAAAGTCTGACATACAAGGTAGAAAGGACAAGTGTGGACGGAGCTGCTCACCAACCACCTCAACTAAAGCCTCAAGGTGACAGACTCTCTGAGGTCTGAATGCAATCCCGTTGTCGACGTAGGCTCTGTAGAAATCCTCATGCAGAGGTGTGTAGAAGCCCTCTAAAGCTCGGGGATCCCGCTGAGGTGGGAACCACCGACTAACCTCGACAAACCTGAGAGCCTGTACCTATCGAGCTGTAGCTCCCCTGAGGTCAAAGTGCTCAACTGGGGGGGTGACCTCGAGCCCTAGGAGGTGGACGACCTCCATGACGCTGGCCCTCTGGCCTAGGAGTCACCTGAGCACGCGTACGTCCTGAGCGACGACGCGGTGGAGTTTGAGTGAACTGCTCCTCAGTCTCCTCTATGGACTGCTCTACAGGTGGGTCCTCTGTGGGCTGCTCTGCAGGTGGGTCCTCTGTGCCCTCTGTGGCCTCAGTACCGAGCTGTCGATCATCAAGATGAAAGCAACGCTCGCCAATGTGAATCCCACTGCCTCTGCCACCCCTCTCTGCACGCTCTGCAGCATCAACGACGGCCTGTGCAATCTTTGCCTCAGTGGGTGTCCTCTTTCTCTTCTTGATGGCTAACTTCTTGCGTTTGCCACGGGCTACCTCTGTCACCCTGGGAGGACTTTCGTCCCCGTCACTAGGTCCACCACCAATATTCTTGCAGCGAACCATACTGATAGAACTCTATAGCTGAGAAGACCCTAAAAGGCAAAATGGTGTACTGACACTCGTGAGGCTTGGCCTCAATCCGTATCCGCAGGCTTGGCATCGGATTCACAGCTGATCACCTGACACACACAGAGCACCAACAAGACCCTCCATAAGAATGGAATAGATAGAGCTACTATTAAGCATTATATTTTAACTAACAGACGAGCAAGGTCCTTATGAAAGCAAGCATACGAGATAAGAAAAGAATAGATCGCGATAGCTAACTCAGATGAGCGAAATCCTGATGAAAGGATAAGAGACCTTGACGCGCTAGGGTTCCTCAAAAACGACGAACAAACGCTGGAGTACCAATAAGATCAAAGGTTGTATTAGAATTTCACCGGGAATCCATCGGTAAACTCTAATTAAAAGATCAAGTCAAGATGGTGAAATCACCTCGCGGAGACGGAAACGCGCGAAGAAACCTCGACGAAGAACGATTTTCGCAAAGCTTCACGACGGATTAGGTTAGGTCTCTGTCAGAGGAGGAGCTCGACTCCGGCAGTGCGGCGCGGCGGAGATGCGCACGTCGTGGAGGCGAAAGCTACAGTGCTGCGATGGCGCGCGCGGCAGAGGAGCAGCGGCTACGGCGGCGCGCGGGCGCGAGACGGCGGCGCGCGGGCGTGACTGGCTGTGGTGGCGCGCAGGACAGCTACGGCGGTGCGTGGGACGGCGCGGTGGCGCGGGGCAACGAGCGCGGGCTCGAGACGCCACGGCGGCGCGGGGCAGCGAGCGCGGGCGGCGCGCGGGGAACTCGGCAAGTCAGCGACCGGGTGGAGGAGCGGCGTAGGCGGCGGCGGATTGAAGAGGAGGATGAAAAAATTTAGATCTGAACGTACGGTTAAAAAGACTTAGATCCGCTTTTCACACGATGACCGGACGTGGTGGTCGAATGACCGGACGCGATGGAGCAGCGTCCGGTCAGAGTCTAGTAAGCTCCTGGCGCGACCGGACGCGTCCGGTTAGGGATGATCGGAGCTGACAGAGTCCGGTCAGAGTTTACCCGGGAACCCAACATGTATGACCGAACGCGGTGGTGGTGGCCGGGACTGGACGTGGTGGTCACAACGTCGCATCCCGTGTAGCGTCCGGTCATAGATCCTTGAGAAGATCTTCGGGATGACCGAACGCGCTGGTGGCCACCGGGATCGGATGCGGTGATGAAGCAGCAGCGCGTCCGGTCCAGCGTCCGGTCGCTGTAAAGCACCTTTCTTCAACTGATCTTCGATGCAACTTCTCCCAATCAAGTTCCAATTCAAAGAGACTCAAATAAACACCAATTGAAACCTGATATGAGGGACCTCTCTCAAACCCTCAAGTTTTTTTTAAATATTTTGCCTTAGGCTAGTATTATTTTTAAGAAAATAAGCAATAAACACCGAGGAGCAACGTATGGCCATGCAATAGAGTTTGTGAACCCTTGGGAGCATCAAATGCTCTCTCTATTCATGGACGAACACGGAGGTTGCTCAAAGCTAAACCGAAAAGAAATGACAAAGCAACAACCATGCATATGCAATGCAAAGCGAGAAAGGAAGACTAGGTTGCTTGTCAAGTTTGATCTACGGTTAGGCTTTTTCACTCCTCCAAAGGAGGGTTATCGTAACCGTGTTAGACAAGTCCTAGATGTATTGCGGAGATTTAAACATGACAAATGATTCAATGCAATGCAAGGGACAACACAAGCTCATTTTCTAAAGTTACTAGAATCAAGCACATTTAGTTCACTTCTTAACCTATAAAAGGTTGCCTCATCCAAAGGTTTAGTGAAGATATCCGCTAATTGATTTTCACTTCTTACACCTTCTAGTGATATATCATTTTTAGCAACATGATCTCTTAGAAAGTGGTGGCGGATATCAATGTGCTTGGTGCGTGAGTGTTGTACCGGATTATTAGCAATTTTAACGGCACTTTCATTGTCACATAAAAGTGGCACCTTATCAAGAACAACTCCATAGTCTAGGAGGATTTGTTTCATGTATAAGATTTATGCACAACAAGCCCCCGCGACAATGTATTCCGCCTCGGCGGTGGACAAAGCCACACTATTTTGCTTTTTAGATGACCAAGATACTAAAGACCTCCCAAGCAAATGGCATTGGGGTCTTGATTGGCTTACACTCTTCCATCTTGAATCTTTTAAGAAGATCCTTGATATACTTTTCTTAAGAGATGAAAATCCCTTCTCTTATTTGCTTGACTTGAAAACCAAGGAAGAATGTTAGCTCACCAATCATTGACATCTCGAACTCCTTCGACATCAATTCACGAAATTCCTTGCAATAATCTTCATTTGTTGATCCGAAGATGATATCATCAACATAGACTTGACAAATGAAGATCTCCCCATTAAGCTTCTTAGTGAATAGTATAGTGTCAACCTTCCCAATAGTGAAGCCCTTCTCGATGAGGAAGTCCCGGAGGCGCTCATACCACGCTCTAGGGGCTTGCTTGAGCCCATATAGCGCCTTGGCACAACCTATAAACATGATTAGGATATCTAGGGTCTTCAAACCCGGGAGGTTGTTCAACATAGACTAGTTCATTTATGAAGCCATTTAAAAATACACTTTTCACATCTATTTGATATAGTTTCATTTCATGATGTGATGCATATGCAAGAAGGATATGCATGGCTTCAAGTCTTGCAACGGGTGCAAAGGTCTCTCCAAAATCAAGACCTTCAACTTGAGAGAACTCCTTTGCAACTAGTCTTGCCTTGTTCCTCACTACTATGCCTTGGTCATCTTGCTTGTTGCGGAACACCCACTTGGTTCCAATGACTCTTGCACCTTTTGGATGCTCTTCAAGTGTCCAAACTTGATTGCGGGTGAAGTTGTTCAATTCTTCGTGCATAACATTCACCCAATCCGAATCTCGAAGAGCTTCTTCTACATTCTTAGGTTCAAGACAAGAGACAAAAAGAGTGATGTTCAACAAATGAAGCAAGCTTTTGAGATCGAGTCATTACACCCTTTGTAGGACTTCCTATGATGAGATCTTGTGGATGTGCTTGAAGTAGAGGTGAGTTTCTTCTATCAACCACTTGAGGAGATGGTTGGGGAGCATCAACATCTTGAGCTTGTGCCTCGGCTTGTTCATGAGAGACATGAGTGTCTTCATTTTCAACTCTCTCATTCTTATCATCATCTTGAGGTACACGTGATGAAGATGGTGGATTGACAATTTGTACATCGTCTTCATCATCCTTAGGCTTGATGTCTCCCACCGGCATATTCTTCATGGCCTCCCTCAATGGTTCATCACCTACATCATCACAATTCTCAATTGCTCCTTGGGAGCCGTTAGATTCATCAAATTCCACATCATATGTTTCTTCAACCAAACCGGTGACATGGTTAAATACTCTATATGCTTTGGACTTTGATGAGTAACCAGCAAGAAAGCCAATATCACAACGTCTTTGAAACTTTCCTAGGTGTTGACGCTTTTTGTAGATGTAGCATTTGCAACCAAACACCTGAAAGAATGAGACGTCCGGTTTTTTCCCATTTAGCAACTCATAGGGAGTCTTGCCAAGAAACTTTTGTAGGAAGAGGCGATTTGAAGCATAGCATGCAATGTTGATTGCCTCGGCCCACAATTTTTCCGGTGTATTGTACTCATCTAGCATTGTTCTTGCAAGGGCGATCAAAGTCCGGTTCTTTCTCTCAACTACACCATTTTGTTGAGGAGTGTAGGTTGATGAAACTTCATGCTTGATTCCAATCTCATCATAATAAGCTTCAATGTTTGTGTTGTCAAATTCTTTGCCATTGTCCCTTCTAATTTTCTTTATCTTGACTTTAAATTCATTTTGAGCTCTCTTTGCAAACTTCTTGAAGCAATTTGCCACTTCGGATTTGTCATGAAGAAAGAAGGTCCAAGTGTATCTTGAGAAATCATCCACAATCACATGATAATAGAGATTTCCACCCAAGCTCTTGTAAGTTGTAGGACCAAACAAATCCATGTGTAGAAGTTCTAACACTCTTGATGTTGACATATAAGCTTTGGTTGGATGAGTATTTGCAACTTGTTTACCGGCTTGACATGCACTACAAGGTTTTGTCCTTCTCAAACTTGACATCCTTCAAGCTTCTTACTAGTTCTTTCTTCAATAGCTTGTTGAGTGTGTTCATTTCAACATGAGCAAGCCTCCTATGCCAAAGCCATCCAAGTGTAGTTTTGGTGAACAAACATGTCATCAAGTTTGCATCTTCGGAGGTGAAATCAACAAGATAGAGATTATTGTATCTAAAACCTTTGAAAAATCAGTTGCTTGTCATCTATCTTTGTAACTACCACTTCATTAGGAGTGAACAAGCATTGGTAGCCAAGATCACAAAGTTGCCCAACGGATAGTAAGTTGAAACTCAATGAAGCAACATAGAGCACATTTGAAAGAGAGTGATCATTTGATATTGCAATCTTGCCTATACCCTTGACCTTCCTCTTTGAATTGTCCCCAAATGTGATCTTCTCTTGACATACCCTATTATCTTCAAGTGAGGTGAACATACGGGGATCACCGGTCATATGTTGAGTGCAACCACTATCAATAACCCAATGAGATCCACCGGTCTTGTAGTTCACCTACACACAAGAGATCAAGCTTTTTGTTTAGGGACTCAAACTTGAGAGGGACCCTTGACTTTCTCAACCAGTGACTTGGCAACCCATATTTTCTTAGGCCTATTCTTGTTAGGGGGACCCAAGAACATGACTTTCATCTTTCCACTTGAATCTTTTCTAAGCATGTAATGAGCATTGAAAGCAAAGGGTCTAGCATGCTTGGGCAAGGGTTGTGGTGGTAGAGTTTTGCACTCATGAGCAAAATGACCTTCTTGTCCACACTCAACACATCTCTTTGGCTTGGGTTTTGACTTGCTTTGTTGTTGTTGAGCTTTAGCCTTCTTCTCTTGATTTGCCAAGTAACCAGTGTCACTTCTATCCATATTCATTACGGTGTTCATGAGTAGCTCACTTTGCAAATGTTGGCCTCTTGTGAACTTGCTTAGGCTGGTCTTGAGATGCTCTTTTTCTTGCTTGAGCTTTTTGTTCTCTTTAATAAGTGACTCATTTGATGTTTACTTTTTAAGATCCATCAACTTCTTGTTCTCATTCTTAAGTATCTCATTTTCACTCTTGAGTTTGACATAATCATCATAGTTGTTAGACTCAACCACATTCTTGCATTTGCCGCTAGAGCCTTGCTCAAAGTTCTCAATAATCAAATCATTATATGATGTAGCTATATCAATCTTAACAACTTGGTTAGTGGCATCATGTGTCTCAAGAGCAAGCTCATTAGCACTTGTAAGGTGTTTCTCAGCTGAACAAATGAGCAAGAGACCTCTAAAAGAGGTGGAGGGGATGTATTTATACACCCCACAGTCAAATCCAACCGTTACCAGCCAACTCAGCAAAACACGCACTGACCGGTCGCGCCAGTCAACGTGACCGGACGCACCGGTCGAAAACCAGAACGATACCGCTGAGTGACCGAACGCACCGATCAGGGTGACCGGACGCGTCCGATCGTGCAAGAACCTTACTGTACTTTAACCTGACGCTCGACCGTGTCCGATCAGTGATAACCGGACGCGTCAGGTCAGCTAAGTACCTTACTGGAACGTGACCGGACGCGTTCGATCATTTCCAGTCGCGTCCGATTATACTTTTACCCTCTAAAACACGTGTCAGACTGATCAACGCGTCCGGTCCTTGCAAGGACCGCGTTCGGTCAACCAGGTTGAAAACGCAGTGACTGTTAGTACAGACCGGACGCGTCCGGTCGTGACAGAGACCGCGTCCGGTCAAGGGTAAACAGCTCAAACGACTTCGAAACGCGACGCAACTTGAACCAAGTTGCTTCCAACTGAACCTTGAGCTTTTCCTGAGCTACCTAGTGCTAAGTTAGACAAGTGTGCACCATACCTAAACAAAAGACTCACCTAGGTCAAGCTACTCGCTCATGCCCCCCTTTATAGTACGGCCAAAGGAAAAAAAGGCGAAGATCCTAACGACTATTCCGGATGTAACTCAACACCTTGACATCCGAAACTAACCGTCCTTAATCTTGTCGTTGATCCTTTGAAACCGAAACGATTTCCATCAAGGGACATGAATACCATAGTGTTCAAAGCAGTTATCAACCCCATGACCTAACTTATCAGAGTTTCTGCAAAACACGCGTTAGTCATGGTAATAACGCGTTATCATCAATTGCCGAAACTAACTCCCGGGGCCTAGATGCTTTCAGTCATCTAGGTCCCCAAACTATCCAAATGCATGTCTAGGTCCTTGAACTTGGCAGAGTTTGTCATCTAGGTCCCTAAACTTAGCAGAGTGTGTCATCTAGGTCCATAAACATTCGTATTAAAAAAAAGTCAAATACCATTATTATCCGTATCTGCAAATAACAAAGTACCCTGTAAAATCATCTAAAACTTATATCTATGACTAATTAGTAATATAAATAATATCAACTTTAATATAATAAAAATATTCTTCATTTAAACTGTTAAAAACTTATCTCTGTGACTAGTAATATTATTAATGATATATAAAGGTTAGTTTTAATATGGCTAAACATATTAATTTAATGTACTTTAAATATGTATATATTGGTGATATATTTTAAATCATATTAAAGTATATATAAAAACTAACCTTTAAAGTATATACTTTAAAATACATATTGGTAATTATTTTAAAGTATGTATAGACTTTAAAATACATATATCGGTCCGTACACGCGGCGTGGGCGAATAAAAAGCACGCCGCATGGGCCCCACTTCCTGAGAGAAAACCGCGCCGCACCTCCCAGACCGTGCAGGCCGGTACAAGCAACCTAGCAGCGCCGGGAATTAGCGATTGGCTGCGGGGCCCGTGACTCGGGGAGCAGTTGCTGCTGTCCCGCACACTTTAAAATAAATAGCTGGAGCCCCCGTGCTTCACGCGGGGCAACTCAGGGTGATAAGAGGAGGTGGAAAGAAAATAGTAACAGGTTGGGTATTGTTTCATAGGATCTTGTACTGTTTCAAAACGGGTTGGATACTGTGTAGCAACTGTGGGAATGTTCACTGTTCATTGGGATCCATTACTGTTCACTTGGTCCAGTTACTGTTGTGTGGGTCCGGTACTGCAGATCTACACTGAGTCTGGGAGCACTGGGTGAACAGTACATGCTCACAAATTTAAAGAAGAAGTATAGATTACCAATATGTACTTATTTGACTTTTTTTAATACGAATGTTTAGGGACCGGACACACTCTGCCAAGTTTAGGGACCTAGATATGTATTTGGGTAGTTTGGGGAACTAGATGATATCCCCGCAAAGTTTAGGGACCTAGATGACACACTCTAAAAAGTTCAAGTATCTAGATGTGCATTTTGATAGTTTGGGGACCTAAATGACATCCCTGAAAAGTTTAGGGACCGCGGGTGTGTTTTACTCAAAAAGTAGCATGTGTGTAGGGGTTATGCAGGTATATATCCTCCTCTTCCTTGACCTACGTGACCAACTCCATAACATCCACCTTTATGGGACAGAGGGAGTACCTTGGAAGACCAGTACTCCCTCCATCCCAAATTATAAGACGTTTGATTTTTTTACTCCAAGTTTGACTACTCGTCTTATTAAAAAAAAATTATACAAACATAGTCAAATTTAAGTCATTCTTGAAGAACTTTTATTAATAAACCAAGTCACGACGAAAGAAGTGATATTTTACATAAATTTTTGAATAAGACGAGTGATCAACTTGGTGTACGTCTTATAACTTGGCATTGATTGAGTACGACAGTACAGTAGGTTTTTTTCCCCTCCTAAAGCAAACGGCCCGCGCGCGCGGATCAGGCCGATGGCTCGCTCGAATGGCGAGAGCTGCGCGCCCGCGCCAGGCTTCATGCGTGTGCGGCGTGCATGCATTCATGCAGCGCGCGGCCCGCCGAGCGAGAGCTGTGTGGAATGTGCGGTACGTGCATGCGATGATGCAATGATGCGCACAGTGTACATGCCGTGCATGTGCTCCTAGCAAACGCTCCTCTCGCTCTCTCGTCGTCGTTTCTACTACCTCCTCTCCCATATATAACGAGACAAAGAACGGCGGCCTCTATATAGACTATAGCCTGTCCATCTGCTGTGTACGCATCTCATATACACGTACTGTACCTTCGTGGCTTCGTCATGCGCCACTGCGGCATGCATGCGAGTAGCAGGGCTGGCCGGCCGGCGGCCACCATGCATGGATTGATCAGGCTCATGCACCATGATGATAAATAGCTGGCACGAGAACAAGGTTCAACACATGCGTACGCACTGCGTCCGTGACCATCCAAAACGCCACAATAGGCCACAAGCGGGCCTCGCGCATCGGCGCATGCCACGATTACTACCTACATATATCTATCCCTTATAAATTAATTTGAAGAATGTTTTCCATGGTTATCATCATCAGTACCGGAGTGTGCCCTAGTTCACTCAATTTTTCATATGTATATATATAGAACCACAAGTGCCCTCTAGGTATAGAAGATGGACATTCAGGTCCCCCCCGGCCCGGCCTGAGCCCGGGCCGGGCCATGTAGGGCACGACGGGCCACCGGGCCATGTTGAGGTCGTGCTTCGTGCCTGGCCATCGGCCCAGGCACGACCCCTTAGGCCAAGTTCGGGGCTGGGTTGGCCCGAAAAGCACGCCACGGTCATAGGGTCGGGCCAACCTTAGGCCCACCGAGAGAGGGAAGGAGAGGTCGGGAGGGAAGGAGGCATGGACGGATAGGGCGCCGCAGGCGGCGGGATAGAGCAGGGCCGGGCGAATGGCGCGCTCGCCTTCAGCTGTGGGGGAGGCCGCCGCCGCCGCGCCTGTGCTCCAAGCCATGGCCACCGAGGCCAACGGCGGAGGGGAGCCATGGCCGTCACTGGTGAAGGAGAAGGGTAGCGAGGCCACCAGGGACAGTCGGCCAGCCGAATGGCAACGGAAAAGGGAGCGCGAGGGAGAGAGAACGAGAGACGCGTTGGATGAAATGAAGTGGAGCTGAACTGGTGAAGCGATGGAATCTGAAGTGATAAGTGTTAAGAATTCCTCAATTCGAGGATTGATGGGCTCATACCATATATGCCCTGATGGGATCATACCGTATACTTGTGCCATGTGTGTTCTTCTGTGTTGTTCTTGAGGATGGGAGAGGGAGACAGGATCTATCTGCAAGTTATATGCGCTTCTTTCTTGGGATCGAGAACGGGAAAACAGATCTATCAATCCGTGAATAGGCCGATTCTCAACACGTTATCGGCATCTCTTCCCATTGAGTTTGTCGTTCTTCGTTGTTCAATTTTAGATCAATTTGTTTTTGATGTCACTAATCAAAGATCTCTTGATTTCCGCTCGGCCGGTCTGCTCGGTCATTGACTCGCCGACTGTTTCGATCCTTCCGTTGCGGCGCCATCCGCCCTGGGCCAATCGACGCACGAGAGATATGTCATGCTTTGATCAAATCGACGCCATCAACACACACATGAGATGGATCACGTGCATGTGTGCTAATCATGCCTGGCGTTCCTGGAGACCTGGAGGTCTCAACCGCGTACGGTTTGTCTTTAGTTTTTCAGTATATTAGATTTAATCCTGTAGATTAATGCTAGTAGATTTTTTTCCCATGAAGGAACAAGGCTAGCTACGGTCGCAACCTTTCTAGTTGTTCTGAATTTCAGATCAATTTGTTTTTACTGTGTTGTCCCACACGTGTGCTTCAAGTTCTACTACATCGATCCCGAACATTACATATGCTAGTAGATTGGTTTTTTTTTGAACAAGCACATGCTAGACGTACTGTTGTTGATATGTCCCACTGAACTTTAGATAAAGCTTTTTTCGTCGACATAGCCTGCACCGGCTTGGAAGGCATATTGTGCCCACTACCGCTGTACTGGAACCACACCGCTCGAAGTTGGTCATAACATACATGACGCCTGAAACTATTGTTGTTCGGCTTGTACTACCAGCATACCACCTTTGAGCGGCCAATCTGCACTTGCTCTCCACTAACCCGTCGTCGCCTGATGCGGCAACACCATCCATCTCCGCTCTGCTCATATCATGGATCATTGTATTGACTATAAGGAAAGCAAACCAAATGATACGGGTTCATCCATAAAGGACAACATGATGAAATTGACAACTATGTGGCATGATTACTCGATCTATGTGACTGTATCGGCTAGTAGCTTTGTATATGTCACATTCCACCTACTTATTAAGATATACCTGCCAACTACTAGAAGATGGAAAGCAGAAAAACAAGTTTGAATCCCACTGTCCCACATCACAATGAGCTAAAAGCCAACTTAGTATTAATCAACTACCAATTATAGTAGTTATCCTGGGCTCTGAAAGGCCACATGGATCTTGGCAACTACGCTGCTAGTGATGATATTTCTTACATGTATTTTTTTTATCTATGAAAGTTGTGCTATTATTTGAGAGTGTACCCCAGAAGGAAATTGGTCATTATTGCTCTTGCCAAGCAGCTATTTTTTTTTGCTTAAGTCAATGACTTTGCATTAAAATAATATTTTCTAGATAAATAAAAAATTCTTGGTCTTATCTTTTCTATTTAAAAGCTTCTCTTCATGTTGAACAATTAATTGATGCAAGCCATACTTTATATAGAACACAAAATATGTTGCAACAATTTTTTTCTATATAGTATGAGTAATTGGGTCAAATTTAGACAATAAAAAAGAGTTGGATTATGATATTACTCTGCATCCAAAAATTTCTCAGCCATGGCTATATGCCATATTCTTGCTATCATACTTATACACACCAAGCTTAATGCGTCTGAAAGAGCAATGCCACCATTAATTGCTTTTTTTTCCAGACAAATGGCCAAGAAGCTCAAAATACATGATGGATAGATTGATTGTCAATTATACAACAATTGGTGAGCATTAGTCCCTGAAGGATTGTTATGGCTAAATTATGGGTTACGTCAGTAACTATAGGTGTTAAGTCTTGAAGACTGCATATGCATTTGTTGAAACCAAGAACTTGCAGAGCAATAGTTTATAATCCACCAGAAGTTATGGACTCAACAAGAAGTTGACGATACTCCTCCTGTAGTAGGAAATACACGCAATATTCATGCAACTGCATTAAAGTCCGAGCTCACTGCATACAAAAATTATAATAGACACCCTAATAAAGTGAGTAATATTTCCCAAATAAATCACCACTAAAGCATACATATACACCACTAGAAGTTGGTGAATGGGAAATTTTAGTATGCTATTAAATATATCGGCATTAAGGGGAGATGAATGCTCATTTTATGAAATGCCTTGATATTTATAAATCAAAATGCACAAATCCAAACTAAACTAGTTGTTTAGTTAGACTCCTCTATTCTATAGCATGGAGTTATGCCAGATAGTTATTTGTATTGATGAGGAGCAACGAGATTGGTTAAAATCTAAATGAATGCTTCTATCCGAATTAGATGTGGAAATACCCAGGATTAATTTCATATCCATTTGACATTGGCATTTTGATCAAATTATACGGGGACACCTGCAAATAAGATCTATTGGCCTAAGTCAAAAGCATATGCTCATGAAGCAAACTCACATTATGTGTGATAAAACTCCTCTTACTCCTATAGAGAAATCACCCTGCTGGTGAGTTACCTCACGATGAGGTTTATCCTAGAGATGAAAATCCTAGCAATGCGCGCGTATTATAAAGCTAGGTGTTGACGGTAGTTAACAACCATATTTAACCATCAACATAACATGTAAAAGGGCACAAATGAGATCACCAACATAAGTCTAGGGACTTAAACTAACAAATTCCATAAGTTTTGGTGAATCTTTATTTCCAGCAGGATTCAATCAGAAAACCACCAAGGAAGACCTATTCGTCAAACGAAATCATGGAAATACGCTGGGGAATTACATGGAAAGACTCCAGGAGGCTCCCCACCGAAGCGGGGCACGAGACCCTACCAGGTGGGGCCGACTGGTTTCCTCCTTAGGCCGCCCGGTCCCTGGTGGGCCCCACCTGTCAGCAGCTTCCAGAATGTTCCTCCACCGCCTTCTAGGATTGTATCTACGCCGTTCCTTAAGTTGGTTTGATTCAAGGGCTCACGTTGCACCCTTTGGGCTATATAAGCAGACCTCTGCCCCCTTCTCTGGAGCTATCCCTGAAACCCTAAATCATATTCTCCTTATGAGGATTAGAGCCAGCTATCAAGAGAAGATTAGTACTCCATAGGATTTAGTCTTATGAATAGAAATAGAGAGATAGAGAGTGAGGGAAGAGTTTGGATGAGGTGCCAGCTTGTCGGTGCTCCCTCTACAGCTTGTACCTTGGCGGATCCAAGTTCTACTTGAGCTTGTCTTTGAGATTTCTCTGGTAATCAACTTCTGATTTAAGTAAGCATTTGTTTATATTGTTCATCAGGTTTGCGACTCTTTTGAATGCTTTATTCTCTTCCTAGGGGGAGTAGAGTATTAATTTTAAGTATAGGTTTGGTGGTTAGACTTAGGTTAATCGTGAATGCACCCTGCATTTCGGATCGGTGGTAGCAGCGGGTGGTGACAATCCCGTCTATCCTTTGTAGTCCACCTCCCGTTTGTAGGACAAGTAGGGTCTAGTTACAAAGGAAATCACATCCTCTGTTGGTGTCTTTCTCTAAGTAATGTCTCCAGTTGAACAGTAGAAGACATAGTTTACCTAGGTTAGAATAAAAAAACCTTAGTAATTCTCTCTACACTCCTATTTATCCTACCCTTGTTGCTACTCTTAGTTAAGTTAAACCTTAACCAAGTTACCATCCTCTTGTTAAGTTAGATCGTAGTTAGTCTCACACGTTTCTCTGTGGATACAATACGTGGAATACCTCTGGGTGAAAGCTACAATGGTATTTGTGCGCTTGCAGATTTATCTATGTGCGTTAATTTATACCAACACTAGGAAAACAGAACAACAATGGATCTATCATTTTGGGAAATAACGAAGATCGTTATTAAGATGTTTAAAGTCAGAAAATATGTGTCGACACTTGTTTGCCTCTATAATTGCTTAATGAGTCTCATTGTGAGAACCCGGATCTAGAACAAAGTCCATGGCAAGAGTGCTTGAAGCTCTCATATTGGGTCGAATGAAACATGCAATTGAGGCTGAACCAAAAATCACTATGTGAAATCTTGAACCTGACGTTCGATTAATTATGGGTCATCATGAGTGGTGAAAAGCGATGGTTCTAAAGGTCCTAACAGAGACCAGTTCCGACATAAGTTTTACAAATATGTTCTGTTATATAATGAATCTGGCTAATGGCATGAATTAAAATATGCAATTAAGGGGTCCTAAAAATCCATGAAGAGCAACATCTAAATCTAATACCAATAGTATCTTTTATGAGAAGTGGTCTTCCTATAAACATAACAACTCCCTTGAGTGAATATATATGGTTATAAGTCTGCATACACCAAAATAATTGAATTCCTTGGAAGGAATATAGACCCATATAAGACATGAGAGATAAGAATGAAAAGAGGAACTGAAAGGTATACCATATAAGCACATGCACATTTCATGAGCTTTTACTATGGGTGTATATATACTTGTGATATAATGCGTTCTCCACCTGAAGTTTTGGAATAATTGAAATATCCTCTGAAAACTAATATGATATATTTTGGTGTTACTAGCAATACTTTCCCCATTACGCTAGAAATACAGACTTATGATGTCTTACTATGTATTAAAGACAAAGATTCTCGAAGAATCTGAAATCAATCTCAGAAGTTGTCACCACTATTATGAATAGAGAAAATTATAATAATTATTGATCACATCTCGAAGATTCACGCCATTGCAACTTTAGAGTGCACAAATATGCATCTTGATGGATGCATGATATAATATAGTAAATTCCGCTCAGCATTATTCTCTATTCTCAATGTTCTTGAAGAACAGTGAGACAAACGTCATGAAGACTAAATGTTGTGAAAATCTTGTAATCTCACTTGCACTATCCATGTCTATGTTTATTTATTTACAAATATGGTTAATGTCATGAGAATGATTGACTTCACCGAATGTTGCCATCAGTGGGAGTATTTACAAGATATTGATCGTCATTCACGAGACTCTGAAAGTCTTAGACAATACCTAGAAGGTGTTATTTTAATGGTGACTTCCTAACCTTTATTGAAGGCTCTATTGTGACACCATTTATGAAAATAGGTATATTGTTTATGTACATTTCATATTTTTACCTCACGAGTTCCAGAAGTAAGACAAGGTTTAAATTATGAAATGATCCTTGTAATCTATGCGATATACTTGTTAAGTCTCTATATGCATATGCTTCCTGTAGAAAGCGTTCTTAGCATAGCCGAGACAGTTCTACAAGGTTCAGGGGGAGAACTTACCTAGAATATTAACCCTTGATCAGAATCATAGAGAATTCAAAATGATATAATCCAGAAGGTCATAATGTGTCCTGAAGACATATGTTTGTACTCTTTTTTCCTTGATGAGTTTTCCTGAAGTTTCTAATATAAAGTTTTTAATGAGACAACAATGTGCAAATGCAAAGCGACAATAATGTACTCTTTCTCCATATTTTTTTCCACTGGGCTTTTTGGAGTTTTAATGAGGCATGTATTTGTCATGGTATTAGCCCAAGGGAGAGTGTTAAGAATTTCTCAATTAGACGAATGATGGGCTCATACCATATATGCCCCCTGATAGGCTCATGGCATATATGCCATGGTGGCTACCATATATGCCCTGAAAGCATCTATATAAAGGGACCAGATGTATACGTGAATCGACTAATGAAGAGACGGCTCCCCTCATATACTTGTGCCATGTGTGTTCTTCTGTGTTGTTCTTGCTGATGGGAGAGGGAGACGAGATCTATCTGCAACTTCTATGCGTCTCTTTCTTGGGATCGAGAATGAGAAAACGGATCTACCAATCCGTGAATAGGCCGATTCTCAACACTAAGGTTCGTGGACCCCAGCAGAAAAATGGGAGGTGAAGACGTGATGTGATAAGGTTTTAGTGGCCCCCACCAACCACGATGCCTGTGAAGAGAGAGTGTTCAGATTTTTTAGGAAGGGAGTGTGCATGCTGCTCTTTTTTTTTTTGAGAATTGGTCTACTCTTACAGATGAGCGGGCCTACACCGGGCCTAAGTGAAATAACGGGCTGGGCCATGCCGCCCACCGTGCCTAGCCAGCAGCCCAGGCACGGCCCTGGCATCATGCTAGGCCAGCCCAGTCCCGCTATTCATCGGGCCATGCCATGCTCGTGTCAGGCCAAAATAGCGGGCTTCGGCCGTGCCAATGGGCCATGGGTTGTATGGCCATCTATACCTCTAGGCTAAGCACTCCTATTAATTGTACTCCCTCTGTCGTTAGCAGGCTTTAATTGCACTCTCTCTCTAGTGTATTATATTGAAGCCATCCTAAAATTGCAGTAAGGTAGTAGTAGCAGTAATAATAATCAAATGGAAATATTTGGCATACAATTACTAACTACTGTTTTATTATTACACGATACATATATTTGGTCCACATATATACATCCTCATATATATTAGCATTTTTTTGGGAAAAAACATTATTTTTGTCTTTTCTTGTGTGAAAGAAAATTCCTATATATTTGAATTTAGTATATACGTACTGCAATGCCCTTGGTCAAATTTATAACCGTCTCGCGAATGACTCATACTAATTGTACTTCCTTTTTTATTTTGGTGATGTTTAATTGCACTCTCTCTTTTGAATTATATTGAAGGCATGCTAAATCTCAATGCATAGTTTTATTTTGTTGTTCCAGGTATGTCACGTCAGTAAATAGGATTTGCTTTCATGGTTGAAACAACCTTTGACAATGCGTTGTTTTAATTTTGTGTTTCAAATGCTCTCATTGCATTTAATTATATGACACATTCAGACTTGCAACACGGAGCCCATGGATCTCTCTTATTTTTTTTTTTTTTGCGATGACATCAAATTTTCTTTATATTTATTCTTTTTTGATTTTTTTGTTTATTTAATAAATCCATATTAAATAGTGTGCACGCCATCACTCAATTTCTCAAATAGAACCACCTTGGTTAAGCAAAGACTATTAATTGTACCCTTTTTTCTATATATCTTTAGCAGTGTTTAATTGTGCACTCTACTTTGAATCAAAAGAATTCCAAACAATGCACTAGAGGTAGAGGTAACAGTAATTAAGCAAACGGAAATATTTTGGTAGTACACTAAATGCTACTAATTTTACTCTAGTAAATCAGAGGAAGCAAAATAATATTGCACTAAAATAACTGGGGGTGAGTTTTTGGTAAGAAAAACACTTGGCGTGTGATTTTCGATGGACCGGGTAGAGTGAACCACTTGCACTAGAAGAAAAGGGAACGATTTAGTTTGACTGAAACCAAGGGTAATTGATGGCTCAAACCTGACCAATTGGATGTGTATATCTTTCATGGGTTGGCTCTTTGCACAACCAAAGAGCCTATAAACCGAATTGTTTGGCCATTTGGGTTCCAAAAACTGATCTAACAGTCGAAAGTTCAAAATGATTGATGCAGTATGCACTTTGAAATTATGGTTCTTGTTTAAAAATAACGGTGGCTTTCATCTTCATGGTCCATTACTGAAATATGTCAACTTCCATTGGAGCTGTATCGGGCTAATAAGTTGTCGAGATGTGTGCTATAACATTTTTTGCTTCAATAAACTTCCTCCCCTCTATGTGAAAATTTGATGATCTACCTGTCTTTGTGAATGGTGAGGGGACACTTCATCTAGGGGTGGTGTTTGGTTCTAGAATGTCAGCCTCACTCGGTCACTCTAAGGAAAAAGATTGTTACATCTGTTGTTAGTAAACAAGAATTATGATGTATCTATAGTTTTCAAGCCATGCTGGTAATAACTTATTTTGGATTTTTCGGACAAAAAAACTAACTTATTGTGGATTGGATACAATGGTTTATCAACTTACCAATTTGCACAAAGGTTAGCAATTGAGTTGTTCGGTAAAATGTCCTTGAGATGGCATAGATGCTTGTACTAGCTCATTGTTGTGCATTTGTGATGGTAGATTCATGGTTGCAGAAATGTTCATTTAGATTTTGATCCTGAGGATCATTCCCTTACAACTATAACCACATATATCCTTCAGGAGATTGTGTTGTAAACCATTCAAGATTTTGTAAAAAAAAGGAAAGCCAAAAATAAAAAAAGTTGTAGACGATCAACATCTATTCGAGGAAACTATTTTTTTCCTAACAATCATGCCTGTGCCTACACACATTATTTGGAATGTGATGGTGGTAGATCCATGGTTGTATCTATGTTCATCTCACAAGGGTTGTTATTGTAATTGCACATATATGGATCTAGTTGTATTATCATGCACACACACATGGTTGCTCCACAACCATGTTAAAATTTGTTACATGATTTATCACATTAATATTGTTACAACTGTGGCTACCCTGTCAATGAGAATTATAATGTTCCCAAAATTATCAAGCTATTCTAGTAATAACTTATAAGGGGCGGTGATATATATGTACAATGCAATTTGTATGCATCGAGTTGTAGAAATGGTAATAATTGAACGGTTTTCTAAAATGTCTTTGATCTAACATATACGGTAGTAGCTCATTGTTGTGAATGTACGATGGTAGCTTCATGGTTGTGTAAATGCTCATTAACACTTCTATGACGATCGGGGATAATTCATTACAACTATAAGAACAACTATAGTCAAGGAGCTGAGAATGTGTTGTAAACCATCTGTTTTTTGCCAAAAAATGGTTGACACCATCTTATTCTAGAAATAATCTTTTCGCATTATAATGCACGTGCATATACACGTGCCGCCATGATTCTCGGTCGCATGAATGTACATGAAACCGTCGTGCTCGTGCATGTTTCGTATTACATATAACCATTGATAGTAACGTAGATCTTCGTTGAATACTAAAAAGCAATTATTTTGGGTAACTCCATGTCGAAGTAGAAGTGGTGACGCTTTTGCCCCTCGAGTCTCCATTACTACCACCATTTAGGTAAGGAGTGCGTTGCTATTGCCTCGAAAAAACATTCAATCATGCACGCGTAAATTATAATGATTTTTTACCGAACCAAACCTGCACGTACCCGGAGTAACTAAACTCGCACGTATCCAGAGTTACTTTATGGTTGCGACACCGCTGGCTGCATTTGTGTAGGGTTTACATACTCCATGGTTGCAAAACCGTGGCAAGGAATAAACCAACACAACCCAATGGGAAAAGACCAGATGTGGTGCTGGTGCATCAGCAGCCGCTCCATGATGATCAGCCGGTCCAGACTTGACTCCTTTCCATGCTCAGGGCTGGTTTGGCACCGGTTCTAGCTTCACCGGGCCCCACTGGCCAACCTCGTATAGTTTATACCATAATAAATGCAGCCCTCCAAAACTAGCAGTCATCTACATTTACTCTCTAACCAGATCACTCCTTGTCATCCATTATTGGCAGGTCATTAAGGCTAATACACCATTGCTAAAAATTACCATTGCTGCAATAGGTACCTGATGCAATTACCAAAAGTGTCCCTCCGGTCCCTTGGCCGTCATGTGTACCCGAGTCATGGGCATAATGGTAAAATCGCTGTCCTGTAAGTTACCGGTGGCCGCCTATATAAAAGTAAAGGTGCACCGGCAGCCGATGCATCACCACAACCACAGCAGCTTCGTCCTCACGAACTCACAAGTTGAGCGAGCGAGCGAGCGAGCTCTCTGAGTGGAGAAGAGGCATGGTGACGAATGGAGTAGGAGCGGGAGGGAGTGGGGGTGACGACGCATGGGCTAGGGTAGGGGACGGGAACGGGAATGAGAACGGAAACGGGAGTGGGAACGGGAAGGCGACGGTGCAGGAGCTGTCGTGGCGTGAGCGAGAGAACAACCGGGGCCGGGAGCGCCGTCGCCGGAAGATCGCGGCGAGGATCTTCACCGGGCTGCGCAAGCACGGCAACTACACCCTCCCCAGGCACTGCGACAACAACAGCGTGCTCATGGCGCTCTGCGAGGAGGCCGGCTGGACCGTGGAGGCCGACGGCACCACCTACCGCAAGCAGGTACTCATTACTCTATCTCGCTGTTCCGATCGAGCTAATTAATGGTCGCCGCCGCCGCCGTCTTTCCATTGTTTCGTTTCCGTTGGTTCTCGTTCTTGTCGTCGTCCTGCATTGCTTCGCTTTCCCGATCGAGCTGCGTGTGTAGTATCGTCGACAGCTGCAAGCCGATCGACCAGCTTTTCCGCTTCGTCGTCTTTCGTTTGTAGCAAAAGTCCAAAATTTGTTTTGTTTTAATTTCAGTTGCTCGTCATCTAGCTTCCTTCTCTTGTCGTTGTTCTTGATCTGTGTTTTATTTACATATTCCCTGCGTGGGTCTGATGCTGCTGCTTCAGTCCTCGTTAGTCGTACTGTCGACTGTAAACGGAATAACGGATGTGCAGGGAAAGAAAAACTGTCGTCGTTTGCTTTTACATCCCGTTCTTTCCACATTGCCTTGCGATTCCACATTTTTTGCGTGCATGCACGCATGTCTATCCTTGTTCATTGATATCCTCTCGGCTCTTCGTTTTGTGTTTCTTCAGGGACGCAAGCCTCCGGCAGGTGATCAGCAAATGGCCGACGTTGGCGGGTCTGCTCCGGTGAACCCAGGCGGCGGAGCTTCCTACGGCTTGACACGGGCGTCGTCGCCCTCCGCCGGCATCACGCTCGGCGGCGGTGGCAGCGGCGGGGCCGACCCCATTCCGGCGTGGCTCAAGAACCTGTCCAAGCAGCTCAGCGACAACTCGTACCCCAACTACTTCGCGAGCTCCTCCAACTCCAACTCACCGGCGACGCCGCAGAACGGCTCCCCGCCCTCGTCCCCGCCGCGCCTCCGCAAGAAGGCGCGCTACTCCTCCCCGCCGCCCGCCACCCCGCCGCCGAGCCCGACGAGGGCCTCCAACGTGCTGCCGCCTTCGTGGGCCACGGGCGCTGGCGGCAGCCGCTTCTCCTTCCAGACCTCCACCCCGCCGCTGATGAGCACCGTCACCGGCGGCCGGGCCCCCGGCCCCGACCCGGTGACCCTGATGGCGGGGTTCCAGATATCCTACGCCGCGGACAACAAGGCACCGGCCTACAGCAGCTTCGTGGCGTCCGGCGCGTCGTCGCTCGGCGCCGGGAGCTCTGCTTCTGCTTCTGCCTGGATGCTCCCGCCGCTGCCGGGACGGAGCAGCACCGGGGCGTCGGCGGCGGTCCCTGCCCGCGGTGGTGCGCTGTTGTCCCCGCTCGGGTTCTCGTTCCGCAGGAGCGGCAGGGAGCAGGCGGGCGCGAGGGAGGAGGAGGTGATGCCTGAGAAGAACGCCGACGAGGAGGGCCTGGAGCTCACCCTGGGGAACGCGGAGAGCCGCAAGGATCGCGCTTGAGCTCACCGAGCTGCTGCAAAGACGATGCGCGTGAGCTGATTGGGAAGCTACCTTTATAGGAACTCAGGCACTCAGCGTGATCGTAGTTTAACTTCAGCAAGACTGCTGGCGTTTAACTTTAGCCTATCTTATTACTATCTTAGTAGCTCATCGTAAGTTCGTAACTTTAGCCTATCTTACTATTACTACTATCCATCTAGTATCTCATCATCAGTTATCCTTTATTTTCCATCTTTGTTTTCTCTTCTTCTTCTTGTTTTTTTTTCTTTGCAAGAAATGTAAAAGGAAACAGACATGGCAATGGAAACGCATGTCTTCATGTAATCATGGATTGGCAAGCAGTTGGATTAAAGCTAATGAAAAGTGTCAGTTATAATTAAGCAAATGTCTTCTGCTGTGTGTGCTTTCTTTGGCAATCATCTTTCAGTTTCCATGGTTTCTTCAACTGATTTCTATGAGCAACTCTGTAGCCTGCGGAAAAGTTAAGGGCCCATTTGGAATAATGAATTTCGCAGTAATCATACAGAATCTCACACAAATCAATTTATTTTCACTGGACCAAAAAAATTTCCGCAGTCTAAAAGGAGCCTAAGTCTGCTTCTAGGGACATATGCTCGCAGCCTAAAACCGTTGCATAAGGATGAATATACATGTGCTAAAAAAAGGATGAATATAAATAGAGAGAGACAATGGATGCACTGCAGCTATGAGGATAGGAGCACACCCTAGGCCAAAAAAAAACCATTGGCAGCCTGTGTGGTTGTTTGTGTCGATCAACTTGGTAGGATCCACTCGTGTGTGTTTGGCATAGATTTTGCACTATCTTAACAAAGCTATTTTTCAGCTTCTCCTATCAAATGTGTTCAGATGAAGCTGGGTGAAAGTGTTTTATTTAGCTTCCTTAGTAGATACAGTTCCCTAGGTAAAACTAAAAATACTATTTTCTCATAGCTTTCTCTCTACTATCTTCAGAGAAATCTATTTTACCGAATGTTTTTTTTTAAAATAGCTTTAGCTTCACGGGTGAAGCTGTTGTATATATAAAACCAAAGTAAAAAACTATTGCACAAGTGAAGCTGAGGTATACCAAACGACCTTGTCAATTTATTCCATGGCACTGTAGATGAGATGAAAAGTTATCAGACATTGATTCAACTCGTAGTTCCTGAAGAGGAGAGTGCCTGTTAGACAAGGAATATTTAGGTCGTGTTTGGTATGACTTACCTTGACCGCACTTAAAAAGAAAGCTAGCTTTCTCTCTCACAGCCAACTTCCGCAAGAATCGTGGTGGCAATAATCATTTCGTTTGGTGACCCACGGTGGCATCTTTCTTCTCCACCGCCTCTTCATCTTTGTCTCCTCCAATGAGTCCCAGGAGAAGGCCTCCACTGGTGTGAGGGAGACCTCGCTAGTGGCACAGGAGGTGCATAGGCCTGCGACGATGAGGATGGGGGTGGGCTCTCACGTTGGTCGCCTTGACCATTGGTGAGGCGGGGGTGGGGGTGGGAAGGGGGTGGGTGAGCACCGCAAGGCGACGTGCGACACGTACCGACGAGGACGGGGTGCACGCTCTAGTTAGCCGCCTTGCATGCTAATGAGGCGGTGGCGAGCTCAGCGAGGTGGGGTGGCCCCGACAAGGACGTGGCGGGCGCTCATATCTGCCACCTTGCGTGTCGGTGAGGCGGGGCCACGTGGACGACCTCAATGAGCCAGGGGACGACACTGAAAAGTCAGGCTACAATGGCGAGGCGCAGGGCAGGGAGCAATGACTGTGAGCCGGAAGGCTAAAGAAGAATCCACAGAGATTTCTTCCACACCTCCATTTGAGTCAATTTTGCTTCTATGTTGAAACGGTGTTGTGGAGGAAATCGCGGTGAAAGGAAGCTGCTCTAGAATCTTAGCATTTGGAGAGCTTGGACTGCCTTTTCCCACCAGAATTTGGACAAAAATTGTCCCGAACAGGGCCATATTAGGCAGGTATTGCCATGTCAGGGACATAGATTTTGACCGCCCTCATCAACTCGTGTTGTGGTTGTGGCTAATATGCTGCACATATTAACAAGTGGCTGTGGCTAATATGCTGCACATATTGATAAACCATAATCGCATTAGCTCTGAGATAATCACACACCCCTTTTCATCGTCATGTCAGCACTAGACATTTAGATGTCACCTAACCATGCAAGGTGTAAGGAAAATGGACCCCATGGCCCATTTAAGTTAGATTTTGGTGTTTGATGATCAACATGACCATTTGGACTAACATTATTTACTAGTGTCTTTGGATATAGTTCAAAGGGTGCAAAAGTAGACTTGGACTTAGGCAACATGGTGATCTGGAGGATCAACACCTCAAGCAAGACATTAAAAGCCTTGATGAAGATCTACAAGATCGTACAAAAGTCCAAGACACAAGATGGAACCAAGACAGACGCAAAGATCATGATGAAATAAAGAGAAAAAGGAGTTAAAGTGCACCAGACCAAAGCGTCGAACCCTAAGGGCATCGGACCTAGAGGGCGTCGGACTAATGGTGAAGCAAACCCTAGCTATAGTGTCGATAGAAGCATTAGACCGAGAGTCAGACCAGGGGTGGAAGAGAATCGGACCATACGGTCCAACTGTTCACCTAGGGTAGTACATCAGACCGAGCAAGGCAGACCGTGTCATATCATCAAGCCAGTGTCAGGGACACAGATTCTGACCACCCTCATCAACTCATGATGTGGCTGTGGCTAATATGCTGCACATATTAACAAATCATAATCACATTAGCGCTGAGATAATCACACATCCCTTTTCATTGTCACGTCAGCACCAGACATTTAGATGTCACCTAATTGTGCAAGGTGTAAGGAAAATGGACCCCATGGCCCATTTAAGTTAGATTTTGGTGTTTGATGATCAGCATGACCATTTGGACTAACATTATTTGCTAGTGTCTTTGGATATAGTTCAAAGGGTGAAAAGTAGACTTGGACTTAGGAAACATGGTGATTCGAAGGATCAACACCTCAAGCAAGGCATTAGAAGCCTTGATGAAGATCTCCAAGATCATACGAAAGTCCAAGACACAAGATAGAACCAACACAAACGCAAAGATCATGAAGAAATAGAAAGGAAAAGGAGTTAAAAGCGCATCAGACCTAGGCATCGGACCCTAAGGGCATCGGGCCTATAGGGTGTCGGGCTAATGGTGAAGAAACCATAGCTATAGCATCGACAGATGCATCGGACCGAGAGTCGAACTAGGGGTGGAAGAGCATCGGACCATATGGTCTAACTATTCACCTAGGGCAGTACATCTAACCGAGCAAGGTAGGCAGTGTCAGATCATCAAGCCAGAATCCGACACCCACCAGAGAGGTTCCAGAGAAGAGAAAGGGGCATCAGACTGGTCCAATGGCCAGCAGACTATAAGCTACATCAGAGGCCTCAACAGTTGGGCAATGGCTAGTTTAATGGTTGTCTGCAGGAAGGGCATTAGACTCTGACAACATTGGAGAAAGCCCTATGTTTGGTTTTGGATAATTGAGACAACCAAAGTGGACCAACCATTACTTTAGTATTGTTAATGAGATAGGGTAGGTCCATATCCAAGGTTGAACAAGGATGGCAGACATGGTGACGGTGATGGCGACAAATAGTGACCAAGTGCTCAAATATTAGAAAAGAACAAAGAGAAAAACAAAACCCTATGGGCTCAAGGCAAAGGTATAAGATAGAGTGTTTGTTTTGTCAGTCAAAACGCAATAGCCTGTGTGATTGAGTTTAGGATAGATAGTTGTACTATTAAGAGGGGAACTCGAAGTTCAATACAATTATCTAAGTGCCACTAGTGAACTAACTCCTTGCATGTGCATTAGAACCTAGTGAGTACGTGAAAAACCATTTGAAAAATGCTTTAGAAAATGCTAACTCATGTGCACAAGTGATGGAACACTTTGGAGTTAGCACATGAGAGAAAGGGTGGAAGAATTGAGCTAGAAGATCTCATGTGGACCATCGGACACTAGCAGCGATAGCATCGGACAAATGCTTGCTTTGTCTGATGGCTCACCCTAGCCTCGAGGGCTCTCAATGATGCTTCGGACAAGGATGAGGGGCGTATCGGACCTGATGCTAGGACTATTCATTGCATGGACCCCACTTGTCAGATCGAGCGCAGGTTTAGTAGGAGGCACCGGACATTGTGAACTTGTCCGATTGTTGACGGTCACTAACTACTATTATAAACCATCAACGAAACATGAAAAAGGTCATATATCAACCTCCAAACATAGAATTAGGGTTTAAACTGATAGAATTCCATAGGTTTTGGTGAATCTGTGTTTCTATAGGGGTTTATCAGGAAAAGGAGGCAAGATATCAAGGATGTCGGGGTAAAAAGCATATTCCATCGTGGAACCAAGTTGAAGGATGTAGAAGACATAAGAAGGCGACCCACCGAAGGGGGCCCACCTAGAAGCCACCCAGGTCGACCGACCCCACCACAGGTCGGCCGACCCAAGTGGGTCCCACCTGTCAGCCCCCTCTGCAAGTCAGTTCTTTACCGCCTTAGGGTTTGCATCTTCGCCGTTGATCAAGGTCGGTTTGATCTGAGGGCTCTGGTTCATCCCACCGGCCTATATAAGTCAGCCCCTACCCCCTGGGTTCAAGGCATTCAAGTCATTTGATCAAGTCATCAGAGCCAGAAACCCTAGTTTCCTTAGAGCTCCACCACGTTCTAGAGCATAGCTACATAGGTTAGAAGTTGATGAAGGCAAGCTTCGCTTGGATTCCGGATCGAGTCAAGAGCGCGGCTTGGTAAAGCCTTCTGTACTTCTCTTTTGTATCTTTCTATATTTACTTGCTAGTTACAATAGATATGACATTACTCTATATATTATCTATGTTCTTGGTTATATTGTTCATTGTCTACTTTGATTATATACTTAGTATAGCTAGAACGTCTTTATATTCAAGCATAAGATCGCATAGAACTCACTCTTTGATATCATGGGTGAGTGGTCGACATTATGTAAGCATGGTGCTTATACGTTGTTTACCTGCGAATACACCCTATATTCCGGGCCATGTGGTAGATTACGGAAGTGACACTCCCGTTGAGTCCTTTGTAGTCCACTCCCCGAATATAGGACAAGTAGGACCCGGTTGCGAAGGAGGACTTGCTCTGTTCTTGATCTTCCTTAGTAATGTCCCTTGTGTGTAGATATAAAATATTCGTGCCATGATTGCTAAGTGTAATTGCACTAATCATAGTATACTCTAACATGTGATTAGGAATGACTTAGGAATATTACTTTATTTTACCTAAACCATGCTATTGCTATAGAAGGGAGTGCTCTGAGTAAATTACACTATTTATGACTTGACATTTATCATTTATCTTATGACTTATCCCTGTTATGAGTAGATGGATTAGACATGGTTAACTCTCCATTGTATGTACAATTGATTATCATATTCCTATAGCCATCCCTTTCCAGTGCTAAAATAAAAATAACGATCCCTGGAATACTCCTGGGTAAAATATTACAATGGTATAATTATCTGTGCACTTGCAGATACTTTCTATTCTTATCTTTATATTCTTCCTAGTCACATGAAATAATAAGATAATTACTTAGTAGTAATACTAGGTAGTGCTTATAGTCACTTTTATCTCCATCACTGGGGATGACAACCTGGTACAATTAAGCTAGAGGTGTAGGTAATTAAGAGGTGACTACTAGAACAAGTGTCAAGTTAATAAATACCAACAAACATTTTTGTTGCCATTCTAGGGATAGAATTCAAATTCTATTCTTGGTAGTGACGCTAAGAAATGTCAACAATCATTTTTGGCGCCGTTACCGGGGACAGTTGAAAGGATATCTAAAAGGAATATTGATATCACTTGTACCACACTGATGTGATTGGGGAAACCATTTATCTCTACTCAAACAGGCTTAGCCTGGGTTTATCTACTTGTGTATCTTATGCAGGGTGATGTATGACCGGTTTTGATCTTCTGACAAACTACTTAGATGATCTAGAAGTACTACTCAGAAAAGCTAAAGCTGGTCTTAAGAAGGTTCTCACTCTAGAGTAGGAGGACAACCGAATATGAAGAAGTTGGACACCAGAGTTTGAAGTTATGGCTAATAAGACTCTCCACGAATTCTCTGCTCCAACCACCACCAACATCCGTACCGGACCGCAAACTAATGTTGGAGAAAATGGATTCGAGCTCAAGCCAGCTTTTATCAACATGGTGCAAGCCAGTCAGTTTTATGGAAAGGCACTGAAGATGCGAGTGCACATCTCCAACACTTTCTAGAGATCTGTAGCACTTTCACTATCAAAGGAGTAACCAGAGATGTTATTTTACTCCGTCTTTTTCCATTCTCACTGTAGGGAAAGGCAAACTAATGGTTCTATGCCAATAAAGGTAAGAACACTACATGGAATGTCTGCTCCACTGCCTTCATAGCAAAGTCCTTCCCTATGGGCAAAACAAATGCTCTATGTGGGAGAATCTCAAGTTTTCAACAGCAACATGATGAATCTGTCCCTGAGGCCTGGGAACACTTTCAAGACTATATCTCAGAGCGTCCTCGTCATGGGATGGAGAATTGGCTACTCATGCAAACCTTCTACCATGGGTTGACCACTAGCACCCGTGAGATAATGGATGCTGCTGCAGGAGGTGCTTTTCTGTCACTTACTATTAGAGATGCAACAGCTCTTTTGGAGAAGATAGCTTCCAACCAAGGTTGGAATGAAGAACGAACTTAGACCCACAAGAGAGGTGGAATGCACTAGCTCAAGGAGGTAGACATGCTGTCTGCCAAGATGGGCCTGCTAATGAAGAGGCTCGATGACCAAGCTAGTGAAAAGAAAGAAGTCATGCACATTCATGATTCTCGCATGACATGTGAAGAGTGTGGAGGCACTGGGCACTCAGGCCATAACTGTCCAGAGGTCCAAGAGGATGTGAACTATATCAACAACAACACCAACTACCGTCCTTAGAATCAAGGTTGGAATCAGCAACAGAGGCCTAGCTACTCAGGTAATTACCAAGGTAATTATCAAGGTAATAATTTCAATACATCTTTGAGAGATCTATTTGCTAGTCAATCTGGATTATTGGATTAAATGTCTAAGAAGATAGCTTCCAATGATAAACCGCTAGAAACTATCAAAAATAGAATGGATAGCTTTGCTTCTACAATTAAGAACCAGCATAGCTTTAATAAAATGATAGAATCTCAAATAGCTTAGCTGGCATCTTCTATCCATCTGGCTGATAAAGGTAAGATTCTAGGGCAACTGAAAGAATTAGAAACTGCAAATCTTATCGACATATTCAATATAGGATGGTACTACAGAGATCGACCATCAGGAGGATATAAAGATGACTCTATGCTAGAAAAGAAGGATGACCCAGGAAGACCTGTCATCCCAATAGCCATTGGGCCAGACAATTTTGAAGAAGCTGTCTGTGACTTCGGTGCAAGCGTTAATATCATGCCAAAGGTAATTTATGAGAAAATTTTTGGAGATCAATTGTTATACACAATCATGTGTTTGTAGCTTGCAGATCATTCACTCTGCTACCCAAAGGGCATCCTTGAAGACGTCTATGTATGAGTTGGGCACTCGTATGTACCTACAGACTTTATGGTAGTAGAAGCAGGTGGTGATGAGAAGGCACCTATCATTTTGGGTTGACCATTCCTAAGGACCGCAAAAGCCATCATCTACACAGATGATGCTAAAATCTATTTCACTATCAAGGATAGAAAGAAGATATTCACTTTCAAGAATAAAACACTGCAATCTCTTGCTCATCCACAAAAGGTGTACATATACGAGGACAAGATAGCAGAAAAGAAGATAAATAGGAGGAGAAATAAGACTAAGCAGTCACCTATAGAATTAGTGAAGATGATCAACATAGTTCACACGAAGTATGATCACCTCCTTATATCCATGTACCTCCTTAAACAAGATGATCCAGGCGTACCAACAATCGAGTGCACGATGAATCAAAGAATCTTCTACAAGACCTTCTGTGATACTAGGTTCAGAGTCAACATAATGGCAAAGATAATATATGAGTAGTTATTCGGTAAAGAACCTTTGTACCCCACCTATGTACAGCTACAGATGGTGGACCAAACATTTCAATTCTCGGAGGGGACATCAAAGGATGTCATGGTGCAAATTCATGATCACTATGTCCCCACTGACTTCATGGTCCTAGACATGGGAGAAGAATAATGCGATCCACCGATTGTGCTTGGAAGACCGTTCCTCAACTCAACTCGAGCAATTATCTACATGAGATCAGGAGAGGTCCACTTTTAGTTCCCTTCTGAGAAGGTACGCTATTATTTCAATAGTTATACAACTTATGGACAGCCAAAGAAGAACAGATCGAGAAGGAGACGCCGTTCAGCCCAACACCGCAAGAATCAACTTCTGAATGATGAAGAAGAAGAACCTGTGAAGGACAAGTCCCCAACATCAAAGTCAACTTCATCAACTAAATAGGTATGGAAGGAGAAGGGATCATTGTCCAGTTCACCGTCACAAGAGGTGCAACTAGGGTCGCCTTTTCGGCCCAGTAATGCACCCTGGGAAGACTGAGCAAGACAAGAAGTCCTGTTTGGAGGACTTAAATCACCGAACCCTTGCTAGGAGGTAAACTTAGTAGTTATCCATATTTTCCTTTTAGCATTACATAATTTTCCTTTAGCATATTTATTATTTCCCACATTAGCATAATTAATTTCTATTGTATATTTACTTTGCTACATCTGCATTAGAAAAAGAAAATAAATATTTGCTTGCTGCATAGCATCAATAATCTTAAGCCCCATGTAAATAATTTTGTGACATAAAACCTGCAGGAATATTCACCGTGGTAGCATAAAAATAAAAATAAAAATAAATAATTATTCATCTTGTTATATTTTCTATTGCATCATAAAATCCAAAAATATTGAAAAAAATTTATTACAACTATGCTTAAAAGAAATATTATATCAAACATGGAAAACCTCTAGGCAACTGAAGCTTAGGTGGTTCACCACTAAATGCTTAATCTGTTTCACAAGTTTTGTTGTCTATTTGAGTTTCACATGATTTAAAAGATTAAGAAGAGCTGACAAGCGAGTGGATGTTCTATCCACTACTGGAACACTGCTTCAATCATCATCAACATCAATCAATGCTCCGATAGAGGAAGTATATCTACACTGCCAGTTTGCTACATTGCAAGAATGAACAACTACGTCATCATTCAGCTTGGGGAAAAATCATCCTCCATATATCTAGGTAAGTATTTCTTTTCTGTTTTTACTTTACTACTTTTAAGTGTGCTATTAAAAATAATAAAAAGATGGATAACCATAAAATAAAAAAAGAATTCCTTTTAAGTTCTATGTAGATTGGTATGATCTTTAAGTTTGAAATAAAATGAAAAGAGAGTGTGTACAGAAGCTTGCTTTTCTACTCAAATAAAATGGACTATGAAGATAATATCTTTATGGAAATGATGAATAGTTGCTCTGCCGTAATTCTTTTTAAGTACCTAGTTTTTAGCCTCAAATTCTCCTGAGTTTTAAATATAATTGTTTTGACCTAAAGATTTACTCTGAGCCTATAACTTGTGGGTAACAAATGTTTGATCTAAGTCTAGGTAATTGGTGGATATGATATCAGAAGGTCTGAGCTACTATTTATCTTGTTCCTAGTGACACTAAAGTTCTAGAGATTTATCTTCTGAAAACTCTTAAATACTATATGATGAGCTTGAATTCCTATCACAGCCATACATAAATGCTAGACTAGGAAATCCACATATACATGCTACTTGCTTTGCATTGAGTGTTGTCAAGCTTTGTTGATACCTTAGAGACTTGTCATGCTTTTAAAATCAAGATCACGTACACTCAACCCAAATATGCTGCTTCTACACTGGAAGTACGCAACAACATATTTTCATTCATCCACTCAATCACCCCAATACCACCAAATAAATGCTCCAAGTTCTTGTTAGTATCTCTCAAAAGTTTTGTTGCAGAAAGAGGCTTGTGGCTCTGCAAAAGTTACTCTAAAAAAGAGAGAAAGAGAGTATTAAAAAAATAGACAAGTGTCTGAGATATTAAAATAATGGGCACTTCGATGCCCACCTAAAAAAAGAAGAGAGATGAATAAGATAGCCCATGTTTCTAGCAAGTGTTTCCAAGTTTTAAGAGAGAGATATGTTTTCAAGGAGCAAAAGTAGAATTAGGTTTACACCATTGTCACCATTGATATCATTCATCCACCATATATCCACTTCACTCCTCATATCCACACACATGCACATCTTAATTTGATTGTATGACTCGTTTCTCTGGATCTATTGTTTGACTTTACAATATATGCTTTGCAAGTATGTATGCGCTGTCTCCCTACCTATGAGCCCCACATAAGCCTTAGTTATAGGATGAGAGAGAAGACATAATATCACTATTGCCTTGGTAAGGATCCACAAAATACCACATTTTGAGAGACTTGAGAGGGTCATACGAAGGAATCTTTGAGTTTTATTTTGAAAACTTGCAAAAACTCCAAAATAATGATTGAACAAAGAGCTTGAGACATAGTGTTTGACTCGACCGTTCTGTCTTTTAATTGCTCAAGACCCAAGTGAAGGCTACAAGCTCCATAGTTGAAGGTAATATGGGTAAGTTTGAAAGTCAAAATAGTTTACTTTAATCCAGAGGAGAATTCTTGTTTGAATGTATGTGTACTTTTGAGGCATGAAAGCATTGCAGCAACTTTTGATCCATTTCTGAGTTTAGCTTTGCTAAGGGACTAGCAAAGGTTAAGCTTGGGGGAGTTGTTGAAGGTCACTAACTACTATTATAAATTGTCAACAAAACATGAAGAAGGGCATATATCAACCTCCAAACATAGAATTAGGGTTTAAACTGATAGAATTCCATAGGTTTTGGTGAATCTGTATTTCTACAGGGGTTTATCAGGAAAAGGAGGCAAGATATCGAGGACGTCGGGGGTAAAAAACATATTCCACCGTAGAACCAAGTTGAGAAGGATCTAGAAGACACAAGAAGGCGACCCACCTAGAAGCCACCCAAGTTGGCCGACCCCACCCCAGGTCGGCTGACCCAAGCAAGTCCCACCTGTCAGCCTCCTCTGCAAGTCGGTTCTTTACCGCCTTAGGTTTTGCATCTTTGCCATTGATCAAGGTCGGTTTGATCTGAGGGCTTTGGTTTATTCCACCGACCTATATAAGCCAGCCCCTACCCCTAGGGTTCAAGGCATTAAAGTCAGTTGATCAAGTCATCAGAGCTAGAAACTCTAGTTTCCTTAGAGCTCCACCATATTCTAGAGTATAGCTACATAGGTTAGAAGTAGAGGAAGGCAAGCTTCGCTTGGATTCCGGATCGTGTCAAGAACGCGGCTTAGTAAAGCCTTCTGTACTTCTCTTTTGTATATTTTTGTATTTACTTGCTAGTTACAATAGATATGACATTACTCTATATATTATCTATGTTCTTGGTTATATTGTTCATTGTCTACTTTGATTATATACTTAATATAGTTAGAACATGTTTATATTCAAGCATAAGATCACATAGCACTCACTCTTTGATATCATGGGTGAGTGGTCGACATTGTGTAAGCATGGTGCTTATACGTTGTTTACCTATGAATGCACCCTATATTCCGAGCCATGTGGTAGATCGTGGAAGTGACACTCCCATTGAGTCCTTTGTAGTTCACTCCCTGAATATAGGACAAGTAGGACCCGGTTGCGAAGGAAGACTTGCTATGTTCTTGATCTTCCTTAGTAATGTCCCTTGTGTGTGTATATAAAATATTCTTACCATGATTGCTAAGTGTAATTGTACTAATCATAGTATACTCTGACATGTGATTAAGAATGACTTAGTGTTGACATTTCTTAGCATCACTTGAGTTAAGTTGTCATCCCTAACATGATACTAGAAATGTGGTTGTACTTATAATCATGACACTTACACAAAATATAGAATAAAGGTTATCCACAAGCGCACAGATAAAATACACCCGTTGTAGCATTTCATCTAGGAATGTTCCAGGTATCGTTATTTATACTTTACCACTGGGAGCTTAACAGGGTTTAAAATAAAAGAATAATATGGCTAGAAAGAATATCAAATATACATACTCATGATAAAGATCAAATAACCACTCTTATCTTTACAGGGGTAAGACAATATATAAATGATAGATATAAAATAAGATAACAATGGGTATTCTAGAATGAGAGAGAGACTCATAAATCAAATAGAGCTAATGAGGAGATAAGTTAAGAGGTAAGAATCTTAAGTTAGTTCATATTTACCAAGTCTTTTGTTCACTCTAGTATATACACTATCATTTATAGCATAATCAATCCTTCATCTATGCATAAGGAACATTACTAAGGAATATCAAAAAATAGAGCAATCCTTTCCTTGTAACCAGGTTCTACTTGACCTATATTCGGGGAGTGGGCTACATAGGACTCAACAGGAATATCACACCCGCGATCTACCACTTGATGTCCCAGAATATATGGTGCATTCACAGGTAAATTTAATATAAGCACCGCGCCTACATCATATCTACCACCTAATCTAATCTAGAATTGAACTATGTGCTTTGCAAACATATGCATAAAATCATTACTAATCATGACTATATCAAATATACAACTAGAATAAACTAAGAATGAAATAGATAGAAACATAATGATATTATTGAAGTAGCACAAAGTCGAATAACGAGATTATAATATAATTACCAAATCTCCCAGCGGTGATCCGTAATCTTGAGCAATGTCCAACTCTTCTTATATCTAGCTAGATCTAAACCCTAAACTTCAAGTAGAGCTCTAATCTCTCTCAGGAAACCCTAATTCTAATCTTGTCTTGACCTTATGATGATGGATGCCTCAAGGGGGGTCTGGGTCTGGTTATATAGTCCAGTAGGATGAACCGCAGCCCTCGGATCAAACCGACTTGAATCAAGGGTCAAAATACGACGTAGAGGTCGGTTGGATTGCATCACGCGAAGGGGAAGGTGGTTGGACTCTGGGGCAGGCAGGTCGGTCGGCCTCCTCTGGTGGCCTCTCAGTCTCCACCTCGGTCCCATGCCTTCTCATGCCTTCTAGAGTCTTTTGGTGTGCCCTTTCGTCGCGATCAAGTTTCATGGCATTTCGTCAATTTAATCCTTGTTTTCTTTCTCTCTGAATAATCCCTGTAGAAAATAGTAATTCACCAAAACTCGTGGAAATTGTCAGTAATAACCTCCTATGTTTCTATTGGTGATCATTTTTTTGCACAAAGTTGACGGTTTGTGATAGGTGATAACAACCATCAACACTTAGGAATATTCCTTTATTTCTACCTAAACCATACTATTGCTATAGAAGGGAGTGCTTTGAGTAAATTACACTATTTATGACTTGACATTTATCATTCATTATCATTTATCTTATGACTTATCCCTGTTATGAGTAGATGAATTAAACATGGTTAACTCTCCATTGCATGTACAAGTGATTATCATATTCCTATAGCCATCCCTTCCCAATGGTAAAATATAAATAACGATCCCTAGAATACTCTAGGTAAAATGCTATAATAGTATAATTATCTGTGCGCTTGCTGATACTTTCTATTCTTATCTTTATATTCTTTCTAGTCACATGAAATAATAAGATAACTACTTAGTAGTAATACTAGGTAGTGCCTATAGTCACTTTTAGCTCCATCACCGGGGATGATAACCTAGTACAATTAAGCTAGAGGTGTTGGTAATTAAGAGGTGGCTACTAGAACAAGTGTCAAGTTAATAAATACCAACAAGCATTTTTGACGCCATTGCTGGGATAGAATTCAAATTCTATTCTTGGTAGTGACGCTAAGAAATGTCAACTCCGATGTGGAGCCTCGGACGTGTTTGATGGCGAACAAGTCATCTCTAGAACCTCTCTGTTGTGCATCGGACAATGAGTGTGCATTTGTTCAAAGGCCATCAGACAGTGAGCATCAAACAACAGTGTAGAGAGACTTTGAGCACCAACGACTTTGTTCAAACAGTCGAATCCATGTGGCGTCTCATGGGGCATGGGACAAGAGTGGCATTTGTCTGATGGAGGGCATCAGGCATATCCGACGGCCCTGAAATCTACTCAATGCATGTGTGTAACGGTTGGATGGCTCCTTTGGGGCTATAAATAGATGGTGGTCGGTCCTTGGCTAGCTCTCTTAGCTCCCCAACGCCATGAACACCCTTATGAGCATAAGATAACACCTCCCACTCATCTCCTTCTTAATTTCATCATCCAAAGTGAGATTGGGAGTGATCCTAGTGCATTTGTATTGAGTTGAAGCATTGTCGACGAGATATGGTCGGCAGTCCACCAAGGGGTATGCCCACGGTAGTAGATTAATCGATGGAGGTGCGCGAGACAATGAACTAGATGGTGATGCAAGGCGAATACATAGGTTTATCCAGGTTTGGGCCATGAAAGCAGCGTAACACCCTACGTTCTGCGTCTCTGTGGATTGTATTGATTGTGTATGAGATTTGGTTGTCTCGATGACCTATCGGCTAGGGGACCCCTGCCCCTCCTTATATACTCTGAAGTGACAGGGTTATAAGTAAAGTATCCTATTTGGTACAATATATTCTTGTAGCCTTGCAGTGCATGCCGACCAGCGCCGTGCACCGCACGACTTCATCTTGTGGGCTGGGCCACCTCTGATGGCGTGGCCCATGTATAATCATGAGGGTATAGGGGTTATACCCCCACAACTAGTCCCCGAGCGCCTTGTATTTGCTGAGCAACGCCGTCTTGATCAAGTCCGAGCAGTTTAATATGAAGTCGACCAGTTTAACTAGTGATCCGAGCGAAGATAATTGAAGCCAACCAATTTAACTAGTGATCCGAGCGAAGATAATTGAAGCTGACCAGTTTAACTGGTGATCCGAGCAAAGATAATTGAAGCTGACCAGTTTAACTGGGTAGCAGACCTTGAACTTTACCAAATAAGGCTTGCTAGAAGGATGTAATGGGCTCAAGATAAAATTTAAAAATTCTCCACCTTAGGCGAAGTGTAGCTACTTAGATTCCTTAGTGAATAAGGAGGGTAACCAGGAATAGAACACTACATTCATCGCTAGGTGAAGTGTAGCCACTTAGTCCCCGAGCCTGATAGGAGGTGACTCAGTCATGTAGTGTCTGGGTCAAAAAGAATAGTGAACTTCAAATCCAAAACCAGTCCCTAGCTCAGCTGAGAGAAACTTGCAGAAAAAGTAGTACACTCATCGCAAGATGACGTATACACATGTAGTCCTCGAGCCTGCTAGAAGATAAAGAAGCATCTTATAGCAGGGTCAAAGAAAATAAGTCTGAAATGTACTTATCAAGGCCCCCGACGCACTGCCCAAGATCAACACCCTGATCCGAATAGCATGGAGCAATTTGCTAGCACACCGGCTTAATCGGAGTGAAGCGAAGACGTAGCAATTCGACTACCAAGGGAGTCCCCAGCTTAGCTGGTGACTCTTGCACAAAGAAGACGAACGCCGAGCAGTCCCTAGCTTAGCTGGCGATGTTTGCATGAAGAAGACACCGAAGAGTCCCTAGCTTAGCTGGTGACACTTGCACGAAGAATCCGAACACCGATGAGTCCCCAGCTCAGCTGGTGAGCACCCAGCGTAGCTGCCGATGAAGCTCATGCAATGATGAAGCAATTGGACTAACTGGTCGGCGAGCACTGAGCAGTCCAACCAACTAGTCGGCGGCGAAATTCGTCTACCAAGTGGTGCGACCACCCGGACGATTATCTTCTTGTCCTTCCCGAGTAATCTAGTCCCCGAGCATAAGCTTGGCAGCCAAACCTTGCTCCTGAAAAATAAATATGGAGAATTGGTAGTACATGATATACAAAATAAAATATAAGATCTCCGGAGAAAAAATCAGCACCGGTGAATTAGCTTATGCAGCTCAGCTGTTGACGTGAACACTTAGTGTTCTTTTTTGTAGTGAAATGTTTATACTCATTATAAACTGGCGCGAGCAGTTATTAGTTCGTCCTAGAGGCTTTCAGCCCTGGTTAGCCAATAGCTCCGGAGCGTGAGGCGCGGAGCTCAGGCACGTGTACGAGTATCGGCATCGCCAGAGAGCAACTACCGACCACCGGGGACGCAGAGAGTGGATCTCTTTCACGTGTGGAGAGGAGTTGGAGAAGAGCTGGCTCTGATAAACTCGAGTAAGAGACGTAACTGGTTGGCTGATCGGCATAAAACATATACATCTTTAAGATTGTATGTATGGAGAAAAATTGTCGTTTGGGGTAATATCCGGAGAAGTATGAAGATGAAAAAATATTTAGAAAAATATTAAAGCTTGACTTAGCTTGAATGACGATCGGATGGAGTAGTTGCGTGTCGTGATGTCCGAAGAGATGAACGTGGCTTGGATGGACCGCTTGACAGCTCGTGGACGGCTCACCGGCTCGCTTTCTTCCTTGGATGGCTCAACGAGCCTTACTTGGTGTATATCCGTGTGCATGTATGCACGATAGATGCATAGGTGCACATGCACATGCAAGTATCTCAGATTCATAGTCGGCTTGCATGTATGTACACCTTCCTTATTTGCTTGCTTGTCGCTGCTTGATCAGGGCCGAGTAGGTGGCTTGGCCTTCTTCGATTTGGCTGTTGTCGCCAATGCGGATTGATGATCGTCGAAGAGGATTGCCGCAACACGAGCGTAACTGCCATTAACAATCATGGAAATAGGTGTAGATACCTGACAACAAGTAAATATAAGAGGATATTTAACTAGAAGAACTAAAGCACGACTTAGCTTTTGGATTTATTAGTATGCATCGCCCCTTGATCTTGATGAAAACCTCAGGTTCGATGCATGCATGGTTCGGCAGCCCATGTAAGCTTCATCAATGTCACGAATACCGGTGATTATCTTGCATGGGCCTGAAAGTGTACGTTGTGCTTCCTTACTTGGTTGGATGCCCGTCAATCATGAGCCAAATTGGATCGTGTCATAGACAAGCTAGCTAGGCATCACGAAGGGATCGGATATGATCAACAAGGGTCGAGTTGCTTCTTCGTACGCCACCGCCAAGGTCCAACAATACGTCAATCAAAATCCTCACGCCGTAACATGTTGCCCAAGGATGCCTGCCGCGGGAAGCGAGTCACCGTGGTTGACGTTGATGAAGAAAATTCCAGTCTGCACGCACACCCCTTATCTAGCGTGCCACTGTCGACCAAGTATCTAGTGGCACTAGTGATCGATTTTGCTATGGGATTCTTGTTACTCTTGGTAGTTGCGACCACCTAGATGGCTTAGAGACAATGGAGGTTCGTTGAGCGGTATTTGCCGGCTCTGAATAAGTGATTGTAAGGGGCTCTTATGCTCATTCCCTGCGAGAGATTTGCAAAGAGCAACTTTATGGAATCGTGGCTAGTTGGAGTGCCCTTCTCGGTTGGTTCTTGCGGCACCCGTGTGGTAATAACATATTTTAGTCTGTGATACAATGGTTTGCTAACTTACCAATTTGCACAAAGGTTAGAAAATTGAGCTATTGCATAAAATATCCTTGAGATGGCATAGATGCTTGTAGTAGCTCATTGTTGTGCATTTTTGTGATGGTAGATTCGTGAATGCAGAAAAGTTCATTTAGATTTTGATTTTGGGGATCATTCCCTTAGGGGAACCTCCAGTCCTATCATCAAATCGAGACTGACACATGTCAGATGAAAATCGATCTCGCGGATGGTTCGTTCTTCCCAATGTAAGCATCGGTCGTTTTTGGGGTCCATAAAACAATTAAAAAATATGCAGTTTCCTTGCTTCAGTTGCATGTGCAAGTGACTTGGGAGTTGTGCTTCTTTTTGTATTACCCATGGTGCGAACCAAAAACAAGTGTCGATTTTGCTTTGACATCCATGATTTGATGTCTGCGGTGTGCTCTGTTTGGAAATCGAACATCCAGCTCAGCTCATGGTTCGATTCGAAGACACACTAGAGCTGATCTTACAACTATAATCACACATATCACCGAGGAGCTTGTGTTGTAAACCATCTTTTATTTGTGAAAAAAGGAAAGTAAAAAAGCAAAAAGAAATGGTGTACATCAACATCTATTCGAGGAAACTTTGTTTCTCTAACAATATGTTATTTGGCATGTAAGGTGGTAGATCCATGGTTGTATCAATGTTCATCTCACAATGGTTATAGTTGTATTATATATCATGCACGCACACATGATTGCTCCACCATCGTGTTAAATTTTGTTACATGATGCATCACGATAACATTGTTACAATCGTAGCTACCCTGTCAATGAGAACTATGATGTTCCCAAAATTATTGAGCTATGTTGTTAATACCTTATAATTGTCGGTGATGTGTATATATGCATTGTTTTTTCAATGTATCAATTTGTAGAAATGGAAATAATTGAGTTGTTTTGTAAAATGTCTTTGATATGACATAGAAGGTTGCAGCTCATTGTTTGTGAATGTAGTACGATGGTAGCTTGATGGTTGCGTAAGTGTTCATTGACATTGCTATGACGTTCGAGGATCGTCATTCATTACTACCACAGCTATAGTCAAGGAGCATGTGCTGTAAACCATCTGATTTTTGCTTAAAACGGTTGACATCATCTAATTCTAGAAACAATCTTTTCACATTATAATGCACGTGCATACACACATGTCGCCATGATTCTCTGTTGCATGAATGTACATGAAAGCGCCGTGCTTATGCATGTTTTGTATTACATATAATCGTGCATAGTAACGTAGATCTCTGTTGAATACTAAAAATCAATTATTTTTAGTAACTGCACATCAAAGTAGAAGTGGTGACACTTTTGCCCCTCGAGTCTATGTTATTATTGCCATTTTGGCGAGGAGTCACTACTGTAACACCTCAGGTGTTTAGCTCCTTAATTGCATTGCATTTGCATAAGCATAAGCATGCATCATTCATTTTATGTGGTTGCAACAAATGTGCTTGGTTTTAGAATTTTTGTTTGGCTCACATCATGTGACACTAGGTAGTTGGTGTAACTAAAGGGTAGAGTAGCTAATTATACCTTACAACACCTTAATTACACTTAGGATCATTAGTGGAACAATGTTCATGTTGACCAAAGTGACCAAATTGCCCTCCTAAGTGTTGTTTCCATGCTAATTAGTGAAGTCATGTAAACTGAACCCTCAGAATCACCAGCTTAGAAGCAAAACCAGTTCAAGTCCATATTAACAAAGTTGTAGTAAAAATTGTAAGCTTCAACTTTGTCAATTAGCTCAATTCATGATTCAGTCCCTAAGCTGGCCAAATTTCCACTTTTCTGTGCTGCTGATTTTCTGTTGTTTCACAAAAACAGATTTTGTTCCTGGCTCTGTAAATCCCAAAACATGTCGATTCAGGTTTAGCTCATATTGACAAAGTTGTAGAGAATTTCATGAGCTACAACTTTGTTAATTAGCTCAACTCGTGATTCAGGCTGGTTTTAGAGCTACAGGGCTTGAAAGCTGCTGCTGTTCGGGGGTGGTGAATGTTGCAACGTGGTGTTGCCAATGTTGCAGTTCAGATCGGGCAGGGGGGAAGTGGCCGACCGGCCTCAGACCGTGACCGCCGCGTGGGCGCGCGGTGGCGACCGTACGCCGGCTGTGGCCCCACCGGTCAGGTCCGAGCGGGCTTCTTGAACGCCACGACGCGGCCTCCGCTTCACTCCCGCCTTTGTCTCTCTCTCTCTCACCCTGTGCTCGCCAAGCGGAAAGAACCGAGCCGCCTGCGGTGCCGCGCGCTCCGCCGTCGCTGTGTGCGCTCACCGTCGCACCACCGGCCAATACACCACGCCCACAGCTCCGCCACCACCTCCCGAACCTCGTCGAACCCTCCTTTGGAGCAACCGAGTAGGGTAAGGGCGCATTGCCGGCTTTTCCCCCACTCGGAGCTCACCGGCGCACCGCCGCCTGCGGTGCTTGTACTCGGCCATGCTCCTCCACCTTGCCTCGGTCCTCAATAGAAATCTCGTTAGGTCCGCCTTGGCTCTGGGAAGCGAATGCGCACCTCCGGTGACCACTTGGTGCTCGGAGCTCACCACCGCACCACCGTGCGCCATCACCGGGCCGCCGTCGCCATGGCCGTCGTAGCTAGGTTGGGATAGGGTCAGCCAAGCTAGGTTTGGTCGATGCGGAAAATCACGGAGAATCCGTTGGTGCTCTTCCCGTCGCTGGAGGCGCCGTCGTCGGCGAGCTAGAGGTCGCCGGAGTCACGGCCGTCTTCCCCCCTCCGCTCTTCTCTCTATGGCCTGTGGGCCCGCGCTGTCAGCCCCACGCGCGCGCGGGCAGGACGGCCTGAGCAGGCCGTGCGCGAAGTTGGGCCGCGTCCGCGTAGAGGCCAGCCCAGTAGCGAGTTGGGTTCGGTTTTTGTTTTTCTTTGCATATTGTCACAGATTTTAGTGATGTTTGGAAAATGTAGATCTAGGGTTTTACTTGCCCAAAAATTATGAGATAAATTTTGTTAGGATCTATATGATGTGTAGTATTTTAGAAAAATATGAATTGGTTATGTGATGTTTAGTTTATGGGAGATTTAAATAGGTTTTTGAAATGTGTTTTAGATTGCATGCAAACTTGTTTAAATCATATCTTGAGTTTCTGTGTTCCAAAAAATTTGAAATTTGGTGGGTAGGCTAATTTATACTTGCTCTAGCTTTGGTAAAAATTTGGGCAGTAGTGCTTAAGTACTTTTCAAGTTATAATGCTATCTTGTTATTTTAGGAAATACTTAAATGAATTTTAGTAATTTTTCTACATGTGCAATGTTCTTATAAATTTTCGGAGAATGTCTTGGTATCCTTTAGTGTCCAAGAAAATTAGGAAATCTGTTGTTTGACACTTTTTAATATGATTTGTTAATTATGCAAAAATCAGCCTTTTTGGCTTGTGAATTTTGTTTAGGGAGTTTCTGTAAATAATTTTAGTTCAAATTTTTACAGTGGTCTCTTTTTGGTTCATAGAGCCTCTTGTAATTTTTGTAGAATTTTAGGAGCAGTTTACATATATGTTTAAAATTCCACTCAATTACTTAAGTAAATTAAGAAATGAGTTTAAATAAATATTTTAGGTAGGCACACCTTACTTTCTGGTGTTTTTGTGACCTATGTGAACTTGTGGTAACATTAGTTTGGTCTTAAGGGATGTTTGCCACATAAATAAATATTTAACCTTTGCAATTCTAGGTTTTCTGGGCAGCTGGTAATATTTCTAGGTTTGACCTTTGATAAAGGTGGTTGCTGGAAAACTTGTAAGTACCAAAGTTGTAGTAAACTTGATAAACTAGATTGTGTCAAAATTTGGGAGCATTTGGCTTAATAGTTTGGGAGTTATTGCTGTTTAAAGTGCCAGCCCAGAATTGGCTACTCTCTGTTTAGAGAGGACAGATTCTGGAACTTGGGAAATTCGACATGGAAAACTTAGGAATTTTGGGTTGAGGTCTTAAAATGAATTGTAGTGCATTTCTTAAGCTTTTCAGATTGTCTTAGATCATATCTTTTGGAGTTAGGAATCTTCAGTTATGTTAGAATCTTTAAGCTGCTGTCCAGAATGTCTTACTGTGGTAACCTAAGTAACATTACTCTTGTGTTGTTAGGTGTTAGGGCCTTAACCGAAGAAGAACAGCTGTATCTTAGGTTGAGTAGATTAGGTAAGTACTTCTCCACTGGAGAAGAGACTTGCACGTACTGATAAAGTAACTTGATTAGATTATTGTTTTTATTTCTGAAATGCATTTCATTCCGAGCATGTTGCACCTTTATGCATCCATGATATTTATTGTGCATTCATGCAATAGGTGTACCGAAGGGGGTAACTCTCCTCGAATTCGAGCCAGTGATTCCGGAGGAAGTCCAGGACCAGTCGGAGCAGCTAGAGGAACCAACCGGCGACGAAGCTCCTGCCGAAGATCTACCCGAGTGTCCTAACCACCGGCCCTCGACCTTTCTGAAAGGCAAGCCCCAGTACATGCTGAACCCATCATTTTATAAATCTATCTTGAGTACTTTTAATTGTTTAATGCATTAAGTTGTAGGAGTTGTATGAAAACAATTGTTGTATTATACCTGTCCTTGCCCAGATATCGTACTTAAATCCTAATTTAGGTTTAGGCACGTATCAATGCTTAGCCCTGCTTAGTGCGGTAGAAGTCGGGTGATTTCCGGTCATCCGCGAGATGTAGGAAGGAGTCACGAGTGGCTTTATGGCTATCGTGGATGGAACCATGCTTTAAAATAAAATTGCGACCGGGCGGGAGTTCGATAGTATAGCCGCAAGACACTTCACGTCTTGGGTGTGGAGCTATGCCCGTCTGAGTCGTTTAAGGACCGATTCGCTGTACGTCCTTGAGTTATGTTGAACGCAGTCTAACACTTAGTTGGCCGGATAAGTCGTTTCGACCGCGAAGCCGAGTAATGTGATTCAGGTCGGGAATCGAATGGTAGGTTGCTTCTTGGAGGAGAGAAAGGATGTGCTTGGGGACATTGGCGTGAGACCAAGGGGGGGTTAGAGTCCCTATCACCTGGCAGAGTGTCGCCCTTGGGGTAGCGACATTATTCGGACCCGCGATTCCTGAATCATATGAAACGATGGCCTGTGCGACCCTGGCAGGGGTCTGCACGGTGAGTGTTAGAAATACCCCTCCAGCTGGATAGAAATTCGATTCGAATCGTCGTCGCTCTTGGTTAGTGAGCACTTGACTTGAGCAGCGGTAACGTAGATCTCATTAAATGAACAGGTGGTTAAGGGAATGATACAATGTTGCCACAATGATATACCTGCTATGGATATAATAATAATGTTGTTTGATTATACTCAAGTGAATGTTTAGTACAGGTGCTAAGATAGATGACAGGTAAATGCTAAAAAGAACTGCTAGTACAAGTTATAAGAGTCTCAATTACTTATGCCTTTATGCAAAATGTGATGTCAGCTAGCCTCTTGTGTAAGCCTTGCATAATCCTTGGTGTCATCTTATTTCTGGTTTTTGACGGGTAAGTCTAGCTGAGTACATTCCCGTACTCAGGGTTTATTTCCTCCTGTTGCAGATGATATGCTCTACCAAGGCTTCTGCAAAACTTATCTCCACCCTGCGGGTGACGAAGACTAGATCACTAGGGCGTGATCATCTTTTATGTACTTTCCTGATGCTTTTGCGGGTTGTTGATCAACAAGACTGGCAGTAGTTAAACAACTGGGGTGTTTATGCTTCCACTACTTTTATAAACTTGGTTTGTAATAATTGCGACTCCGTGTGTGTAAACTTATTTCGAAACTACTTGCGAAATGTAACGTATGATGTTGTATGTTGAATGATGCGATCTTGGTTGTAAGCAAGTTGGTTTGAAATCCTTCGTGGTTTCGATTGACTACCGAGATTATATGGGCTCAAGTTCGAAAATTTGAGCGCTTCGGTGCTTGTTTTTGTACTTGTGCTCTTATAATTTGGTCGGTTCTGTTACAGCTGGTACCGGAGCATAATTCAACATTAAACACATCGTACGAGTATTTAAAAATAAAAGTATTTGATTATGAAAAGGGTAAAATTTCTAAAAATTATTTTCATAGGTATGCCAGTGATCACATCCCTTAGCCCAAATAAGGACTCTTAGGTGGCTTATTATAAAGACTAACTTGGGGGCCTTGTTTGTTTTTATTTCGTCGTCCATACGGCGTGATATTGTATGGATGCCATCCACTTGGGTGGTAATGTATGGATCAATTGCCTCGATGCTCTGGTAAGTGTGAGTTGTGAGAGAATGATCGTCCAACAGGCGATCTAGGGGAGAGTAGTTTTGGTGACTTGCATACTTACATGTTTAAACCGTGTAATTATGAAAGCACTTAATTGTGGGAACCTTTATATCGGGTAGCTTTGATACTGAAGTATATACATCAGGGGATGTGTATATGGAAGTATTTAAATTACTGCTTTCTTGGGTGCTTATATTGGGAAACTGTTGGGTTGAAATGAGATTTTTCTGCAGGTACACTAACAGCGTAACGAGTAGACCGATAGTTTCGCTTATATGAGAGAACGTATGTATGCCACCGCCTAGCGTTAGAACTTTAGGTTTCTTCTAAGGTGAGAGGGCGTACGGAACGTGCATGCATCATGTTTAATTATATCATACATATCATTTACTCCCTCCTTAAAAATTTCAATAGTCCTGACTAAATTAAATTTCGTATCCCCTAAATGATCCTCACTGTAAGTCGTATCTTGTTGCTACAGATGGCACGTACCAAGAGGACCGCTCGCAAGTCCACTGGAGGCAGGGCACCTCGTCACCAGCTCGCTCCACGTGAGCCCCGCCCTGAGCCCACTGAGGTGGAAAGGCTAAGGGCTGAGTTGGCCAAAGTGACTGCTGCCAGGAATGCAGCGCGTCAGCAACTGGAGCAAGTGATCCGTGATCGTGACCAGGAAACCCTTGCAGTCCAGAGATTGACAGTAGCAAACCGCAACTGTCAACGCATGCTGGTCCGTGTCATGAATCAGAGGGATGAAGCCTGGCACGAGGAGAACGTTCTGAGAGCTCGTCAGTTTGAGCTCGAACAACAGTTGGAGAATGCTGAAGAATACAATGACAATCTTCATGAAGAAGTGCACCGCCTGAACAACCAGCTAAATCCTCTGCTGCCTCGAAATATCAACGCAGATGATGACATGGGTTCAGGAATCTTCATGGCTGAAAATGATGATGAAGTGGAGGTCAATGGGCCCCAAGATGCCGCACCAGAAGAAGCACAAGAAGAAGAAGAAGAAGATGATGAGGAGTTAGAGCCTATTAGTGATGAGGACGGCGGAGAGATCCTGGACACTGACTCTGAGGACGATGCTTAGAGTAGTTATCACGTACCTATGATGTAGGATTGTCTTTTGTGCCCTCCCTGTGTTGGAGTGAGGCTTTGTAATAACTTGACTTTTGGGATGTAAGGTCAAACCCTATGTTTCCTAGATGTTTATTTGAACCTGTTAATTTCGATCACAATTGGATGTCTTATTACGTGCGTTCGATGATGGTGTCACGATTAGCACCCTTCGGTGCCGCGACAAAACCGAGGGCCTCCTATGGCACGCGTCATAAGGTTGTGCTGCTTGGCACGCGCTGGTATCGAGGTAGCTAGTCATGATCCACCATGGAGCTCTACCGTTGAGAAGTCTCTTTGTGGTCAGTTTGAAGTAGCCTTTCTCAGTCAATTAAAAACTTTGAAATCGAATCCAAGTACCGGGCGAAAGGTCAAAATTCACATAGATATTAACATAAACGGTTCAGTAACTGCTGTGCTCCTTGTGAGTGAGCCTTTATCAAAGTACATCTTGTTGGATTCCCTCGCATGATTGCGTCAATTGATGCGCTTGAATGGATTGTGCTGTTGTGATGAATTATTGTGCCATGAGTATTTTGAGAAGTCCATTTCATGAAGTCAGTTTGACATATTTACAATAATTCATCTACAAATTTCCCACATCGTTAGTGCTCATTGGCTATGCATTTTGCAGATGTCGTACAATCTCCGTCGGGGTCGTGGAAATGAGGATGAGGAACAGCCACCCCCTCCGCCACCACCTACCCTGGCTGAGTTAATGCAGACCGTGGTCGAAGGGCAGCGCATGCTGGCAGATGCTATGCGCCAGCTTGCCAACCGGGAGGCTCGTCATGGCCGCCAGGGCCTAGAACCCAATCAGTACAGTGATTTCAAGGACTTTCTTGATACTAAGCCCCTGCTCTTTAAGGAGACGGAGGAACCACTACAAGCCGATGAGTGGTTGAATACTATTGAACAAAAGTTTCGTCTGCTTCGCTTGACTGATGAACTGAAAACTGAATATGCTTCTCACCAACTGCATGGTCCAGCGGGTATTTGGTGGAGCCACTATCGTTCCACACTGCCTGCAAATGTCCCGATTGCTTGGGACCAGTTCAAGGCCGCATTCCGTGGGAACTATATTCCTCCAAGTCTTATGGCTATCAAGCACACATAATTTATGAGGTTGTCGCAGGAAAATAAAAGCTTGACTGAATATCTGCAATCTTTCAACAACCTGGCAAGGTATGCCACTGAGTTTGTGGATACAGATGCCAAGAAAATTGCTAGCTTTAAAAGAGGCCTCGGCCCAAAGCTGATGAAGACTATGGGCACTAGCAAGTGCACTACCTTCAATGAATTTATCAGTGATGCTCTGACTCAAGAGAACAATAACTCTATCTATGTTGCTTCTAAGAGCCACAAGAGGGCACTTGAGGTAGGTGCTTCACAGTTTCGAGCTCCAGCTGCCCCGAGGGCTCCTCCTTGCCCTCCTGCCACAAGTGCTAAGTTCCATCCTCCGCAAAAGAAGGCGCCAGTGAAGACTGGGTTTCGCAAGGCATATACAGTGGCTTTGCCAAAGAGTAATTCAGGCCAAGGCAGCTCCAGTGTCCCTCCTAGCAACATACCTTGCTGGAACTACAACAAGCCAGGCCATTGGTCCAGGAACTGTCCTTACCCTAAGAAGAATGTCAACCAAGGTGGCCATCAAGGGCACGCTCATTATAACAGTATTGAGGAAATCCCATCTGGTGAGGTTGTCACTGCTGGTAAGTTCCTAGTTGACCAACACCCTGCAGTGGTACTTTTTGATTCAGGTGCTTCGCATTCCTTTATCAGTCCTAAGTTTGCATCAGAGTTTGCACACAAATTGCATACTGTTGAAGGTGGAGGTTATTGCATTAGTGCAGCAAGTGGGAATATTTCCACAAATAAAGTAGTGGGAAATCTTGAGCTTGAGATTGAATGGCGAAAGTACTCGCTTGTCTTAGTGGTTTTGTCGGGCTTAGGCATAGATGTTATTTTGGGCATGAATTGGATGAGTCAGAATGGGGTACTCATTGATACATCCACTCGGGTAGTTATGCTCAGAGATCCTACAGATCAAAAGGGTTTTCTGGTACAACTTCCCAGAAAAGTTGATTTGTCTAGGGAAGTTCATGCTATGCAAGCAAAGGCGTTGGCTGAAATTCCCGTAGTAAATGAGTTTCCGGACGTTTTTCCCGATGATTTGCCGGGACTCCCTCCGGATCGGGATGTGGAATTTAAAATTGAGTTGTTGCCTGGCACGGCGCCCATCTCTAGGAGACCCTATAGAATGCCTCCGAATGAACTAGCTGAACTTAAGGTGCAATTGAATGAACTTTTGAAGAAGGGGTTGATTCGTCCTAGTTCGTCTCCGTGGGGATGTCCTGCTATCTTTGTAAAGAAGAAGGATCAGTCATTGTGAATGTGCGTAGATTATAGACCTCTCAATGCAGTCACTGTCAAAAATAAGTACCCTCTACCGCGCATCGACATCTTGTTCGATCAGTTGTCTAAAGCTAAAGTTTTCTCCAAGATCGATCTAAGATCTGGCTACCATCAAATTAAAATCCGCCCGGAAGATGTTCCCAAGACAGCTTTCTCTACCCGATACGGTCTTTATGAGTATCTTGTTATGTCCTTCGGCTTGACCAATGCCCCCGCACACTTCATGTACTTGATGAATTCGGTGTTTATGCCCGAATTGGACAAGTTTGTGGTGGTATTTATCGATGACATCCTGATATATTCGGTAAATGAGGAAGATCACGCTGAACATCTGCGTATAGTCCTCACAGGACTGCGTGAACATCAACTATATGCAAAGTTCAGTAAGTGCGAATTCTGGCTTCGAGAAGTACCTTTCCTTGGGCATGTGTTGTCCGATGGAGGAATTATGGTGGACCCCGCCAAGGTACAAGAAATACTGAACTGGAAGGCTCCTATCTCGGTTCACGAGGTCCAGAGTTTCCTTGGTTTGGCTGGCTATTATCGTCGCTTCATCCCGGATTTCTCCAAAATAGCCAAGCCAATGACTCGATGGCTACAAAAAGACACCAGGTATGTCTGGACACCTGAGTGTGATGCGGCTTTTCACAAACTGCGAACTCTCCAAACCTCAGCTCCGGTTTTGGCACAACCGGATATCGAGAAACCATTTGATGTTTATTGTGATGCCTTAGGCATAGGTTTGGGAGGTGTTCTGATGTAGGAAGGCCGAGTAATTGCATATACCTCTCGACAACTTCGGAAACATGAGGTGAATTATCCAACGCATGACTTAGAACTCGCCGCAGTTGTTCATGCTTTGAAAGCCTGGCGGCACTACCTGTTGGGCAATGTTTGCAATATCTACACAGACCACAAAAGCCTCAAATACATCTTCACCCAACCCGAGTTAAATATACGTCAAAGAAGATGGCTCTAGTTGATTAAGGATTATAACCTTCAAGTGCACTATCATCCTGGCAAGGCAAATGTGGTTGTGGATGCTTTAAGCCGTAAGTCTCATTGCCATTCCCTAGTTGAAACTGATTTTCATCGATCTCGCCTTCTACATCCAGCAGTCTTGTACAACATCACTATCAGTTGTACTCTCAAAAGCAGAATTATTGAGCTCCAAAAGACTGACACTGGTATATTCCACATCAAGCGTAAGATGAAAGAGCAAGAAACTACACAGTTCAGGGTAGATGAAGAGGGGGTACTATGGTTCAAGGATAGGTTAGTTGTGCCTAAGGACCGAGAGCTTAGAAATGATATTATGTCTGAAGCACACTCCTCTAAGTTGTCCATCCATCCTGGTAGCAATAAGATGTATTATGATTTGAAGCCATACTATTGGTGGACCAAGATGCGGAAAGAGATAGCTGCATATGTGGCTAGGTGTGACACCTACTGTAGAGTTAAGGCTGTGCATATGAAAGCTGGGTTACTTCAACCACTTTCTATCCCAGGTTGGAAATGGGAAGAGATAAGTATGGATTTCATTGTCGGACTTCCTCCTACTGTCAAAAATCATAACTCCATCTGGGTAATTGTAGATCGCCTAACCAAGTCGGCTCACTTCATTCCTGTTCGAGTAGACTATCGTCCTACTGACTATGCTGAGTTGTATATCAATCAGATAGTCTGGCTCCATGGGATACCTCATACTATTATATCTGACCGTGGTCCCCAGTTCACTGCTCGCTTTTGGGAGCACTTGCATCACCTTCTGGGAACCAAGTTAGTGAGAAGCTCTGCTTATCACCCCCAGACGTCAGGACAGACGGAATGGGTTAACCAAATCTTAGAAGATCTGTTGTGCGCATGTGTCATTTCCTCCAAGGGTTCTTGGGAAAAATGGTTACCTCTAGCCGAATTCTCGTACAATAATAGTTACCAAGAGAGTATTAAGATGGCCCCATTCGAAGCTTTGTACGGTCGTAAGTGTAGAACTCCACTAAACTGGGTAGAAGCTGGTGAAAGGAGGTATTATGGTATTGATTTTGTTCATGAAGCTGAGGAACAAGTCCGTACCATCCAAAAACATATGGCTGCAGCCCAAGCTAGACAGAAAAGTTATGCTGATCGTCATAGAAAACCGCTCGAGTTTGAAGTCGGAGACTTCGTTTATCTGAAAGTTTCTCCAATGAAGAGTGTCCAATGTTTTGGTGTTAAGCGGAAACTTGCGCCAAGATACGTGGGTCCTTTCCAAATCATAGGCAAGAGTGGAGCTATTGCGTACAAAATCCAGTTACCTCCAGAAATGAGTGCCATATTCAACGTCTTCCATGTATCTCAGCTCAAAAAGTGTCTTCGAGTTCCTGAGGAAAGAGTCCCGTTAGGAGATATCAGGCTTGAGTCTGATTTAACTTACGAAGAAAAGCCAGTCCGTGTAATCGATACTTAGGAACGAGTGACTAGAAGCAAAGTGGTTAAGTGGTATAAAGTAATGTGGAGTAATTAGGGTAGTGAAAGTGACGCTACATGGGAACGGGAAGACTATTTGCGGGATGGTTATAAGGAATTCTATGAAAAATGGTATGCTTTCCAAATCTCAGGACGAGATTTTTATAAGGGGGGAGGGCTGTAACACCTCAGGTGTTTAGCTCCTTAATTGCATTGCATTTGCATAAGCATAAGCATGCATCATTCATTTTATGTGGTTGCAACAAATGTGCTTGATTTTAGAATTTTTGTTTGGCTCACATCATGTGACACTAGGTAGTTGGTGTAACTAAAGGGTAGAGTAGCTAATTATACCTTACAACACCTTAATTACACTTAGGATCATTAGTGGAACAATGTTCATGTTGACCAAAGTGACCAAATTGCCCTCCTAAGTGTGGTTTCCATGCTAATTAGTGAAGTCATGTAAACTAAACCCTCAGAATCACCAGCTTAGAAGCAAAACCAGTTCAAGACCATATTAACAAAGTTGTAGTAAAAATTGTAAGCTTCAACTTTGTCAATTAGCTCAATTCATGATTCAGTCCCTAAGCTGGCCAAATTTCCACTTTTCTGTGCTGCTGATTTTCTGTTGTTTCACAAAAACAGATTTTGTTCCTGGCTCTGTAAATACCAAAACATGTCGATTCAGGTTTAGCTCATATTGACAAAGTTGTGGAGAATTTCATGAGCTACAACTTTGTTAATTAGCTCATCTCGTGATTCGGGCTGGTTTTAGAGCTACAGGGCTTGAAAGCTGCTGCTGTTCGGGGGTGGTGAATGTTGCAAATGTTGCAACGTGGTGTTGCCAATGTTGCAGTTCAGATCGGGCAGGGGGGAAGTGGCCGACCGGCCTCAGACCGCGACCGCCGCGTGGGAGCGCGGTGGCGACCGTACGCCGGCCGTGGCCCCACCGGTCAGGTCTGAGCAGGCTTCTTGAACGCCACGACGCGGCCTCCGCCTCACTCCCGCCTTTGTCTCTCTCTCTCGCCCTGTGCTCGCCAAGCGGAAAGAACCGAGCCGCCTGCGGTGCCATGCGCTCCACCTCCGCCGTGTGCGCTCACCGTCGCACCACCGGCCAATACACCACGCCCACAGCTCCGCCACCACCTCCCGAACCTCGTCGAACCCTCCTTTGGAGCAACCGAGCAGGGTAAGGGCGCATTGCTAGCTTTTCCCCCGCTCGGAGCTCACCGGCGCACCGCCGCCTGTGGTGCTTGTACTCGGCCATGCTCCTCCACCTTGCCTCGGTCCTCAATAGAAATCTCGTTAGGTCCGCCTTGGCTCTGGGAAGCGAATGCGCACCTCCGGTGACCACTTGGTGCTCGGAGCTCACCACCGCACCACCATGCGCCATCACCGGGCCGCCGTCGCCATGGCCGTCGTAGCTAGGTTGGGATAGGGTCAGCCAAGCTAGGTTTAGTCGATGCGGAAAATCATAGGGAATCCGTTGGTGCTCTTCCCGTCGCCGGAGGCGCCGTCGTCGGCGAGCTAGAGCTCGCCGGAGTCGCGGTCGTCTTCCCCCCTCCGCTCTTCTCTCTATGGCCTGTGGGCCCGCGCTGTCAGCCCCACGCGCGCGCGGGCGGGACGGCCTGAGCAGGCCACGCGTGAAGTTGGGCCGCGTCCGCGTAGAGGCCGGCCCAGTAGCAAGTTGGGTTCGGTTTTTGTTTTTCTTTGCATATTGTCACAGATTTTAGTGATGTTTGGAAAATGTAGATCTAGGGTTTTACTTGCCCAAAAATTATGAGATAAATTTTGTTAGGGTCTACATGATGTTTAGTATTTTAGAAAAATATGAATTGGTTATGTGATGTTTAGTTTATGGGAGATTTAAATAGGTTTTTGAAATGCGTTTTAGATTGCATGCAAACTTGTTTAAATCATATCTTGAGTTTCTGTGTTCCAAAAAATTTGAAATTTGGTGGGTTGGCTAATTTATACTTGCTCTAGCTTTGGTAAAAATTTGGGTAGTAGTGCTTAAGTACTTTTCAAGTTATAATGCTATCTTTTTATTTTAGGAAATACTTAAATGAATTTTAGTAATTTTTCTACATGTGCAATGTTCTTATAAATTTTTGGAGAATGTCTTCGTATCCTTTAGTGTCCAAGAAAATTAGGAAATCTGTTGTTTGACACTTTTTAATATGATTTGTTAATTATGCAAAAATCAGCCTTTTTGGCTTGTGAATTTTGTTTAGGGAGTTTCTGTAAATAATTTTAGTTCAAATTTTTACAGTGGTCTCTTTTTGGTTCATAGAGCCTCCTGTAAGTTTTGTAGAATTTTAGGAGCAGTTTACATATATGTTTAAAATTCCACTCAATTACTTAAGTAAATTAAGAAATGAGTTTAAATAAATATTTTAGGTAGGCACACCTTACTTTCTGGTGTTTTTGTGACCTATGTGAACTTGTGGTAACATTAGTTTGGTCTTAAGGGATGTTTGCCACATAAATAAATATTTAACCTTTGCAATTCTAGGTTTTCTGGGCAGCTGGTAGTATTTCTAGGTTTGACCTTTGATAAAGGTGGTTGCTGGAAAACTTGTAAGTACCAAAGTTGTAGTAAACTTGATAAACTAGATTGTGTCAAAATTTAGGAGCATTTAGCTTAATAGTTTGAGAGTTATTGCTGTTTAAAGTGCCAGTCCAGAATTGGCTACTCTCTGTTTAGAGAGGACAGATTCTGGAACTTGGGAAATTCTACATGGAAAACTTAGGAATTTTGGGTTGAGGTCTGAAAATGAATTGTAGTGCATTTCTTAAGCTTTTCAGATTGTCTTAGATCATATCTTTTAGAGTTAGGAATCTTCAGTTATGTTAGAATCTTTAAGCTGCTGTCCAGAATGTCTTACTGTGGTAACCTAAGTAACATTACTCTTGTGTTGTTAGGTGTTAGGGCCTTAACCAAAGAAGAACAGCTGTATCTTAGGTTGAGTAGATTAGGTAAGTACTTCTCCACTGGAGAAGAGACTTGCACGTACTGATAAAGTAACTTGATTAGATTATTGTTTTTATTTCTGAAATGCATTTCATTCCGAGCATGTTGCACCTTTATGCATCCATGATATTTATTGTGCATTCATGCCAGTGATTCCGGAGGAAGTCCAGGACCAGCCGGAGCAGCTAGAGGAACCAACCGGCGACGAAGCTCCTGCCGAAGATCTACCCGAGTGTCCTGACCACCGGCCCTCGACCTTTCTGAAAGGCAAGCCCCGGTGCATGCTGAACCTATCATTTTATAAATCTATCTTGAGTACTTTTAATTGTTTAATGCATTAAGTTATAGGAGTTGTATGAAAACAATTGTTGCATTATACCTGTCCTTGCCCAGATATCGTACTTAAATCCTAATTTAGGTTTAGGCACGTATCAATGCTTAGCCCTGCTTAGTACGGTAGAAGTCGGGTGATTTCCGGTCATCCGCGAGATGTAGGAAGGAGTCATGAGTGGCTTTATGGCTATCGTGGATGGAACCATGCTTTAAAATGAAATTGAGACCGGGCGGGAGTTCGATAGTACAGCCGCAAGACACTTCACGTCTTGGGTGTGGAGCTATGCCCGTCTGAGTCGTTTAAGGACCGATTCGCTGTACGTCCTTGAGTCATGTTGAACGCAGTCTAACACTTAGTTGGCCGGATAAGTCGTTCCGACCGCGAAGCCGAGTAATGTGATTCAGGCCGAGAATCGAATGGTAGGTTGCTTCTTGGAGGAGAGAAAGGATGTGCTTGGGGACATTGGCGTGAGACCAAGGGGGGTTAGAGTCCCTATCACCTGGAAGAGTGTCGCCCTTGGGGTTGCGACATTATTCGGACCCGCGATTCCTGAATCATATGAAACGGTGGCCTGTGCGACCCTGGCAGGGGTCTGCACGGTGAGTGTTAGAAATACCCCTCCAGCTGGATAGGAATTCGATTCGAATCGCCGTCGCTCCCGGTTAGTGAGCACTTGACTTGAGCAGCGGCAACGTAGATCTCATTAAATGAACAGGTGGTTAAGGAAATGATACAATGTTGCCACAACGATATACCTGCTATGGATATAATAATAATGTTGTTTGATTATACTCAAGTGAATGTTTAGTACAGGTGCTAAGATAGATGACAGGTAAATGCTAAAAAGAACTGCTAGTACAAGTTATAAGAGTCTCAATTACTTATGCCTTTATGCAAAATGTGATGTCAGCTAGCCTCTTGTGTAAGCCTTGCATAATCCTTGGTGTCATCTTATTTCTGGTTTTTGACGGGTAAGTCTAGCTGAGTACATTCCCGTACTCAGGGTTTATTCTCTCCTGTTGCAGATGATATGCTCTACCAAGGCTTCTGCAAAACTTGTCTCCACCCTACGGGTGATGAAGACTAGATCACTAGGGCGTGATCATCTTTTATGTACTTTCCTGATGCTTTTACGGGTTGTTGATCAACAAGACTGGCAGTAGTTAAACAACTGGGGTGTTTATGCTTCCGCTACTTTTATAAACTTGGTTTGTAATAATTGCGACTCCGTGTGTGTAAACTTATTTCGGAACTACTTGCGAAATGTAACGTATGATGTTGTATGTTGAATGATGCGATCTTGGTTGTAAGCAAGTTGGTTTGAAATCCTTCGTGGTTTCGATTGACTACCGGGATTATATGGGCTCAAGTTCGAAAATTTGAGCGCTTCGGTGCTTGTTTTTGTACTTGTGCTCTTATAATTTGGTCGGTTCTGTTACAACTACTACAGATTGACTTATCACCAACGAATCTATCACCGCCGATATCATTAAAAATGATGGTGATAGCTATCACCAATGGTTCGTAATATGAATTGTTGGTGATGAGAGTATCACCGCGAGTTCGTAAGAATGTCAGGGTCGATAACTATCACTACCGCTTTATGTAACCAACCGATGGTGATAGGCCATCATCACAACCGGTTTGCACCACCAGCCAGCGGTGATGATGTGCTCCTCATCACTGCCGTCTCGCCATATTAACTAGCGGTGAAGATATTTTTACCGCTAGCTCGTTGTATGATACGGCGGTGATAACCATGCTGTAGTATAAATAAATTCATAACTTTTTCAAATAAAGTCAGATGAAAACAAACTTTCTATCAAAGTTGTAGATCTCAACGCAATTGACAACTTTTTAGTTGATGACTTTTCTTTTGAAACCATTTACGGTCCCATAATTCTGTTTGAAGCGCTCAAATTTTGAAATTCAATTTTTTCGAATTGTACAAACGACCCTAGATGAAAAAATGACCAAAACAAAAGTTGTAGATCTCTACGAGATATACAACTTTGTAGTTAACAACTATTTCATTAGAAATCATTTATAGTCTCAAATTTGTATCTAAAGTTTTAAAATTTTAAAAAACCAAAATTTTCAAACAACCTCGGATGGAAAATCGACTAGAACCAAAGTTTTAGATCTCGATGAGAACAACAACGTTGTAGTTGATGAGTTTTTCATTTGAAATCAGTCTGGCCGAAGTTTTGATGTTTTAAAATTTAAATTTGTCACATGACCTCGGATGGCAAAATAACTAAAATAAAAGTTGTATATCTCGATTAGAACAACAAATTTGTAGTTTATGACTTTTTCATTTGAAGCCGTTTATGGTCCTAAATATTCATTTTAAACCCTGATTAAATCCTGAGAAGTGAATACTAGGGGAATGGATATGCTATATAGACATAAGTGACTTAGGGGTGGAGTGGTTACAGGAGAGTGGTTAGAGGAGCTAAGGACAAAGGTCTCTAGTTTGAATCCCAGTACCGCTGCGTACCATGAAAAATAGCATGAAGCTAGAGCTAGAGCAGCTTCCTGGTACCATAAAGCGGAGCGAGGGGAGGGGGGCTTCCTAGGATTGAAACAAATTTTTTTTGATATTTTTTGGCCTATTTTTGGGATTTTTAAAATTTCAAATCACTGCCAGCTGGTAATACGAACCGACTGTGATAAGCTAGTATGACCACTAGTTGCAAACCACCTGTGATGAGAATATCATCACCACCGACAGCTTACTGCCGAGACCGAAAAACATTTGTGATGGGCTTTATGAACCACTTGCGAGAGGTCTGAATGTAGTAGTGAGTGTGTTGCTGTTGCCTCAAAAAGACATCCAACCATACACGTAAAATATAATGACTTTTTATCGAACCAAACCCACACATGTCTGGAGTTACTTCACGGTTGCACAACCCATGTTCGCATGTGTCTAGGGTTTAGATACTCCACGGTTGCACAACTGTGGCAAGGACTAAACCAACATGTAGAGCCCAATGGTAAAGGAAATAGTTTTTCTGCCCTTAAGGGCACATGCTTTCCTGCTATGTGCCATTGGATGTGCATCAGGATACGTGCATATCAGGAGAGAGACGCATCCTGATGCACATCCTAACATGCAAAGAGAGGAAGCACTTGAGGGAAGAAAGCTTGGTGAGTTGCAAGCAATATTGGATGGCATGAAAATCAAAGATGTTGCTCTCAAGGCCAACAAATCAACCAAGCAACCCTCTACTAGCAAGTCCAAGTCCAACAAAGAAGCATCAGCTAGCAAGGCAAAGGCACCCAAGAAGATCAAGGAAGAGGTAGAGACATCATCATCATCATCATCATCATCAAGTGAGAGTGAAAGTGATGGTGAACAATATGAAGAAATTAATGATATGGCTCTCTTTATGAGGAAGTACCGCAAAGGGCTGAAGAAGGAGGGCTACAAGGTAGTGAAGAGAATGTTCCCCAAAAAGAAAAAGAAAAAGATCAACATGCTACAATTGTGGGAGCACCAAATACTTCATTGCTCATTGTCCTTATGAGATAAAAGACAACTAATATAATAGAGAAAGAAAGAGAGCAAGGCCAACCACAAGAAGAGCAAAAGACACATGGGAGCAACTCATATTGGACATGAATGCGATTAAACCAAAAGTAGCTCAAGTGAGGAGGATGAGAAGGTTGCAACCATGGCTATTCACAAGCCATCCTCCACTCCAAAGCTCTTCAACAACATGTCCAATGATAACTACTACTCCCCTCACGTTTGTCTCATGGCAAAGGGTGAGAAGGTAAAACTCAAATCCAATCCTAAACCTTCTCCCCCTAGTGACATCTCTAGTAGTGATACAAGTGATTACTCTAGTGATGATGAATCTAGTGATGATGAAATAAATAATATAACTAAAAAATTGGATAGCAAGACTAAAGTATTTATCACTAAGCTAATGGAGGAATTAGAGAGCGTCCAAGTAGAGCTAGCATCTAGAGAGGACACTCTTATCAAACAAGAAGATCTCTATATTGCTAGCAAGGAAGCTCTTGCATTGGATAGAAGTGAGGTGGAAACCTTGTGCAAGGCCTTGGCCAAAGAGCAGCAGGCCCATGCTATCACAAAGAAAGCACATATTGCTCTCAAGCAAAAGTATTGTGACTTAGATGGAAAGCACAAAGAACATGAGGAGCAATATAGCATTCTTTGGGATAGCAACTCGCATCCCTCCAAAGCAAATGATGCCTCTACTCCCTCCACTAGCCAATGTTGTGAAAAGTGTTATAATCTTGATTTAAATATTTATTCCACTAACCTTGCTAATATGGAAGCTATGAGAAAAGAAATTGCTAGATTCAATGGGATCATAGCAAAAGGGTGCATATATGGTAAGACTCAAAATGGTGATAAGAAGGTTGAAGAACCAAAAAGGCCACGATACAAGAATGAAAGGCATTCGTCTATCAAGGATGGGCTTGGGCACACAAAAGGAGCCAAAACCAATGGAAGAAAATTGGTAAATGGTGTTAAATGTGTGCAATTTGAGAGGAAGGAGCATATTGGTATAGTTTAGCTTGCACAGACCGCGGCAGTGCCACCCCCATGAGTAGCAGTGCTGCACCGTGGTAGTGCCGTTTGGGGAGCAGCAGTGTCGTGCCCCACAAAAGGGAAGGCCACCAATCTGCCTCCGAATCAAACCAAGCCTAGCAAGAAGAAGATGCCCAGGCAAAAGCAGGTTTCCCAAAAGCCAAAGGAATCGATGTGGGTGACAAAAACAAATATGCCTATCAACCAAAGGCCCATGTGTAACACCCCAGGTGTTTGGCTCACATATTTGCACTTGCATTTCATAAGCATGAGCATCATTCATCCCATTCATGCCTTTGTTTTGCTTGCAACATGAGTATGCAACATACTCCATTAAGTTTGTTTCATAATTGTTAGCTTATGAAATGTGAGTGGTGCAACATGTAGATGCAACATGGGTGTCTCATACTTTGAAACATGGCAATGTTGTTAGTATAACATGATAAGTTTAATTGTTGCAACAAGAGCTTGAAACACATGCAACATGGTAGTGAAACATTTTGGTGAAAATGCTTATTTTGCTTGTTTCAACTTATGTGACATTTGGAATGGTGTGTAACCAATGTATAGAGTGGTTAGTTATGTCCTATAACACCTTAATCACACTTAGGATCATTAGTGGAACAAGGTTCATGTTGACCAAAATGACCAAATTGCTCTCCTAAGTGTTGTTGACCAAGTTTTGACCTCTAGAATGCTTTCATTTGACTGTTTAAAAAGTCTAATTTAGAGATCTTGCATGGAGGTGCACCCTCAATCAAAGTTGTATAGAATTTTATAGGAAACAAAAGTCTCAATAGGGCCATGTCATGAAAATGACCAGAACAACATCAAAAGTGGCCCACAAGTCAGTGGAGGTAGCTGTTTTGGGACTTAGCATTTTTGGCTAAGTCTTAACTGAAATACAGTTGCAAGGTTGCCTTCTTTGGGACATTGTAACTCTCTAACCATGCCAAACCAGCTCGAGCTTCTATTGATGAAATTGTAGATCCCATATCCATCTACCACTTTGATGTTTACAGTTTTCACTAAACCGGCCTAGTTTGGGAGATCTGGGGTGTCAAACTTCGTCTATCAGTTGGTCACTGCGACCCTCGATTCAGTTAAGTTCAGGCTTTCAGTGGATGACAGGGCTGACCGACGGCAGATGTTGGCTGTCGCGTGGCTCGCCCAAGCGCGCGTAGGACGCCACAGCGTCGCGCTTGCATGCCTGTGGAAATGAAATCCCGAGCCCCGGTCAGTTTTTCCCCCATTCCCTCACCTCCCTCTTCTCTCACGGCCTTCTTCGGCGAGCGAGCATCACTGCAAGCCCCGCCACAGCCGTGAGAGCTCGCCACCGCACCACAGCCTACCAAACTCCACCCACAGCTCTGCCTTGAACCCCCTACTCCCTCGTCTGCTCCACGCCATCAGCTGAGCAACGGTAGGGTTGCATTGCCCGTTTCCGCCACCACGGTGCCTCACCGGCGTTCGTCCGCATGATGGCTCACCGTGGCCAGGGTCCTCAGGTCATCCTCTTCGAGTGCTAGTAGGCGCATTGGAGTCGAGGTAGTGCGGGGGTGCTCATCGCGGGTCTAGGATAGGGTTCTAGGGTCACCGGCGGCGAGGTGCGCCACCACCGCCCCGCCGAGCTGCCATGCGCGACGGCGAGCCCTCTCCAGTAGCTCCGCCCCTCATTTCCCTTGGTCCACTGGTGCGGCTTTGGGTGCTGGTCGTGCTGGTGCCCTCGGCCTCGCCGGAATCGCCACCGACGGCGAGCTCCCGCCATCATCGTTCCTCCCCTGTCTCCTCTCTCTGGCCTGCGGGCCTGGTCTGTCAGGCGCGCGCGGGCAGGAGGCCATCGTGGGCCACGCGAGTTAGTGGGCCGCATTAGCCGGGTGAGCCGTGCGTGATCGTGGGCCGCGCGTGGGCGAGCCGGCCCAGTAGTCTGTTAGGGTTTTGATTTTGTGTTTTTCTATTATTGATCTCACATTTGGTAGATTCAATTGAGGTGATTCCTAGTTTGTTAGGATCTGTGTAAAGTGTAGTATTTAGGAAAAATATAAAAATATATATGTGTTGTTTAGATTCTGGAAGAATTAAATAGATCTTTGAAATGTGTTTTAAAATAGATGCAAACTTGTTAAATTGATAACTTGAGTTCTATTGCTCCAAAAATTATGAAAATTGGTGGGTGTGCTACTTCATGTATATTCTAGCTCTGATAAAAATTTGGATGCTTTTGCTTAAGTAGTTTTTAAGTTATGCCTTAGTCATTTTATATCAGGAGGTACTTGAATGAATTTTCATAATTTTTCTATATGTCCAATGATCATGAAATTTTGTGGAGAGTGTCCTGGTATATTATTATTTCTAAGAAAAATATTGTTTCTGATGTTTGATACTTTTCACTATGATTTCTTAATTATGCAAAAATCAGCCTTGCTGGCTTGTGAATTTTGTGTAGGGAGTTCCTTTGGTTAACTTTGGCTTAAATTTTTACAATACCCTCCTGGTGAGGTATAGAGTCCTCTGTAATTTTTGTAGAATTTTCTGAGTAGTTTGCATATAGGTTTATTTTCTCACTTAATTAATCAATTAAATTAAGAAAAGGATTAAAATAAATGATTTGATTTGGTGTACTTTACTTTCTAGTGGTTTTAGCTCATATGTGATCTAGTGGTGCCATGGGTTTGGTCAAAAGGGTAGTTTGACACATAGGTAAATATTTAATTTTCACATTTCTAGGTTCCCTGTACAGCTGGTAGCATTTCTGGGTTTAGACCTTGATAAAGGTGTTTGCTGGAAATCTTGTGAATACCAAAGTGGTAGTAAACTTGTTAAACTAGCTAGTGTCAAAATTTGGTGGCATTTGGTCTAGTTGTTTAGGAGTTCTAGCAGTTTGAAGTTGCTGTCCAGAAATGGTGCTCTCTGTTTAGAGAGGACAGATTCTAGAACTTTAAGAATTCGACTAGGTAAATTTGAGAATCAGATCTTTATGTCTGAAAATGAATTGTAGAGCATTTTATAATATTTCCATATTGTCTTGTATCATCATTTGGATTTTTAAATCTCCAGTTATGGTTGAAAAACCGAACTGCTGTTCAGATTATGTGTCGTTGGAATGGGTTATGATCGTGATAAGGTTAAGTAATGTTGTTCTTGTTGATTGTTTAGGTGTTAGGTCCTTAATTGAGGAAGAGCAACTATACATTAGATTGAGTAGACTGGGTAAGTACTTCTCTACCGGAGAAGAGATTTACACGTTTTGTAAAGTGATTTGAATAGAGCGTTAAGTGTTGCTGTAGTTCACATTTGCATTCACTGAGCATGTTGCATTCATTCTTATGCATCCATGAGATTTATTAGTGCATTCATGCAATAGGTGTTCCGGAGGGGGTGACACTCCTGAAATTCGAGGGAGCACTTCCGGAGGAGGAGCAAGAGCAGTCAGGGGAGCCCGAAGAGCCAGCCGGCGAAGGAGTTCCTGAAGAAGAGCTACCTGAGTGCTCTGACCACCGCCCTTCTTCCTTCCTGAAAGGCAAGCCCCAGTGCATTATATCTATCCTTATCCAGATATAGAACTTGAATCTCAATTAAAGTTTAGGCACATGTTAATGCTTAGCCATGCTTAGTGCGGTAGAAGTCGGGTGATTTCCGGTCATCCGCGAGCTTTAGGATGAAGTGGGTCACGGTTGGCTATATTTGCTATAGTGAAAAAGAACCATGCTGAAAAATGAATTGAGACCGGGCGGAAGTTCGATAGTGCAGCCGCAAGACACTTCACGTCTTGGGTGCGAAGCTATGCCCGTTGAGTCGTTTAAGGACCGATTCGTTGTACGTCCTTGAGTCATGTTGAACGCAGTCTAACACTTAGTTGGTCGGATAAACCATTCCGACCGCGAAGCCGAGTAATACAGTTCAGGCCAGGAATCGAGGGGTCAAACGCGCATCTTGGAGGAAGTAAGGATGTACTTGGAGACATTGGCGTAAGACAAGGGAGGGTTAGAATCCCTATCACCTGGCAGAGTGTTGTCCTTGGGGATACAGCATCAGTCGAACCCGCGATTCCTGAATTGTACCAAAGGTGACTTGTGCGACCCTGGCGCAGAGCCTACGCGGTGAGTGTTAGAAATACCCCTCCAGCTGGATAGGAACTCGATTCGAATTGCCGTTGCTCCCGGTTAGTGAGCACTTGACTTGAGCAACGGCAACGTAGATTCCATTAATTGAACGGATGGTTAATTGGATAATGATTTAATGTTGCCTCAATTTATACCTTCTATGGTTATTAATGTTTGCTTAATAATCAAGTGAATGTTTAATACAGGTGCTAAGATAGCTGACAGGTTAATGCTAAAAATAACTGCTAGTACAGGTTAAAAGAGTTACTACTACTTATGCTTTTTCGCAAAATATGATGTCCGCCAGCTCCACTTTAAGAAAGTCTTGCATGATCCTTGGTGTCTTTATTTTCCGTTTCGACGGGTAAGTCTAGCTGAGTACATTCTCGTACTCAGGGTTTATTCCCTCCTGTTGCAGATGACATGTTGTATCAGGACTTCTGCAAGAATGGCCTCCACCCGACGGGTGATGAGGATTAGATAACTGGGACGTGACCATCTTTTAGTCTACTTTCCTTAATGTTTTTATGGGATAATGATCTATAAGACTGGCAATCGTACTTGAACTAAGTGTGTATTTATGCTTTCGCTACCTTATAAACTTGGTTTGTAATAATTGCGACTTCGTGGTGTTGGAAACTTTTTATTAAGTACTTGTGAAATGTAACGTGTGATGTGTTATGTTGAATGATGCGATCCTGGTTGTAAGCAAGTTGGTTTGAAATCCTTCGTGGTTTCGATTGACTACCAGGATTATATGGGCTCAAGTTCAAAAATTTAAGCGTTTCGGGCACTTGTTTTTGTACTTGTGCTCTTATAATTTGGTCGGTTCTGTTACACCATGCACCGCGACAAAGTTTGTCATCTTGCCATGTGTTGAAGTGTAACAACCTTGGTGAAGTAGTTGCTAAATATGTTGGCAAGGAAACCAACATATATATATGAACACGGCTATATGAGTTCCTAATTAAGATACTTGTGAGTAACATGTAAGGCCCCAAATCTACTTAGAGACCTAAATCAAGGAACTAAATTTGTTTTTGTAGGCATACTCCTCCGGTGGAGCAAGCTGATGCAGCTGCTAGAGTGGTATATAGCTACATATGGAGCAAGCAGCTAGCTGCCTCTGGTTAAAGCTGCAAAACTAAGCGTCATATACGTGGTTGGAAATTGCTAGCCTGCTACTGCTATGAAATGAATGTCGTTTAATTTGATGAAGAACCATTTAATTTCATCACTTTAGGAATTAACGTGCTTTGTCGTCTTTATCTTAAAAGGGAATAAACTCTGTGGATTATATTATTCAAGGTTTTGAACAACCTATGGCAATTTGGACCCACTAGTAATAAAGTAGCACGTAGTATGTAAGTGAAGCATGGTTCAAAGCGTTCAAAGATTTTGGAATACTATCTTTTATTTTTCTGGTTGTGACTAGTATTTTCCAAGTGCTTAGCTTAGCTTGAAATTCTCGTAACTAATAGATAGTTTCCAGCAAACGGCTAATTAATCACCGTACACTTGGCTAATAAAAAAGAGATTAAATCTAATCACCTCAACCGAACAAAAATAAAAAAAGTTAGAGCTCGTTTAGATACTAACTAATTAACTGTTAGCCAAATAACTAGCCAATTCCAACTAATTTAGACTAATCTTTAGCTCCAATTAGTAACTAGCGTTATCTGATCCAAACAGCCTGTCAATCAAACAATGCATGCGTAGATCCAAAAATTTGCTCGCATGCAAAAAAAAAGTTGTTGACCCAACAAAAGCTCAGCGAACAAAACTGATAAGACTAGCAGCACTCATATACGGTAAAACTTACTGGAGGATGCCGATACCGGAAATTTGTCTGCACCGGTCTATGGTAAATCCTCCGCTACGCAATCGATCGGCCGGTCATCGCTACATGCATGCAAGAGACAGCAGGAAATGGGAGAGAGAGTGTGGGCCTCACTGTTTTCTCATAACAAAAAATATTATAACTCACAAACCAAAAATCCAAAATAAATTTCGATTGCATCATTAAATTCGTCTCCTAGCATTGGAAAAGACTAGCGTTATTTTTTTTTTTACTGATTTCCCTGTGTTACCTTCTCCTAGCATTGGTGGGTTGTTTTTTGCGGAATTGACATCGTGGAGACGGGCTCAAGAGACGCGTTGTACATGCCCGTATAGCTATCGAGGTGTACATGCCGTGCATGCGCGAGCTCCTCGCTCTCTAGTCGTCGTCGTCTCTAGGTCTCTCCCATATATAACGAGACAAAGAACGGCGCCCTCTATAGCCAAGATCTGCTGCATACGCGTCTATAACCTTGGTGGCTTCGTCATGCGCGATCGATCACTATCATGCACCATGTATATATGGCATGAACAAGCAGGTTCAATGCAACCGTACGTGACCATCCAAAGAACGCCACCATAGGCCACAAAGCGGGCCTCGCGCATCGGTGCATATGGCTCGATATAATATACCTCTAACGATGCGAGATCAGGGGTTAACATCAGTACTGGATCGGAGGGTGCCCAATAGTTCACTCAATTTTTCATGTATATATAGAACCAAAACCTCCCCTACGTACGTAGGCTAAGGGCGTGTTTAGTTCAGGGGCTATAAAGTTTTTAGGTACTGTAGCACATGTGTAACTATAGTAATTAATATTCAATCATGGACTAATTAGGCTTAAAAAATTTGTCTCGCAAAATACATGCAAACTGTGCAATTAGTTACTTTTTTATCTATATTTACGGACGGATATCACTGATATCGTATTTGTTTTCATATTTATGTTCGGATTCGGATTCGAATACGGATAGTATAAAAAATACCGGATAGAATACGATTGGATATCGACATCATAAATATGTGATTTAAATATTCGGATACGAATACGGTATCGGATGTTAAATATCCGGACTCGGATACGAACGGATTAAAATCCCTCTAAACGGATTCGGTCTCGAATACGGTCGGAAAATATCCGTACCGTTTTCATCCCTGGCTCCATGCATGTCTCCAAACATTCGATGGGATGGGGTGTAAAGTTTTTGAGTGGGAACTAAACACCCCCTAAGCACTCCTATTATAGTTGTACACCCTCTGTCTTTAGCGGGCTTAATTGCACTCTCTCTATTGTATTATATATTTGTATTGAAGCCATGCTAAAATTGCAGTAAGGTAGCAGTAGCAGTAATAATAATCAAATGTAAATATTTGGCATACCATTACTTACTACTGTTTTAGTATTACACGATATGATGCATATATTTGGTCCACATATAAACATCCTCTTATATATTAGCATTTTTTTGGGAAACAACATTTTTTGTATTTTCTTTGAGTGAAAGAAAACTCCTATATATTTGAATTAGTATAAATGTACTGCAGTGCCATTGGTCAAATTTATAACCGTCTCGCGAACAACTCATATTAATTGTACTTCCTTTTTTTATTTTGGTGATATGATGTTTAATTGCACTCGCTCTTTTGAATTGAAGGCATGCTAAATCTCAACGCATAGTTTTATTTTGTTGTTCCAAGTATGTCATGTCAGTAAATAGGATTTGCTCATGGTTGAAACAACATTTGACAATGCGTAGTTTTAATTTTGTGTGTTTCAAGTTTTCTCATTGCATTTAATTATATGACACATTCAGACTTGGAAATAGAGCCCATGGGGTTTCATCTAGATGAAACTCATTTCATCTCTCTCTCTTATTTTTTTGCCATGACATCAAATTTTCTTTATATATACATTCATTTTTTGTTTTTTAATAAATCCATATTAAATATTGCAGCGCCATCACGTAATTTCTCAAATAGAACCGGCCCTGGTTAAGCAAAGCCTATTAATTGTACACTTTTCTCTATGTATCTTTAGCAATGTTTAATTGTGCACTCTACTTTGAATCAAAAGAATTCCAAACAATGCACTAAGGTAGAGGTCGAGGTAATAGTAATTAAGCAAACGAAAATATTTGGCAATACACTAAATGCTACTAATTTTACTCTAGTGAATCAGAGGAAGCTAATAATAGTGTGCTAAAATAACCGGGATGAGTTTTTGGTAAAAAAAAACTTGGCGTGTGATTTCCATGGACCGGGTAGAGTGAACCACTTGCACTAGAAGAAAAGGGAACAGTTTTGTTTGACTGAAACCAAGGGTAATCGACGGCTCAAACCTGACCAATTGGATGTGTGCATCATGGGTTGGCTCTTTAATTTGCACAACCAAAGAGCCTATAAACTGAATTGTTTGGGTTCAAAAGATCGATCTAACAATCGAAAGTTCAAAATGATTGATACAGCTATGCACTTCGAAATTGTGGTGCTTGTTTAAAAAATAACGGTGGCTTTCATCTTCGTGGTCCATTACTGAAATATGTCAACTTCCACTGGAGCTGTATCGGGCTAATTAAGTTGTCCAGATGGGCGCTATAACATTTTTTTGCTTCAATAAACCTCCTCCCCTTCATGTGGAAATTTGATGATCTACCTCTCTCTTTGCGAATGGAGAGGAGACACTTCATCTAGGGGTGGTGTTTGGTTCTAGAATGTCAGCCTCACTCGGCCACTCTCAGGAAAAAAAGATTGTTACATCTGTTGTTAGTAAACAAGAATTATGATGTATCTATAGTTCTCAAGCCATGCTGGTAACTTATTTTGGATTGTGATACAATGGTTTATCAACTTACCAATTTGCACAAAGGTTAGTAACTGAGTTGTTCGATAAAATGTCCTTGAGATGGCATATAGATGCTTGTACTAGCTCATTGTTGTGCATTTGTGATGGTAGATTCATGGTTACATAAATGTTCATTTAGATTTTGATCCAGAGGATCACTCCCTTACCACTATAACCACATATATAGTCAAGGAGCTTATGTTGTAAACCATTCAAGATTTTGTAAAAAAAGAAAACAAAAAAGCAAAAAAAAGTGGTATAGATCAACATCTATTCGAGGAAACTATCTTTTTCTAACAATCATACCTGTGCCTACACACATTATTTGGCATGTGATGGTGGTAGATCCATGGTTGTATCAATGTTCATCTCACAAGGGTGTTATTGTAATTGCACTTATATGGATGTAGTTATATTATCATGCACACACACACATGGTTGCTCCACCATCATGTTAAAATTTTTTACATGATGTATCACAATAATTTGCTACAACTGTGGCTACCCTGTCGATGAGAATTATAATGTTTCCAAAATTATCAAGCTATTCTAGTAATAACTTACAAAGGCCGGTGATGTATATGTACAATGCTATTTCAACGTATTGAGTCATAGAAATGGTAATATAATTGAGCTGTTTTCTAAAATGTCTTTGATCTGACATAGATGGTTGTAGCTCATTGTTGTGAATGTACGATATATGGTACCTTCATGGTTGCATAAATGCTCATTAACATTTCTATGATGATCGAGGATCATTCATTACAACTATAAGGGCACTCTCAATAGGGTGTTAACGGTAGTTTCTATCTCTCCATTAATTATTGTGCCAGCTAAGTAAAAATCTAACGTGGCAATCTAATTAATGAAGAAAGAGAGGAAACGTGATGAAACCGTTCCTATCAGGCCAGTCTCAACGGGGTTTCATCAGAGTTTCATGGGCATTAATTATGCTGATGTGGCACCATATTAATGAAGAGAGATGATAAGAGTTTCATGGGAGCAGAGAGAGTTTCATAGGGATAAAACTCTTCTGCACTGTTTCCAAAATCTGGATGTATTGGAAACGGTGACGTGAAATCCCTGCTGAGACTGGTCTCAGAAAAACCACGTCTACTCGCGCACCGAGGTGCGAAGAAATCGCAACTTTCCCGTTTGGAAGAAACCAACGGTGTCTATCTAGATGGGGACCACGACGGGACTTCTTCCTCCGCGCTCGCTGCCGCGTCGTGTGGGCTGTGCTCGCTGACACACCACGCAAGGCGCGCTCGCTATGTTGCGCCGCGCCGCCGTCCGCGTGGTTCCTCCGTGCCGTGCGCCCGTCGCCCAGGCTGTGCTCGCTGCTGCACCGCGCAGGCCACGCCGGCGTCCCCAGGCCGCTCGTGTCCGCACAGGCCACATCGGCGTCCGCCCAAGCCGTGCTCACTGCTGCGCCGCGCGGCCGTTGCCTAGACTGCGCTCGATGTCGTGCCGCCATCCGCGCAGGCCACGCCGGCGTCGCCCAGCCGTGCCCCGTCCACGCTCGCCGCTCCCGGTCCACGCAAGCCGCGTGCCCGCGCCGTCGCTCTGGCCATGCTCGCCGGCCTTGCTGGCCGCGCCTCCGCTCTCGACGTCCGCGCTGGCCGCGCCGCCGCGCAGGCTTGCTGTCCACGCTCGCCCGCGATGGGACTTCTGCTTACTGCGCTCGCTTGCCATCCACGCACGCTCACGCTCGCATGCGCTGGCCGCGCTCACCCGCGCAGCCGTGCTGGCCGTGCTTGTTCGTTGGCTGTGGTAGCTCGCGCCGCCGCGCTGTGTTGCGCTCATAGTTTTAAATAGCGGGCTATAACAAATAGTGGCATCTGTTTTGCAGAAGCTATATAGCTATAGCACTGCTATGGCTGAGCTATGCCAGATAGAGGTTTATAAGAAAATCATTAAAAATATGAGTAATTGATTCATAAAAACATGATAATCATAAAATTGATGAACACAGATATCTTTTCAAGATTCTAGGATGTAGGAAACAGTACTTAATATGATATTAGAGCATGATTCATGAAACTCAAGCATTCAATTTTGCTAAACACCAACTTTAAAACAAAATATAAGTAGATAATAATTAGATTGTCACTATTATAGCTGAAACTGAAATAGCGGCGCTATTTCAAAGCTACAGCTAAGCAACTTAGCGGCGCTATAGCGCAATATAACGGTCGTAGTTGACATAGCGGCAAAAGTGACAATAGCTTAGCGTGGTCTATAGCCCGCTATTTAAGGCCACACTAGCTCAAGCCGCCGGCCCTGAGTTGGCCGCACTCGCGTGCAGTCCATGCTCACCCACGCACGCGGCCCTCATGGCGAGAGAGAGCAAAAAAAGACTCATGCGATGCTCAGGAGGAAGTATGTCATCCGCACAGGCTCCGTCATGGTGAGCATGAGCTCACGCAGTGCTCAGGACGAAGACGATGGAGTTGGGACAGAGAAAGAAAAAAGTCACATTTATTATGCCAAGAAACTTCCACCGTATGAGATGATTTCTACGGATGGTTTGATGTGGCTGCTATAGAAACTGTGCGTAGTTTTTACCGGTGGAACTGCCCTAGAACAACTATAGTCAAGGAGCATGCGTTGTAAACCATCTTATTTTTCCCCAAAAATCTGGTTGACATCATCTGATTCTAGAAAGAATCTTTTCGTATTATAATGCACGTGCATACACACACGTGCCGCCATGATTCTCCGTCACATGAATGTACATGAAACTGTCATACTTGTGTGTGTTTTTTGTATTACATATAACCGTGCATAGTAACATAGATCTTCGTTAAATACTAAAAAGCAATTATTTTTTGTAACTTCACGTCGAAGTAAAAGTGGTGACACTTTTACCCCTCGAGTCTCCGTTGCTACCGCCATTTTGGCAAGGAGTGCAAGGAGTGCGTTGCTATTGCCTCGGAAAAACGTCCAATCATGCATGTAAAATACAAAGACCTTTTATCGAACCAACCCCGCACGTATGTGGAGTTAACTAAACTCGCACGTGTATCTAGAGTTACCTCACGGTTGTGCGACTGCTAGCCGCATGTGGCTAGGGTTTACGTACTCCATGGTTGCACAACTGTGGCAAGGACTAAACCCAACACAACCCAATGGGAAAGACAAGATGTGGTGCCAGTGCATCAGCAACCACAGTACCACACCTACACCGGGCCCTACCCAGCCGGCTCGTATAACTTATACCATAACGAAAGCAACTCTCCTAAAACTAGCAGTCATCTACGTTTACTCTAATCAGATCACTCCTTGTCATCCATTCTTGGCATGTCATTAAGGCTAATACACCACTGCTTAAAATCGCCACTGCTGCAATAGGCACCTTTGTAATTACCAAAACTGTCCCTCCGGGTCCTTGGCCGTCATGTGTACCCGAGCCATGGGCATAATGGTAAAATCGTTGTCCTGCCAGTTACCGGTGGCGGCCTATAAAGGCACACCGACAGCCGGTCGATGCATCACCACCACCACAGCCAGCAACACAGGAGCTTCGTCCTCACAAGCAAGCAAGCGAGCGAGCCAGCGAGCTCTGAGTGGAGAGGCATGGTGATGAAGGGAGGAGTAGGAGCGGGAGGGAGTGGGGGTGATGAGGTATGGGCTAGGGCAGGAGATGGGAACGAGAACGGGAAGCAGGCGGCGGTGCGGGCTCCGTCGTGGCGTGAGCGGGAGAACAACCGGGTCCGCGAGCGCTGTCGCCGGGTGATCGCGCGGAGGATCTTCGCCGGGCTGCGCATGTACGGCAACTACGCCCTCCCTAGGCACTGCGACAACAACGTCGTGCTCATGGCGCTCTGCGAGGAGGCCGGCTGGACCGTGGAGGCCGACGGCACCACCTACCGCAAGGTACTGATCGATCACGTACTCTTTAATTTCTCGCTGTTCCGAGCTAATTAATGGTCGTCGCCGCCGTCTTTCCATTGTTTCGTTTCCGTTGGGTCTCGTTCTTGTCGTCGTCCTGCATTGATTCGCTTTGCCGATCGAGCTGCGTGTGTAGTATCGTCGACAGTTGCAAGCCGATCGACCATCTTTTCCGCTTTCGTCGTCTTTTGTTTCTAGCAAAAGTCCAAAATTTGTTTTGTTTTCCCGTACAGTTGCTCGTCATCTAGTTATCCACTGTTCCATTGCCTTTCCATCAAGATTGGATGAGCTTCCTTCTCTTGTCTCGCCTTTCCATGCCTGCAGATTGTGTTGTCGTCGTTGTTCTTGATCTGTGTTTTATTTACATATACTCCATGCGTGTTCTGATGCTGCTGCTTCAGTCGTACTGTCGACTGTAAACGGAATAACGGATGTTCAGGGAAAGAAAAACTGTCGTCGTTTGCTTTTACACCCCGTTCTTTTTCTCGCGATTGCACATTTTTTTTGCGTGCACGCATGCATGTCTGTCATTGTTCACTGATATATCCTCTCGATCGGCTTTCGTTTTGTGTTTATTCAGGGACCCAAGCCTGATCCGGCAGGTGATCAGCATATGGCCGACATTGGCGGGTCTGCTCCGGTGAACCCAGGCGGAGCTTCCTACAGCCTGACCCGGGCGTCGTCACCCTCCGGCATCACGTTCGGCGGCGGTGGCAGCGGCGGGTCGGACCCCATTCCGGCGTGGCTCAAGAACCTGTCCAAGCAGCTCAGCGACAAATCGTGCCCCAACTTCCTCGCGACCTCCTCCAACTCCAACTCCAACGCGCCGGCGACGCCGCAGAACGGCTCCCCGCCCTCGTTCCCGCCGCGCCTCCGAAAGATGGCGCGCTACTCCTCCCCGCCGCCCGTCACCCCGCTGCCGAGCCCGACGAGGGCCTCCAACTCCAACGTGCTGCCGCCTCCGTGGGCCACGGGTGCTGGCGCCAGCCGCTTCTCCTTCAAGACCTCCACCCCGCCGCTGATGAGCCCCATCACCGGCGGCCGGGCCCCCGGCCCCGACCTGGTGAGGCTGCTGGCGGGGTTCCAGATATCCTACGCCGCGGACAACAAGGCACCGGCCTACAGCAGCTTTGTGGCGTCCGGCGCGTCGTCGCTCGGCGCCGGGAGCTCTGCTTCTGCTTCTGCCTGGATGCTCCCGCCGCTGCCGGGACGCAGCAGCAGCGGGGCGTCGGCCGCGGTCCGTGGCCGTGGTGGCGCGCTGCTGTCCCCGTTGGGGTTCTCGTTCCGCAGGAGCGGCGGGGAGCAGTCCGGCGCGAGGGAGGAGGAGGTGATGACCGAGAAGAACGCCGACGAGGAGGAGGGCCTGGAGCTCACCCTGGGGAACGCGGAGACCCGCAAGGACCGCTCTTGAGCTCACCGATCGAGCTGCTGCAACAAGACGATGCGCGCGTGAGCTGATTGGGAAGCTATCTTTATATATAGGGAGTTAGGGACTCATCAGGCACTCGGCGTGGTCGTAGTTTAACCTCAGCAAGACTGTTGGCGTTTAACTTTAGCCTATCTTATTACTATCTATCTTAGTATCTCATCGTAATTTTAGCCTATCTTATTATTACTACTATCCTTTATTTTCCATCTTTGTTTTCTCTTCTTCTTTTTTATCTTTGCAAGAAATGAAAAAGGAAACCTACAAGGCAATGAGAAGGCTTTGTCTTCATGTAATCATGGATTGCCAGGCAGTTGGGCCATAATTTTTCAGTTATAGTTAAGCAAATGTCTTCTGCTGTTGTGTGTGCTTTCTTTGGCAATAATTTTTCAGTTTCCATGGTTTTTCCAACTGATTTCTACGAGCAACTATGTAGAACGCGGAAAAGTTAAGGGCCCATTTGGAATACAAGAATTTTCTAGTAATCAAACAAAAATTTCACACAATTATTTTTATAGAACAAAAATCTACGTTCTAAAGGGAGCCTAAATCTGCTTCTATAGGCAGGTACTAGTGTCCTAAAACCGTCGGATGAGGAATGAGGATGGATATACATATGCTGCAGAAGAGAGACAATGGATGCACTGCACCTATACGAGGAGGGGAGCACCCCCTAAGTCAAAAAAAAAAAACTACCTGCGGCCTGTGTGGCTGTTTGTGCCGGTCGGCTTGGTAGGATCCACTCGGGTGTGCTTGGTATAGCTTTTACAACAGCTTTATAAAGCTATTTTTCAGCTTCTTAAGTTATTTTTATCTTCCCCCACTTAAACAGTTCCCTAGGTGAAGCTGGGCGAAACTAAGGCTCTATTTGACAGAGCTCCCAGAGCTGATTATCTGCTAAATCCAGCATGAGCTCTACCAAACAGTTTTTAAGAGAGAAGTGATTCTCTACTGATTCCGTGAAGTGATTCTCTGAAATATGAACTAAGAGGTTGGGAGCTAAAAAAGTAGCTTCTCCTGATTCTATGAAAGGCCTGTTTGGTAGTGTTCTATCTAATTCTAATTCTCTGTCGATGTTTTACCACCGATAGGCTATCACGGGGGTACCCGGGATAATTGTTCGGGCTTCGACGTATACTGAACTCGACAATTAACGTAAGAGACAGTCGATTTATACTGGTCCGGGCCCTCATAATCGAGTAATAGTCTTTACGTCCAATCGGCGTTAGCCTTTGCGTTGGATTGATTGTTATGATCGTCTTGTTTTCATCTTTCTTTGGGGGTGCCCATAGCCTCTCTTTATATAGGTAGAGAAGGCTATGCTGCGGTTACCGTCCTAGTCGGATCCAAAAAAAGGTGTCCTGATCTAATTACAGAATGTACTTTCTATTAGAAGTCTGGATAGTTTGGCCTATTATACTCGGAATCGGCGTCATCTGTCATCACGCCTCTTCTGTCTGGCGGTGGCCTAAGTCAGGGTCCACTGCCAGTAATTGTTCTGATGAGGAATCCTGCGGGTCCAGTATTGACAAGCCCCCGAGCGTTTCATGATTGAGTTCGGAAGCCTTCTTGTTCTCTCTAGTCTTGCCGGGTGGAACAAGCTCGATCCGGATTCTTTCGAAGAGAAACCTTGAAGTGGTCTTTTCTTGAAAAAAATCTTTTAGTGATGTGCGCTTTTTTGGAGAAAAGGTGCACTCACTGAGTGTAGCCCCCGAGCCTCTTGCTGTTTGGAATAAAAAATTGGAGGGTCTTGAGTCTTCAGAGCTGAAAAAACTGATTTTTTTCCCGATGATATGTACCCTGTAGCCCCCGAGCCTATATCCGGGTTCTTTTTTACGCAAAGAACTCGGACAGAGGGTCCATTGTCGTATTCTCAGGTAGTTTGTCAGAGGTAGGTGGTAGTTGGTCATTGTGTGGTGAATGCAGCGCGGTCACGGGCAGCATGGTATTGGAATATTCATTTGGATATGCCATCCTGGTGTACTGTAGCTTCACATATGGTCACTTTTCTGGCTTGCTTTTGCTGCTTTGTACTTTTTCCTGATGGCTGTCAGGTTGAATCCGTTGGTAGACTTGAACTATGTATACCACTTCTTGGTCTATAAATACCCTCCTGATGAGTTGTTGTAAACCAGTGAAGTCTTGGTGTAGAGCTTGAAGCTTGTAGTCATGAATATGATGGTTTGTGAGGTAGAGCAACCCCCGGGTGTGAGTTGAAAATCTTGTAGAGCTTGTAGCAAATGGAAGAAGTCTTGTGATAGAGATTAGAGGTAGACTAATCTTTCAGTGGTATTGCATTGGGTAGTCCATTCTGACGGATGAAAGAAGTCTTGTGATGTGGGATACGTTCCCTCATCCAGCAGTTCCAGGTTGATCCTTCTAGTCTACCTCGTGACTGTCCAGTGCAGATCAGCACCTGATCCAGCATCACATCGTACTTGGGTAGACTGATGCATGTGAGCTTCACCTGGTCCATATTGTCCTACTGTGCCGCTGACACCAATCTTGGATGCACTGTGTCCTTCGTTTGAAGAAAATAGTGTAGCCGAGTAGAGTGTGTTCTGCTGAGTAGTAACTTAGAACACGTAGTTGTTTTAGAGCTAATTTCTTCTTGGTTCCTCTTTGCTACCTTGTTCGTCTTCGTCGGGTCTCGTAAGATCTGTAATATTGTATCCCTTGAAGATATTAGTAATAAAAAGTCTTATTCCTTAGAGTTGTTGTCTTCTGCGTCTACCCAAGTACTTCTGAATGATTTCCGGATTGTTTCTGAAACTTCTTTTTGCCTATATTGTAATTGTTGAGTTCTTTCTGAGCATTCCTGTGTTGTAACTACTCGGAAGAGGTTTTTGTGGATAGATAAGTCTGAAATCTGCCCGTTGTAGTGTTCCATGTGAACAGGCATGTCATTTTCATTTCAGTAGCGTCAGGCAGTTAATGTGTTGGTGTGAAAATAGAACCGTTGTGTTGGTTGCCACGTCTAAGGGACCGCGTGGGCCGTATTTTTTGCTGTTATAGATGTATAAAGGCCTCGTCCCTCTTCTTCTTTTCCTCACTCGCTCTTGTCTTCCTGTAATCCATCTTTTACAAACCCTAGTCTCACTCTCTAGATCGCCGCCGCCACCGCTCATCCATCACCGCCAGTCCATTGAGCATACATCCTTCTTCAGGAGAGTGTCGGTATTTTATGGGCAAGGGCAAGAACTCGAGGGCAGCGAGCAGCAAGAAGGTCATCGATGAGGACGAGGAGCGGGTTCTTAGGTAATCGAGAACAAGGAATTTCTTGCCATGAGGACCACAGCATCTGCCTGACCTGTTCCGATCACCAAGGAGGAGCAACTGAAGGAGTTGGCTGATGAGGGTTTGATCCAAGAGAAGGGTCTCACTGAATGGAGGACGCCTAGTGAGCACTGGGTTCCTTATCTCAATCCTAGCGAGATTGTTCTTTTTGTGTCTTTTGTTTGTGTTGGCCTGTGCCTTCCTGCTTCTCCTTTTCTTTATCGTTTCTTTGACATATCTTTGAATCATCTTACCCCTAATGGTGTTCTTCATCTTTCTGTCTGTGTACATTTTTGCGAAGCTTTTCTTGGCATCCTCCCTTCCATTACTCCCTTTTACTACTTTTTTGTCTGAAACTACACCCTAAGACCAACAACACTTCTGTTCTTGGTGGGTGTGGGATCCAATTTCATAGGGATGAAAACAAAAATGATAATCTCTGATTTTTGGAAATCGTTTTTGAGTTTTTTCTGATTTTTAGGCCTAAACGGAAACGGTAGCGGTAATCGAAAAAACGATAACGATAATGGTAAAAATAATAAAAAACAAAAGCAAAAATGATTTTGCCTCTTTCGATCGTTTTCGAAGATTCCCGTATTTAACCGGTAATTTACCGTCGGTAATTACCGATTCAAAGACCTTTAATTAATGAATCCTAATTTATTTATAGACTAATAAGGCAAATATTTTTTTGGAAAGGAACCCATCTGCACACACAAGCACATATGGTAAAAAATTTTTTAGAAAGGAACTATCTATACGGAAGTATTTCATTTGTATAACAAAAAGGCAATCAACCAATCACCCAATCATGTGTTGCACCCGTAACTCTATCCACGAATGGGAATGGACTCGGGCGGCGAGCGCCTGCACCTAAGATGGTGTGAACAGTGTGATTTAAGCTTGTGATCTTGTCAATTATGGCTTTATTTATCATTGTCATATGAGATAGGTCAAGCTATATGGATCTTCTCATGTTCTACGATTTAGCATGTTTATCGTTTTTAAGGATATCATTCTCATAGATTCTGATCGTTATCGATGTATTTTTTTGATCGACTACTATCATTTTTGAAATTACCAGAATATCGGTGTCATATTCGTTTCTGACAATATCATATTGAATTTAATTTTGAGAAAAAAAAAACTATGAAAATAAAAGTGATTTGGTCTTCTATCGATCGTTCTGATCGTTTTCATCCCTACAATTTCATCAAAACAAGAAAAAAAGAGTTATTTGACTATACTCTGGTCGATTCTGTGAAAGACTGGAGAACCGAGTGGTTCTATGCTAGCAACGTGGAGCCTTCCCTCGCTGTGCACTCGGATGTTGGGCCGGTTGTCAATGATTTGAGGGAGAAGGCGCCTCTGACAGCCGAGGACCTCAAGAAAATCAAGTCGTTTCTTGATAGAATCAAGATCTTGAAACAACAAGCTTGACCGGGTTTGGGATTATCACCGAGTTCAACCCTTGAAGGCGAGGGAGACCTACGCTTCGAGTATGCCAGGGCCGAGGATTCCTCCCGGATGATCCCCATGCAGGAGCTAATAGAGGAGAAGATTTTGGATCTCCTCTGAAAGATTCTGAAGTGTGTGAGCGTCGTCCCGCTCCAGGTCGATGAGTTCTCTACTACCAATCCGCCTCTAGCTATAAGTGTCATTTATCTCAAATAGTACTTTTCTTTTCTGCCTTCCTTGCTCAAACCTGTAGATGTTGATCTTGGTTGTTTGCAGGGGTGGGGGCGGAACTTTGATGACATGCCTCCGCTGCCTTCGGAGAACAACCCTAGCGGGGTTAGAGAAGGCGGGAACCAGGGGGCCTCACTAGGGCGGGTGGCTCCAGTACTGCAGTATCCTCCTGGGTGTTTCTGTTGGTGAACCCAGGCTAATGCATTTGGAATACGTGCCCCATATTGTACCCTGGAGTACTCGGACTTCTAGGAAGAGGGCACGGATGGACGAATCCTCTACTAGTGTGTCTGATTCCAAGAAGCCTCGTCCACCGAGTGCCCAAATTACAGGTAGCATGCTCTTAGGTGAGCATATCATTGTTCTTCTTTCGCATTTCTTTTTTGTCTAATTTCCTTGTTTGTTCAGATGGTACTGTTGTGGAGCTTCTTGAAGGTGAGGAGGAAGATGATAGTGCGGCCCTTATCACCCGTCGGTGAGTAGTCGAAGTACCTATCCATTTTGTTTTGCAATGATCTAACTTCTTTTTTGATGATCAGTCTTCTTTTCTTCTGACTCTTCTTTTGTTGGTAACCGAGGATTAGGCTAGGGTTCTGGTGGAGCCACGACGCCTGTCCTACTAGCCTTAGAGTAGGAAGGTGCTAATATCTTGTCTTGTGCCATGCCTCTACCTAAGCCATCTGGTGGGCTCGCAGGTATTGGTTTAAAGAAGAAAACTGCCAAGTAAGTCCTCCGCGCTCAAGTCACCGAGTCGAAGAAGCAAAAAGAGGACGCCCTGACGGATTTAAAAGAAGCATCCAAGAAGTACGATAGCCTCAAGAAGGATTTTGAAGGTATCCGAGTTCTTCTGTATCATCTTTTTTTCTTGTCCGTTGGTTTTTTATTTTTGTTTTGGGTATCGCCAGCTCTTTAGAGGAGCAATAAGAAACTCTTGGATGATCTCAAGGCTATGAAGGCAACAGTCCAATCTGAGTACAATCGGGCTAAGAGGTAACTGAACGTGCTGAGGAAGAACTTTCCCTTGCCAGGTTGATTAGGCATGGAGTTGACCGGGATCTTGTGCAGGCTAAGAAGACCATAGAATTTCTAACCGGCAAGCTGGCAGTGGCTACGAAGAATTAGAATGCCTTGTGGCAATCTTTCTGCTCGATCGCCGACCTTCTTTGAACCCCAGTGGATGATGGGTAGTCATGGGGTCAGTTTGTCCCGCTGATCCCTGCTCGCTTTCAATAGTTCATCAAGAAGTGCGCCTAAGTTTGCACCAGGAATATCTTGGCCTAGGTCTGGGTTCTTGCTCGGGTTGTTCCTCTGGTGAAGCTTGCAGAAGACGTCGAGAGCCAAGAGTACTTGGACGCTGTCGAGCAGGTGGAGCCTGAAGTTGATGAACTGGCCAGGAATATTGCTAAGAATTTGAACATCAATATTCCTTCTCCTAATGATAGTGCCTGACCTTGTTGTAAACAAACTTCATGTTCGTTGTAAAAACAATATTTTCTACTGTCTTGTACACATGAGGACTTTATATCTTTCAATACAACTTTCTTTTGATTTTCTGTGTGGATGTCTCTACCTTTTTATTCTTCAGACGAGTCATCTAAGTAGTTAATGTTGGACTTGGCGTGTATTAGTAGCCTTTTTACTTTCATCTGAGTTGATCATCTCGGGATAGGGTGAGTGTATATGTACTCTTATCTAGGTTGAATAATCCTAGGATATGGCGAGTGTTGGCTTAGTAGCCTTCTTACTCTCATCTAGGTTGAATAACCTAGGATAGGGCGAGTGTATCTTTACTCTCATCCGGGTTGAATAACCTAGGATAGGGCGAGTGTTCTTTTACTCTCATCTAGGTTGAATAACCTGGGATAGGGCGAGTATACTTTTACTCTCATCCAGGTTGAATAACCTGGGATAGGGCCAGTATTCTTTTATTCTCATCCAGTGTTGGGAACAACCCGGGATAGCTTGGTTTTGTAAGACAAATGTTGGTGATGAAAAATTATCTTTATTATATTGATCATGAACCTTGATTACATAATATCTTGTAGAAAAAATCTGCCTCGTGTCCTTAGACGTAGAATCTTCGCAACTGGCTAATGTGCCATGAGTTTCTGACCAGTATGCCATCTTTGGTCATCAACTCGTATGATCCTTGTCCGGTAACCTTGGCAACGATAAAATGATTTTCCCATGGGCTGAGTAGTTTGTGTCATCTATCTATTTTCTAAATGTGGCGAAGTACCAAATCTCTGACTTGAAGGGTATGAGGTTGGGTGTTTTTGTCATAGTGGCGCCTCAATCCTTGGAGATAGCGAGTGGATTGTAGAGTAGCATTGACTCTGATCTCTTCTGTGCTGTCTAGCTCTAGCCTTTGGGTGTGTTCAGCTTCTCCTTCATCATATTGCTCTATCTTCGATGAGGTCCAAATCAAGTCTGCTGGCAGTACCGCTTCTGATCCGTATACTAGGAAGAAAGGTGAGTACCCAGTAGCTCTGCTTACTTGAGTCTATAGTCTCCCACACTACTTTGGATAATTCTTCAATCCACTTAGAGTCATAGTTTTCTAGTTCTTCATACAATCTGGACTTCAATCCGGCTAATATGAGACCGTTAGCTCTTTCTACCTATCTGTTAACTTCAGGGTGGGCAACTAATGCGTAATCGATGTTGATATCGTAGTTTTGTGCCCAACTTCTAAACTCAATGGTCGTGAAAGGAGAGCCTAAATCCATGATGACTCGGTTGGGCATGCCAAAACAATGCATGATGTCTTGGATGAACTCGACTGCTTTAGCTACGCTGTACTTGAGTGGTTTGTATTCGATCCATTTGGTAAACGTGTCAATACCACAAAAATATACTTGAAACCACCCTTGGCTTTCTTGAGAGGTCCTACCTGATCTAGACCCCAGCACGAGAACACCCAAGCAGGCGGGATGCAGATAAGATTGTGCGCTAGGACGTGAGTATGTCTTGCAAACATTTGGTAGCCTTTACACTTCCTGATGAGTTCTTCTGCGTCCTTTAAGGCAGTCGGCCAGTAGAATCCGGAACGAAAAGTTTTGCCAACTAGTGTTCTGGATGCAGTATGATTACCACAACATCCTGAGTAGATTTCTTCTAGAATTTCTTTGCCTTTTTCTGACGAGACGCATTTGAGTAGTACTCCTGATGATGTTGCCCGTCTGTATAGTTTATCTCCTACCAGAACATAGTTCTTGCTTCTTCGAACTATCCGGGTAGCTTTGTCTTTGTTTGCTGGTAGTTTATTTTCTTTGATGTAATCGGTGAAAGCTTGAGTCCATGACGGAGTAATTACCAAGATTTGGGTGATGGGAGCTGGGAGTTCAGGGGTTATCTCATCGGGTTGTTTAATAGAGGAAGCTGACAACTCCTCTACGAACACCTCGGGTGGGACCTTCGCCCTATCTAATCTGAGCTTAGCGAGGACGTCTGCTGTAATATTTGAATCACGCAAGACATGTAGAATTTCTAGCCCTTAAAAATGTTTCTTGAGCTTGCGTACTTCAGTATAGTAGGCGCCCATGTTGTCTTTGGTGCTGTCCTAATCTTTGTTGACTTGGTTGACGACCATTGCTGAATCACCGTAGACGAGTAGTCATTTGATTCCAAGAGTGATAGCTACCCAGAGCCCGTGGATAAGAGCTTCATACTCTGCTTCATTATTTATGGCTTGCCAAAGGATTTGAAGAACATATTTGAGTTGTTTTCCATCTGGAGATATGAAGAGGACACCAGCACCAGCTCCTCGTAGCTTGAGCGATCCATCAAAGTACATTTTCCAGTGATCGAGGATGATTTTCGGTGTTGGTTGTTGGATTTCTGTCCATTGTGCTACGAAATCTGTGAGTGCCTAAGACTTGATGGCCTTGCGAGGAGTGAAATCTATGTTTAGTGTCCCAAGTTCAACTGCCCACTTGGAAATATGTCCAGTTGCATCTCTGTTGCGTAGGATATCTCCGAGTGGAAAATTTGTTACCACTATGATCCTATGACCATCGAAGTAGTGTCGAAGCTTGCGGGAGGTGATCAGGAGGGTGTAGAGTAGTTTTTGTATATGCGGATACCGGACCATTGAGTCTGATAGTACCTCACTAATGTAGTAGATGGGTCATTGTACTTTGTAAACATGTCCTTTTTCTTCCCTTTCTACGATGATTGCTGCAATAACCACCATGGAAGTTGTCGTGAAATATAATAACATATTTTCATGCTTTTTTGTGGGTGTGAGAACGAGCGAGGAGGTGAGGTATGCCTTAAGCTTCTCAAAAAGCGTCCTTGGCTTTCTCTGTCCACTCGAACTTGCCCGTTTTCTTCAGCAATTTGAAAAAAAGATAGTCCTTTTTCGTCGAGTCACGAGATAAAGCGATTGAGGGCTGCCATACAACCTGTCAGCTTTTGAACATCCTTGATGCAGCGAGGGGGACCTATCTCTATTATAGCTCGGATTTGCTTGGTGCTGGCCTCGATCCCACGATGACTAACTAAGAAACCAAGTAGTTGTCCTGATGGTACTCCGAAACGTATTTGTTTGGGTTTATCTTCCACTTTCACTTCTTCAAGTTCTCAAAAGTTTATTTCAGATCTTCAATAAGCATGCCTAGTTCCTTTGTCCTTACTACAACATCATCAATGTAAGCTTCCACGCTGTCACCAATCTGCTCACCATGGCAAGTTTGGATGGCTCTTTGAGAAGTAGCCCCAGCGTTCTTGAGTCCAAATGACATGGTTTTGTAGCAGTAGATGCCGAACGGTGTAATGAAAGAGGTCTTGCTTTGATCTTCTTCTCTTAATGCAATATGATGATAACCTGAGTAGCAGTCGAGAAAGGATAGTAGAGCAGATCCTACTGTTGAATCAACAATTTGGTCAATACGTGGTATCCCAAACGGGTCCTTTGGGCAATGCCTGTTGAGATTCGTGTAGTCAACGCTCATGCGCCACTTAGTCGTGTTCTTCTTCTATACTAGGACTAGATTGGCCAACCAGTCGGGATGAAGAATTTTCCTTATGAACCCGGCTGCCATCAGTTTCATGATTTCTTTCTTGATTGCTGCTTTCTTGTCGGGTGAAAAACGTCATAACCATTGCTTTACAGGCTTGGAGCCTTCATTAACATCGATTATGTGCTCAGCCAACTCTTTCAGGACACCTAGCATGTCGGTCGGCTTCCAAGCGAAGATATCTTTGTTATCCCAAAGAAAGTTGGTGAGTGTGAGTTCTTATTTTGCAGAGAGGTGGGTATTGATGGTCGCTGTCTTAGAGGGATCACCAGTGCCCAAGTCAATTTGTTTGATGTTGGCTTCTTTCGGTGGCGCAAGGATGCTAGGCCTCTTAGCCAGGATTTCTAGCTATTCCAGGTTCATTTCTGCAGCAACAGTGGCTATCTCTTCCCTTCCGCTAGCTGCTTGTGCCTTGGTCGTAATTTGGATTGCTTGAACATTGCAGTCAAAAGCACGCTTCAGATCACTTCGAAGAGAAAGAACACTGTTGGGTCCTAGCATCTTAAGCAAGAGGTATGGGTAGTGTGGTATTGCCAAAAACTTGGCTAATGCTGGTCAACCAAGGATGGCGTGATATGATGATTCGAAGTCTGTAACCTCAAATTTGATGAACTTAGTACGGTAGTTCATGTGAGTTCTAAATGTGACTGGCAGGGTGATTTGTCTGAGTGGTATAGTAGCCTTGCTGGGTACTATCCCATAGAAAGGGACACTTGTTGGAGTAATCATCCCTGTGAGTTCTAGCCCCATCTTCCTTAGCGTATCTGAAAATATAATGTTGAGTTTAGCTTCTCCATCGATCAGCACCTTTGTGACGGTCATACCAGCAATGGTTGGATCCAAAACTAGTGGGTAGTGGCCAGCGTTCCCTATGCTAGTCCACTGATCCTCTCTTGAGAACTAGATTGGATGCTGTGACCAATTGAGGTACCTGGGAGTAGCCGGTTCTGCTGCGATAGTTCGAAGAGCCAGTTTGTCTTGATGCTTGCTTCTAGAACCCGGGACTCCAGCGAAGATTACTATGACCGTCCCCTTGGACTTCTAGAATCCCTTGTCTTCATGATTGTCTTCATCCTTCTTCTGGTTATCTTTTTTTCTTTCTCCATTGTTGCCCTTTCTTGTGTATCGATAAATAAAGATGCGACAATCTCTGGTCATGTGATTTTCGTTCGGGTGCCATATGCAGTGCATATTTTCAGTATCGTCAAATTTCCTAGGCTTGGAAAACTTCTTTGCTTTGTCTGCTACAGCCACAGTGTTGTCGGGCATGTGTTTCATGTCTTGATGCCCATTATTTCAATGATTTTGTCTATCAGGGTTGTCCTGGTTGTTCCGATCTATAAATCTTTCTCGGATCTTCTCCTCCGCAGTGATCATCCTTTCCACCGTGCGCTTGAATTCTTCGTTGCTTCACGGGTTCTCTTTGCAGAAATCCTAGAATTGCTACTTGGCTAGAATCCCGTAAGAGAAAGCTTCAATGACCTCCCGTTCAGTGATGTTGTGTACTTGAGCACGCAACTCACTGAACCGTCGGTAATAATTCCTGAGACTTTTGCCTCCTTTCTGCTTGAGTCCTTTCAGTTCCGCTTGAGTGATAGGGTGTGTGATGATGCCTGCAAAATTATCATAGAAGGCTCCCTGCAAGTCCTCCCAGCCCCTGATTGATCTTGGATTCGGCTTGTCGAACCATTGGAGCGGCATAGCCTCTAGTGCCATAGGGAAGAAGAGTGCTTTAATGTCATATCACCACCAGCTAGCTTGATTGATTAAGAATATATCCTAAGCCACTGCTTAGGATCGGTCTTGCCATCGTACTTGGAGTGGTTGGAAGGCTTGAATTTGTAAGGTAGCTATACTGTAAGAAGTCGATTTGCAAAACAAGGGAACCTATCGGGTACTCCAGCTTCTCTGTATTCGGATTCAGCTCCACCTTCCTGCCAGCTGTTGATTGGGTGCGAGTAGTTTCGAGGAGCTAAAGGAATAGGAGGTCTGGTCCTGTTTTCCCTTGTTTGCTCGACTTGAATGCTTTGATTCTGGTCTCCCCTGCTTCCTTTGTTGCTGCTCTCATTTGGACCTAGCCTGTCAAAAGCTGATCTCCGTTGACTCTGGTTGTCTTACTTCTGCAAAACTGACCTGGCGAGTTGTTTTGAATTGGTCCTTCCACCTCATATCCGTAGAGCTGTTGATCAAAGAATTTCTCTAAGGCGCTCTTGCTCCTCGTTGGGATGAGAGATAGCTTTGAGTTCTTCAGCCAATTCTTGAATTTTGGTGTATGGAGAGTTGTGTGTTCTCCTGGCCACGTGTCTTTCTTTGCTTCTTGCTCTGATTTTCTTCTATTGTACTTGGCCAGATCAGATTCATATCTGACCCAGGCTTCCTTGCGCTGCCGGGCACGGCGTCGGCGTCCTTGCTTCGTCTTGTTCCTCCTCTCTCTGTCTTGTTTCTGGCTTTCAGTTTCACTATCATGCCCCTAGGCGAAGGGTGATATATTGGATTTAGATTCATCTAATGACCTGATATCGGGTGCTTCTAGAGGGACCAATGGTGATCGGGGGCGATGAACCATGAATACTTCTCTAGTATGAAGCATTTTGTTGTTGATGCCAGCTTCCATACTATCAGAGTTGTTGAGAATTTCAGTAGAAGCTTCAGTGTTGCAGATTGAATCTCCTTCCTGGTAGGGTAGAATCATCGTTGTGCCAACTAGCTGCATACTGTCATCTCTAGGAATAGACCTCGACCAGTGGATGATGTAATCTCGAGATGTTATAGTCAGTACGAGGCCTTCCTGAGCTCCTGTCAGTGGCACTCTTCGCACCGGACTGGTTGATCCTTGGAGTAGTGCCTGATAAGATGTTGCCATGTTATGAAGTCCAAATGGGAAAGGACCCGACTTTTTGAAGGAATTCTAAAAGTATCCCGAGTTGAATTCTTGATGGACTGAGGCCATGTTGTAGAGTCCTAGCGGGAAAGAACTTGGTCCATCACAGAAAGAACCCGGATAAGACTCCATCTTGGATGTAGAGCCTGAGTTTGAGTAGAAATCTGTTGGCCGCGAAATTTGAGTCGGAACAGACATCGCGAGCCATGTGAATCTTTCGGTGAGTTAATTTGTCGTAGTCGTCGAAATAGCGAGGTCTTCATGGCGAGCTAAATCTTCGAGGAGACAGCCTTGGAGCTTGTCGTCGTCGTCCATCTCGCAGATCCATGATCCGAAGATGAAGGTTGATCCCATAAAAAGATCATGTTATCGAGGTCCGTTGAGCTCTCGGATGTAAATCCGCCAAAAGCCCCAACCTGGCACACCAGCTGTCGATGTTTTACCACCGATAGCCTGCCACGGGGGTACCCGGGACAGTTGTTCGGGCTTCGACATATGCTGAACATGACGGCTAACGCAAGAGACAGTCGATTTATACTGATTCGGGCCCTGGTAATCGAGTAATAGCCTTTACGTCCAGTAGACGTTAGCCTTTGCGTTGGATTAATTGTTATGATCGTCTTGTTTTCATCTCTCTTTAGGGGTGCTCATAGCCTCTCTTTATATAGGTAGAGAAGGCTATAGTGTGGTTACAGTCCTAGTCGGATTCAAAGAAGGTGTCATGATCTAATTACAGAAGGTACTTTCTATGAGGAGTCCAGCTAGTTTGGCCTATTCTACTCGGAATCGGCGTCATCTGTCATCATGCCTCTTCTGTCTGGCGGTGGGCCAAGCCAGGGTCCACTGCTAGTAATTGTTCCAATGAGGAATCCTGCGGGTCCCCGTATCAACATTCTCTATGGAAGCTAATTCTCTAAGAGACGTGATTCTGCGGCTGAAAGTGATTCTCCTTGATTTTTTAGCATAAAATATCTAAATCACGATAGAGGATCACTTCACAGAGTTAGTAAAAGCTACATTTTTAGCTCTCAGTGTCTTAGTTTATTTCAGAGAATCACTTCACGGAATTAGCAGAGAATCACTTCTCTCTGAAAAACTATTTGGCACAGCTCCTACTAGATTCAACAGAGAATCAGCTTTGGAAGCTCTGCCAAACAGGGCCGAAGTGATTCTCCATCGTGATTTTGAGAGTTTATATTCAAGAATCAAAGAGAATCACTTTCAGCCACATAATCACTTCTTTAAGAGAATCAGCTTTCATAGAGAATCAGAATTAGATGAGCTCTACCAACAAGCCCTGAAAATACCAACTTCTTATAGCTTTCTCTAGACTATCTTCCGTTAGAAGTTGTTTTGCCAAACGTTTTTTTTAAGCTTTAGCTTCGTTGGTGAAGCTGTTTTATGGAGTACTTTTCACGGGTAAAGTTGAGTTGTACCGCAAAGGTCTCATGTCAACTTCTTCCACGGCACTGTGGTTGAGATGAAAAGTTGTCGGACACTGATTAAACTCACTGTACTTCCTGAAGAGGATTGCCCCTGTTAGACTAGGAATATTTAGGCGAGTATTGCCATGTCAGGGACACATATTCTGACCACCCTCAACTCGTGCTGTGGCTGTGGCAGATATGCAGCACATATTAACTAACCATAATCTCATTAGCGTTGAGATAATCACACACCTCTTCTCGTCGTCGTAATGTCAATATCAGACATTTAGATGTCACCTGACACTGCAAGGTCTAATGACCATCATGTGTTTAGTACCTCTACCTCTGTCTAGAAAAATACTCCTACCATCTATAAAAGGTTTTTTTAGGATTAAAATGGTTTAAAGTTTAACCAAAGTTATATAACTACTAACATTTATGATACAAAATAAGTAACATTAAATTAATTATAAAATATATTGTAGTCATTACTATTTACTATAAACCTAGTCAAAAGTAAAGCTAATTTGACTTGTACAAATTTTATAGTTGCATCTTATGTGGACAGGGGGAGTATAGTTCTAGTTTTGTACTTACTTAAACTATCTAAGATTTGACTAAATTTATTGGAAAATATCAGTGTTGTGAACTAAATAGGTGTACTATATATATTGCATGACGAATCTAATATACCTTTTCATATAATAAAGTTTAATATTTCTATATGAACTTAGTCAAGTGGAGACAATTTCTTATATGCCACTAAAAAAGAAGTTTGACCGGTATGTACCATCGAATTTGTTTTGTAACTCCTATACCAGCTTTTAAAATTTGCTTGATGCCACTTCTATCAAGCGATTTGTTGACTCCATGACGGAAAGTGGCATTAGCCCCACGAGGGGTGGGGGGTGGGGGCGGGGGCGGGGGTGGTGGGGGGCGGGGCGGGGGAGAGGAATTTAGAAGCAGGTACAGAAGGCAGTGACACCAATGTATAGCAAATAGATTCATAATGTTTTCAAAAATGTAAACTGTAGAGACTGACGAGATCTGATCAGGCTGGACACTTTTAAACCGGAAACCAAAAACCGAATCGAACCGAAATTTTGGTTTTTTATTTCGGTTTCGGCTTCGGTTTTAGCTTCTGACAATATCCGTTATCGGCTTCGGCTTCAGCTTCGGCTTCGTTCCGCGACAGAACCGAGGAACTGAGCAACCGAAACTACACAGCAGCAAGTCAGCAAAGCCCTCAGTCCTCGAGTCCGCAGGCCAAGCACTGAGGCATCGCAGCCCAATAGGCCCAGATGTTGGATGGCCCAAGAGTCTACCACCGTACTCGTCATATCTCTCTCCCTAATCCCTATTCCCGTATCCCCTCGGCGGCGGGCAGGGCGTGCGATCCTGCACGGACCCTTGGCGGCGGCGGGTTCGCCTATCGCGGCTCCTCCACGAACGGCGTTGTGGCAGCCGAATGGGCGGCGTGGGCCGCGTGGCTCCCTAGCAGCTCCTCGGCAGCGGGGGCCCTGACTTCTCAGCAACGGCACCACGCAGTAGGATGTGTGCGGCCCCTCAGTGGCGGCGGCGGCATGGTGGGGGTGGCGTGGCTCCTCCGCAGCGGCGTCCCGACGGGGCGGCGCGGCTTCCCCGCGGCAGCGTGGCGCATTGGCGACGAGGCTGCGAGGCCATGGATGGCGGGCTTCTGCGAGCGACGCATGAGGTCCTCTAGTTCTCTCCTCTGTCTTTGCTGTCCATTCGGTGGAACCGAGGAACCGACCCGATGAAACCAAAACCGATCTCGTCGGTTGTTGATTTTGCAAGAAACTGATCGACTTTGGATTTCTAGAAACCGAAATTTATGTAAGCCGAACAAACCTCTGAAGATCTGAAACATTGCAGTTTATGAATTTTTCATTGGAGACCATTTAAGATCCCTACATATATTAAGTTGTTATATTTTAAAATTCAATTTTTTGAATTTTTTTAAATGATCTCGGATGGAGCCACACCCATTATCAAAGTTCCAGCGTTGGTGAGATATAAAACTTTGTAGTTAAATTTTTTTTTCGTTTAACATTGTTTAGAAGCTAAAATATTCAATAAAAATTCATACATGTGGCGTTTGGTTTTTTAGACAATTCGCTATGCGCCACTCGATCACTAACAGTGCCAACCAATGAGTTAACGTCCACATGATGGGAGTGGCATCAGAGTGAAGAAAAATTCAAAAGCTAGTATAGTAGTCACAATAAACTTTTCAATAGTGCATATAGATCAACCATATGTTTCAATGGCACAGAGAGAATTGTCTCAATATAAATTGTTTAACTCAGTACTATATATTATAAAATTATGTTCTTTTCAGGACTGAGTGAGCAGTAATTAGCATGATCTCGATAAAACATTTTCCAAACCTTTGCGGCGACCTAATCTTTGCTTCTCAAATTCATTTTTTCCTGCGTTTTTTCCATATTTGCTTCAAATCTTACGGGTTGTTTCAAGGACAGGGTTATGCCTTTTCCTGGTGCTGTATTGCAGGAGCAAGATAGTTTGCCCACGACACGCTCCAACATATATACTCCTTCCGTTTTTTCTTACATACTATATTAGCATCATTCTAAATCAAATATTTTTATCATTGACTATCAACTACAAAAACAAATATAAGTTAAAAAGATAAGATTTAGATTCACTATAAGAAATACCTTCACAATATATTCACGTGTTGCTTAAATACATAGAGTTTTAAAATTTATGAATGAATCAAATACATAAATGCTTGACTTAGGACAACCCTAATAGGAACGTCAAAACGGAGGGAGTACCGGTGTCATAACTAGGGACGAAAATGGGTGGAAATTTTTCATCTTGTCCCGACCTGATTTCTACTTTTGTCCACGGAAAGGGAAGAGGATGTTTCTCACCGTTTTTGTTGTTTTGCGGGATCCCTTTTTATCTGGGATGAACCCATATTTATTCTATTTTATTTTATTGATCCCATTTGCAATCCATATATTTAGGACAGTGGCGGATTTAGGAATTCATAGAAGAGGGGGCTCAACTCATATTCAACCTCTACAACCCCTCCTCCATCTCTTTCATGCCGATAAAAATTAAGAGGGGCTCAAGGAGAGGCTCCATTATCACGGCAGCGGTAGGGGGGCTTGAGCCCCGCCTGCCCCACCGCTGGATCCACCCCTGATTTAGGACATGTCTAACAGTACATGTCCTTATGTTAGTATACCTACTAACCTAGTATGAATGTTAAGATGTTAACACATATGACATGTAAGTGAATATTAGACCGATGTTCTTACGTTACGTGTACATTGTTACATGACTTTATACATGTATAATCCTAACTTAATTGTTTACCTTTTTATCCGTACTTGTCTGTTTCCGTATGTACGGATTTCCCGATTTCGCTTCCAATCCCAGCTTTTCCAAACCCGGTCCCATATCCGCCCAAGAACCCAGCCCCGTATCCGCAAAAGAAAATATTGAAACAGGAATTTCCGTCCGTTTTCATCCCTAATCACAATAGGATAGCATTACAAAATTACTGTACTTCCCATGTAATTCGAATCATACTCGTCAGACGTCAGGGTTGCCCGCACGGCCGCACCCAGTTTCCCCGGAGTTGCAAAAATGCACCCAACACTGACGAACAAGAATAAACACCTTTTTTCACATCTTGATGCGATTGTCAATCCAATGTACAAGTATGTACAGAGTGGTTTTGTTGATAGTAATCCACTAAACACTGATGAAGGCATGGAGCCTTTGATGTGTTGAAGAATGGCCTTACTGTACAGTTAAGCAATTGCTTCCAACCAATTCGTGAAGGGCACAAATTTGAATGTATTTACAAGGTGAGGCAGGGTCTGCAAGAAAGAGGATTATTTTCCAATCTTGTCAAACAATTCTGACAGAGCTTTGTACAGAGGAGAGGCTGCAGGCGGCCTCGCCATTGATCCTAGAAGAATACCAGATGCCCTGACAGGACCGCCGTAAAATCGTGCGTTCTCAGTATCTCGAGTTGATACTATGCTGCCATTGAATGCACAGCCCACAAAGGCACCTAATATGGAAGAGACAGCATACAAAATAAGTGGTTACATAACAAAATATGAATGAGTGTACTTGTTAAAACTTAACCCACAAGTATTTGCAATGAATGAAGTAATGCATCACTTCACTGTAATCTTAAAATGGGGCCAACAAACTACTGTTTCCTCAAGAGTGTTTTTTTTTAACGTAGCTGTTTCCTCAAGAGTTTCAAAAATTCAGAGTCTAACAATTGATTTCATAGAACAAACTTGCTCTGTGATATGGCACGATTCACATTCACCGTTATAACAATTGACGCCATAAATATCTATTAAAGGTTGGTCAATCATGCATACTTTGGTTTCTGAAAGTATCTTCTGTACAGTTATTTGGTCAACTTCACACCCCAATGATGTCAGGACATGTCAACTTGGTCTTGTTTTTCCTTGTGACAGAAAATTGTGCTCCCAACTTCCTAAACCTTATCATAAGGCCTTTAGTATAGCTAATGCACACATTACTACATTAGCCTTGTGAGACATGGCCATGTTAGCCTGTAACTTGGCCATCTGCTCATCTCTCTGGTGGGACATATTTAAATGACTAACCACTCAAAAGATCAAACAATAAAAATTTGTCAAAGTAAACAGGTCATAGTGCTCCTTTTCTGTGTGCAAATTAAGCAGCTCAAAACTTTATAGATGTCATGCACTTCTCTAGTTTGCAACAGAAAGCACATCTCAATTTCAATTTTTCAATAAAAAACTTCGAAATGACGGGCGTTCTAAACTATTCCCTTTGTTTCATATTAGTTGTCATTCTAGCTTCCAAAGTTAAACCTTTCTATTTTTGAAAATCAATTTCGATAAATTCATATAGTTTAATAACATCATAAGGTTTATTTTTTTAGATTCACCATGAGAAATAATTTTCATAATATATAATTTGCATGATGTTGAACTATACGAATTTATAAGAATTCATGGCCAAAGATAGAAATGTTTGACTTATTAGGATAAGGCTAGAATGGCAGCAAAATTGAAATGGAGAGAGTATTCATTATACCATCAGCAAAATAAATCGGTCTCACATATTGACTCTAACTGTAAATAGTGCCTGGAAAATCTACTGAATTACTGTATCGCTATGAACTCTTGGATCCCAGTAATCTAAAGCTGGTAATAATTCGAAACATACCTTTGCTACAACTGTATGTATAACATGCAGCATAACCACCATCACCAGCACGGAAGTCAGCCTCAGCTGCACGTCCAACATGGCCAGCAGAAGCACTAACACCAGCACCAACAGACAGATGTGCCTTCCCACTGAATGTTCTGATAGCATCCGTGTTCCTCAGAACAATAATAAAGTCAGCTATCTCACCTCCAGCCTGTTGAAAGAGTCAAACATCTTATATGTTAGATGACGCTAGATTGATATAAGAAGTAATTCCATGTAGAAAAAACACTTGAAAAGCTTGTATCACCTGAGCCCCATATCCAATACCACAAGTGGATATTGCTGAAGGTGGTGACCAGGAGCCATCCACTCTTCGAGCAACAACCAGCCCAGTGCCAAGTTTGTATGTAACCATCATCCCAACCTTCACCACAGTAACTATAGCAAGACCTTTTGCTTGTCTAAGAATAGTATCAGGGATAGCCTTCTCTGGTTTCAGTCCTCCCACCTGAAAAATACATGAATTTGTCTTTATAATGGCTCAGAATAATTAACAGAACAATCAGCAGCCCCACAGCCAGACATCATTTCCAGCACTTCATAAGAATACAATGACTAAGTCATTTCCAATAATAAAATTCCCCTGAACAACTAAGTTGAGCTTAAATAATCTATCTAGAGTTACTAAAATGCAGACTCAGGAACTACAAGCAGTTATTTACTTAAGAAATTGTTTTTTTACAGATGCCTATGCATTTTTTTTGCATAGGTTCATTTCAGTGATTAGACTAATCACATATCCAGATTGTATTATTGCACTAGAAAAATAATTTGCCAGTGTTCCATGTCATATTTTACCCACAACAACTCAATTAGTCCAAACACTCATCCAACCAATTACTATACAAACAGAAAACAACCATATTTGATGACCTGTGACTTGTGAGACACATTTCGCTACAAGATTTCTTGACATCAGTTTATCAACACCAATGTAGGAATACTAGATTTGTTGTAGTGTTATCAAGATATTAGTATTTGCCTATTTGGTGCAAAATATTGGTCGACACTAGTCTTTAACACAATAACACTTAATAAGAATACAGAAGACTACATGACAACTAAAGTAGCCGAAAAGAAGACAACAAGGTATCGTAATAGAAGTAGTCCATAATTAAGGAGAAAAAAAGGCATACCTTACAGTAACTACGTAAAGAATTTGCAGCCTTGTATATCTCATATTCCATTGTGTGTGCCCAAGGGAAATTCAGCCATGACCTCAGGGTACTCAGGTCTGTGACATCCCGAGTTGGAAGTTGTGAGGCCCGACTGATCTGATTCATCAATTGAGGTTGGATACTCTCTAGACGTACTCCGCAGACATCACAAACCCTCTGAGGTTCTGCAGTCCTAAATTTTGGAGGCATCAAGCTTCTACCCTTTGAACAACCATTACAGAATACTCCGCCACAGAAACGACAATGATGGCGAGAGCACATTATTGGATGAAACCGCACGCCACAGAGCATGCAAGAGCTAGCAGCACTGTCAGGCAACCATTTAGTTGGCTCGGTCTCAAGAAGCTCGTTCGCAATACCAGCGTTTGCATCTGCAAGTGTTTGTGCCATATCCTTCCAAGCCTCTTGGAGAAAGAAGTTGGACACCACCGACATCCCACGTCTCCCGAAGTCATATGTTGTGGCAGATACCATCTTATCTTTTGCCGCGACAACCATATCAGCAAACACATCCCACATTGTCATCTCATAGTTCTCTTCATCCAGCTCCCAGCTGAACTCTTCTTCCGGGAAGTACCCGCCATTTGAACCGAACCCCCTGTGCCACTCCTCACGGGCCTGCGCTGTCATTGGTGGAACAGAAACAGGGACCCAGATGCCAGTATGCTCATGAAGCGGGTTCAAGCCCTTTCCAGGTTCTGTCTCTGCAGAAGTTTCCGTTGTTTCATTGCTGAATCCGTTAGCGACGGGAATGCATTTAGTATCAAGGCTGATGGACATGTCGTTTTTGGCTGGTGACTCGTCTGCCTCTTGGTCAAATATGTGGAGTCCCTATACCAGGAAAGCAAAATTGAGTTATGGCAGAAACTCAGCCTGGGAAAGTTGAATGATTGATTGTACTACTAAGACTTGAACTCCAGCCACAAAAAAGACCATAACTAGCCCACTCCTATCAACAAGGCTCTAGGCACACGCTTAAGACAGAACCTAGCAAAGCAATTTTGGATTTTTCCACAGCAAAAGCCATACGCGCCCTTGAAAACTTGAAACTTTTCGCTCATCGCTTAGCCCTAATCATCAATTCGAGCATCCTTAAGTTCGCGCCAAGCAGCGCGCCACATGCTCCCGAAATTCCCCAATTTACGCATCGAACGAATCAATCTACAGTTCTCCACGCTCCTCAGCAAGACTAACTCAGCTGAAGGACGCGTACACGCAACCAGACTTAACAGGGACGAAACAGGCAGAGAGACGGCGGGGGGAACTCACCGCCAAGCCTTCCACGCGGCCGCCGCCGCAGTCGTCGTCGTCGTCGTCCCACCTCACCGGCGAGTCACCAGCGCCGACCCCGCCGGAGCGGCCGCCCGCGGGCCGCGGCGGGTCCATCGGGCGGTGGAGCCGCTCGGTTCCGGCCATGGCCCGCTCGGTCGGGTCGATTCGCCGGCGATCAGGCGGCGCAATCCGGGAATCTTTGCTTCTGTTTCTGGTAAAGGAGGCGCCTTTTTCTGTTGCCGCGGATTGATAATTTGGGACGGAGTCGATTGGAGAGTCGGAGGGAGGGGGTGGATGTGGAGAGCAAGACGACAACAGAACGAGTTGAGCAGAGTTTTCCGGGAATTAATTGGATATAAAAATAATCGTGGTTCCGTTTACTCACTCCGTTGCAATTATGGGTTTCGTGTCGGTCAAACTAATTCAAATTTAACCAAATTTATACAAAATAGCATTAGCATTTGTGAATCTAAATAAATTTATTATAAAAATATACTCTATTATTAATCTAGTGGTGTTTATTCTATATCATGATTATTATTATTTTTTTATATAATCTTGGTCAAAGTTCAATACGTTTGACTGCTCGAAGCGTGAGAATTGTATTGTTTCATTGACGGAGGTATTACGTTAATGACACGTTGGCCCAATAGTGAACTAAGTAAACGTAGTTGTGAGTGGACGCACGTGGGATTTTGGGCTGAGATATATAACCGGGCTGGGCCTTATGCATGGACTTGGGCCTTTCGCTAATAGACCTTCATCAGCTGATAGCTGTACGGCTACAGCTCTACAATCACCTACCTATAATATGTACTGCTCCGCATGCTTATGATACCGTTAATTAGTACCGTACTAAAACCCGGCGCGGCAGCCGCGCGGCCTTCTTAGAGTGCGCAAGCCTGTTATGTGTATCTTAGTATCTTACCCTTCTATTAGTACCTGATTTAAACATTAATTTTTTTAGTTGAATTAATATTAATATTTGTAGCAAAAGATTTAATGCAATTAGTACCTTAGAGTTAGTCCTTATATTAACACTGAAAAGTGGAACTAAGAGATCATCTATTACTGATATACAAGGATTTTGAACTTAAAGTAAGTTGTCCTGATTAATATTCATAGCAAGACCATAATTAGGAGTTTGTACATTTTCTCGAAATATCATTCCAATGATATTGAAGTACTTGTACTGGTATTATTCTGTGGCTTATGCAGATAAAGTGTTGTACCCAATATGAGATCTGTACAATTAATTGTGAAAGTTAATTGTTCGCAGAAGCAAAGCAAGAAATTGTTTTTTTACAGATGCCTATGCATTTTTTTTGCATAGGTTCATTTCAGTGATTAGACTAATCACATATCCAGATTGTATTATTGCACTAGAAAAATAATTTGCCAGTGTTCCATGTCATATTTTACCCACAACAACTCAATTAGTCCAAACACTCATCCAACCAATTACTATACAAACAGAAAACAACCATATTTGATGACCTGTGACTTGTGAGACACATTTCGCTACAAGATTTCTTGACATCAGTTTATCAACACCAATGTAGGAATACTAGATTTGTTGTAGTGTTATCAAGATATTAGTATTTGCCTATTTGGTGCAAAATATTGGTCGACACTAGTCTTTAACACAATAACACTTAATAAGAATACAGAAGACTACATGACAACTAAAGTAGCCGAAAAGAAGACAACAAGGTATCGTAATAGAAGTAGTCCATAATTAAGGAGAAAAAAAGGCATACCTTACAGTAACTACGTAAAGAATTTGCAGCCTTGTATATCTCATATTCCATTGTGTGTGCCCAAGGGAAATTCAGCCATGACCTCAGGGTACTCAGGTCTGTGACATCCCGAGTTGGAAGTTGTGAGGCCCGACTGATCTGATTCATCAATTGAGGTTGGATACTCTCTAGACGTACTCCGCAGACATCACAAACCCTCTGAGGTTCTGCAGTCCTAAATTTTGGAGGCATCAAGCTTCTACCCTTTGAACAACCATTACAGAATACTCCGCCACAGAAACGACAATGATGGCGAGAGCACATTATTGGATGAAACCGCACGCCACAGAGCATGCAAGAGCTAGCAGCACTGTCAGGCAACCATTTAGTTGGCTCGGTCTCAAGAAGCTCGTTCGCAATACCAGCGTTTGCATCTGCAAGTGTTTGTGCCATATCCTTCCAAGCCTCTTGGAGAAAGAAGTTGGACACCACCGACATCCCACGTCTCCCGAAGTCATATGTTGTGGCAGATACCATCTTATCTTTTGCCGCGACAACCATATCAGCAAACACATCCCACATTGTCATCTCATAGTTCTCTTCATCCAGCTCCCAGCTGAACTCTTCTTCCGGGAAGTACCCGCCATTTGAACCGAACCCCCTGTGCCACTCCTCACGGGCCTGCGCTGTCATTGGTGGAACAGAAACAGGGACCCAGATGCCAGTATGCTCATGAAGCGGGTTCAAGCCCTTTCCAGGTTCTGTCTCTGCAGAAGTTTCCGTTGTTTCATTGCTGAATCCGTTAGCGACGGGAATGCATTTAGTATCAAGGCTGATGGACATGTCGTTTTTGGCTGGTGACTCGTCTGCCTCTTGGTCAAATATGTGGAGTCCCTATACCAGGAATTAATTGGAGAAAAATAATCGTGGTTCCGTTTACGTTAATGACACGTTGGCCCAATAGTGAACGAAGTAAACGTAGTTGCGCACGTGGGATTTTGGGCTGAGTTTCTTTTGCTAAATATATAACCGGGCTGGGCCTTGGGCCTTTCGCTAATAGATCTGCATCTGCTGATAGCTGTACGGCTACAGCTCTACAATCACCTACCTATAACATGTACTGCTCCGCATGCTTATGATACCCTTAATTAGTACCGTATTGTTTTCATAGCGGTACGGAAGTAGGCTCAAATAAGTCGTCAGAAGCCGTTGATCAGAGTTCGGGTAGAGGTGAACAAGCTTTGAGCCAAATTGTACAATGTGCTCGCCACCCCTCTTCTTCCAACTCTTTTTTTATGTCAAAGTTAATCCAAGACGATCTATAGGATGGTATTATTTATGTTTCACCATTTATAAAATTTAAAAGCTATACTTTATTTTGTGATGATCATGACATCCAAAGTATAAGTTAATATCAATCACCAATATGACAATGTATTGTTAAGCTTGAATAAAATACATTTTTGATATATTTTTTCTTCAGTTGCAAACCACGTGAATATCTAGACGTAAATATATTATAACTTATTTTTTTATTGTATCCATGTGTTGCTATAGTTTAAGAAAAAAACAATGTAGCTCAGTTGGCAAGGTATGCCGGTGAGCGTCCTGCCCGCCCGCGTTGGAAGCCTGGCCTCGACGCCAGTGTCTCACTTGGGAATAGTAGTTCCCGAATAATTTCAGTTGCCTCACACGTGGATACGCCACAATGATTAGGATGACGTGTCCGTCATGTGCGAAGCCTCGAAGACTTCAGATATCTCTCAGCCACGTGCAAGCCTCTTCATATAGGTGAGGTCTAGCTTGCGTACTTGGGTGTGCGTGTGTGAGTTTGTGTGTGTGGTGGTGTGAGTTATTGCGTGAGTTCAGATACTACAACCTGTGCTCGAAGAGTTGAGGCTCAAAAGAAAAGTTTAAGAAAAAAACAAATTACATCGCTATTTGTGTCCACATTTAGTTTAGCTATTTCAACCTGTTATAGTCTGCTATAGCGGACTCTTAGCCCCAAGATAGCCCAGCCGCTAAATCCATAGCCCACTATTTATTACACTGCTATAGTTAAATATTGATTTTTTAGACATTTTTGGACCATAGAAAACTATAATTTTAGTCTCTGATTAAAGTCAACAGGGAGTGTGTGCTGACATGTTTATGATTGGTCTGTCCACTTATGATTATAATGGAAAACTTACTTGAGTTTTCACATGCTAGTCTCGTCGTTTATTTCATATATACATTTATTAGACCAGATTAGACAATAAACTATTTAAATTTTTATTCAATGAATCACCTGCTAATCTAGGTTTGAATAAAAATATGTTTCTGAGCAAACTTGCGTTAACAACTTGATAGTACTACCTCTATCCCTAAAAGGATGCAACTAAGGGTTGCGTGCCAGTGTACTTTACGTTTGACCAGGTTTTTAGTAAATAGTATTCACGTTTATGGCTCCAAAATGAAACTATATTTCGTAATTAATCTAATGATATTTGTTTTATATTATAAATATTTATACTTCTTTTATCTATAATTGGACAAATTTGGTATACCAAAATATGATACTATTTCAGAATTGCATTCTTTTAGAGACGAATGGAGTAGAAAAAGTCAATGGAAAAAAATCACCTAACAGTGTGCAACAAAAAAATGTAAAAGAAAACTTAAATAAAGAAATCAGACTGAAGGCCATCGCGGGCGGTTCGGGATGCAAGGGACGTGGAACAAGTCCTCCGGCAGTAGTGACTAGTGAGGGAGTAACAAACCTCCACGGCTCCGTTGCATACTTTTGCATTGCATCATTAGTGAGCGGCCGAGCGCGAGTTGGGGTGGAAGTGAAACTGTTCGGCCGCTCCTGCCCAAGCGGGGGTGCGAAGTTGACCTAGGACCCGTTCGAGGTCTGGAACTATTCTCACCAGGAATGTAGTGATAATTTATATAATATTTGATCACCTGAATTAATTCCCCTTAGAATCAGGGCTAAATGAACAAGCCCCTAGGGTGTTTGGCAATCTTTGCTTGTGTTTGGCGAAGGATGCGCCGCCTTTTCCTATTGCGGTGGACTGAATTTGAAGCTTTGGGGGCGCTGGGGCGGAGTTGACAGGAGTTGCAGGAGGACGGATGGAGTGGGCCGACGTGAGATTTTGGGCTTACTTCTTCTTCTTCTTTTTTTTGGTAATATATGTAGGCCCCGTTCGACTGTGCTGATAAGCCGGCTGAAAAATACTGTTGGCTGATTTGTTGTGAGAGAAAAACACTGTTCCGGCTGAAAAAACAAGCTGAAAAGTACGGATTATAAATCGAATGAACAAGACCGTAATCAGGCTGGGCCTCATGCTTCACCGACTTGAGCCTTTTATTTACTACAGCTTTCCCCAGGCAGTAAGTGTATCTACCTCGTTAATTAGTACCGTATTGTTTTCGTGACAACAAAAGAGCAGCTCAAGTAAGCCATCAGAGGCCACGCACCAGAGTTGGTAGGAAGGATACATGAGCTTGAGCTAGCGTTGAAAGCCCAAAGATGGTGGGTGGTCCATTGCCCAGAGCTCTCAGGGTGTGGATCTTTAGGAAGGTGTTGAGCTTGACGCTTGCCCGTTCCAAATCCTTAGACCCTGTGAGCAAGGCCTCTCGACCCTTAATAAAATAGGGGCAGCCGTGCGGAAGTTTGAGCTTGACGCTTGCCCGTTCCGAATCCCTTAGACCCTGTGAGCAAGGCCTCTCGACGGCTGTGGGAGGCCTGCTTAACGTGGGCTCGCCTCATCCCTCTTTACCATCTCTTTTTTACTTTTTTGCCCGTGCGTTGCACGAAGTAGATGACTGATATTACAATCTTTTTAAATATAGAGAAGAGATTCATTCAACTTTTATAAAGTTAATTACCCGTATCTAAAGTCGTAGAAATATACTACTCTTGCCAATTTAGTTGATCAATTTTAAGCAAAGTCTCGTAGTTTTAAATGGCGAGATTAGAAAATTGTGCCCGGAGGTGCTGGATGCTTATGCGTGTGTTCACAAGAGATGAGTGTACGAACATGTACGAGCGTCTGTGTTGTACTGTATTTCAAAGAATAACAAGATATTTCATCCCTGTGTAGTATATTTGAAAAAAAACATAAGTTTTTTCATGTCAGCTGAGGAATGTAATTTATATGAATTTGCAAAGGTCGATCACATCTACCGCTCTATAGCTTATTACTCCCTCCATTTCAAATTATAAATCATTTTGACTTTTTAGTACATCTATTTTGCCATGCATCTAGTTTAGATAAATAATATGTCTAGATATATAGTAAAATGAATGAACCAAAAAAGTCAAAACGACTTATAATTTGGAACGGAGGGAATACTTTTTTTTTCATGCCCTTGTGATGTGATTAAGGATGAAAACGGAACAGAAATATTCCGAACCAACCGCTTTCGTTTTCTATATTATGATATCGTTTTTTAACATAAAAAAATTGCCAGTTTCAATTTGTTTCACAACCATTTTCAACTATTTTTTTTGTACTCTTTAATTGCTAAAATGTAGAAATATTCTGAACCGACCGCTTTCGTTTTTCTATATTGTAATACCGTTTTCATCCTTAGGTGTGATGCTCAGTGAGAGAATAGCAGACCCCTGTGCTCACGGATGCTGATTTTCCACGTCCTGCGAAGGAATGGCAAGCCTTGGTGATCAACATTTGCCAGGCAACGTCTTCCTTTTTAGGTGGTCCAATCCGGAAATTTCCTTTTGGCCAAGACCAATCCGGATTTGCATGTGGGCATGCACCGGTACACCGTTTTCCTGGGTGACGAGGCCAAATCCGGATACAACATATTCTTTTTTTTTTTTTTGGAAACGGGTAAGCGCGTATCCTTGATAGATTTTTTAGGTGGTAGCGAGCACACGATGTAGGCTGTGGACGAAACATTGATAGATTTTTAGGTGGTAATAGATTATTATTATAGGGGAAATTAATTAATTTATACCTAATAATAAAGAGGTAAAATTTCAGGTGTTTTTTTTATCAGCAATGCTATCAAGGACGGCCAACGCAGCGGCGGTGGCTTCTTGGAAGAACGCGGCAGCACGGCCATGGGAGGAGGCGGTGCAGACTGCTCCGCGCCGGTGCTGCACGGTGATACGGGAGGAGCGGCGGCGCGGCATGTGGGACTTCGCCTCTGGACATGAGCAGCGGCGGTGTTGCGTGCGGGACGGTGGCGCTGCACGGAAGCCACAGCGGCGCTGTAGGGAAGCGATGCGATGGCGAGGTGTAAATCCCGACGCGAGGAGTGGGCCGATGGCGAATGAGCCGGACGTGAGCGAGTGAACTGGGACAGTTGGGCCTAGTTTGAATGGGCTGAACGAAAAAAGCCTAAAATTTTGTTTTTTTATTATTATATTCTAGTTATATTCTGATTATATCGGGATGTCATGCATATGTCATATATATAAATATAACGTGAGGGCTAAACACAAACGTGAAGGAAAACGACTAAACACAAATGTGAAGGGAAACGAATTCCACATTCACGAAGTTAGATAGGAGAGAGCCAGACCAAACCAAAATTAGACAAATGGATGAACGAAAAAAAGTCTGAAATTTTGTCTCTTTATTATTATTATTATATATATATAGATTAAGTATAGATTTACCAAATTGTAAATGGTTTTACGAACTGCATCAGATTTTTTTTTTTTTTTTGTCCGCCACTGCCCAACCCCACTCCCTCCCCACCCGCGCGGTCGCAGGTTCCCGCGCGTGTATCCTGCGCGCCGCTGCCGCCGCCCTTCCCCACAGCACGGGCCGTCCACCGCCGAGGGGTGCCGCAGCGGCCACGGCGCCGGCCCCTGCTGCGGCCGGACGAATCGCCTGCACCCTCCGCCCTCCATAAGGCGCGCCACCGCAGCACCACCGCCGGCTCGCCACCCCGCCGGAGTGCGGAGCAACCTGCGCCGTCCGAGGGCCGCGCGGTGTGCCACGACAACACCACGCCAGAGCACCGACTTGGCTGCGCCTTCAGTCCACCCGTGGCCCCCGCCGGACCGCCGACCGGGTTGCGCCTTCAGCCCGCTTGCACCCTCCCTCTCCGCGACGTGGCCCACCAACAGTGGACACCATGGTGCTTATCTCTCTCTCCCATCCCATCTTCTACTAAGCGAATGCCTCAGTCATGGATGATGCACACCACATGCTCGACGAATTGCCTCTACAGCAATTTTTTTGCTACCCAAATAACCATGCTCAACTTTATGCAGGAACAAAGATGCAGATACACCCATATCTACACCTGACAAGGAGTCCTATATGTTGAAAGAAGCAAGCAAGAAGCACGGAAGGTACAGTTGCTCAAAAGTTAACTCAATTTTCCAGCCAATCATGTTAGTCTACCTGGATCAAACTCGCTATATGGGATAGTAAGCCCTTCATGTTAGTCTCTATGCAGTGATTATCATATTCACTGCACGAGTTGGCTTACTGAGTTGTCTCATTTCGCATTACCTCGGAGGTTGAAATTAGGATGTTTAAATGAGACTAGACATCATATGATCTCGAGTACACTATTTTCATCTTGCCATTTCCAAATGTTATTTTCCATACCAAAACCATGTTCTTAAGCATACATTTCAGGATGAATGACTGCAAAATGTTCAGGTGCCTTTGCAAGATCAAAGTGTGTTTCTGTGAACTTGATGAACTTTTATGGATTTCGTCATTTGAGGTTTAGTCAGCATTTGTGGATTTCATCTCCTATTTTTTGAGAATGTATATACATGAATCGATTACAATGTTCGGTTCATACGTCATATGTGATCTTTGTTCTACTATGTTAGCCTCAACCCTTCACTTCATGACCTATATGTATATCTATGTATCTAACGGCTTCAAAAATGCATGTGGCCATAGTACAGGGTGCTCAGGAAGTAATCTAAGGCCTTGTTCACTTCCCCATCCCAACCCAAAATATTTCCTCTTCCACCCATCACATCAAATCTTTCGACGCATGCATGGAGCATTAAATGTAGGTAAAAAAGATAACTAATTGTATAGTTTGTCTGTAAATGTCGGGACGAATCTTTTGAGCCTAGTTAGTCCATGATTGGACAAATTTTGTCAAATAACAACGAAAATGCTACAGTAACTTTTCACCTACTTTTCGCGAAGTGAACACACCCTAAATGTTTCTCATAGTGTTTCTGTAGCCGCCGCCACGCGTGCATCCTGCACGTCGCCGCTGCCGCCGTCGTCCTCGGCCTTCCCCACAGCACGGGCCGTCCACCGTGCTTCACCAACGGAGGTGACCACCTGAAACCCTTCTCTCTTCTCATCCCACCAATTCGTGCTACATTATTTATTTTTGTTTCCCTTCGGCTCATTTCACTGCCTGCTTTCATCTGCATACATACAAATCGTGCTATTCTTCCCCTTCTGCCTTCATGGTGTCGTTGATCTATCAGTTATACGTTGCATCCAGGTGATTCTTACATTATTTTTTCCTCTCCTATACAAACACTAGAGCGGCCAATTTTCCCCTGCCTACAGCATGCGTATCCTACTATTATCTAACTGAAAAAAATTCATACCCAAAAACCCCTCAAATTTTGTTAGTTCCCCTGCCTATAGCATGCGTGTCCTGCTATTATCTAACTGAAAAAAACATTTTTTTCTCGAATACGCAAAAGGTTTGCGTATCATTGCTATTAAGAAGAAGAGAATTTTCAGTACAAACAACGCCCGTCTAGCGCGCTAGGTGGTCTAACACCCGGACCAACCTAGCAGACAACTCCCCGGCTCGATATTACAACAACCAAAGTGCGAACACCGCCGTGCCTACGGGTCATCCACGAATAGCTTGCACGCGCGCCCGTTGAACGCTGGAAACAGTGCGTCAAGGGCCTCCACCTGGCTCGATGACAAGGTCCCAGAATGCAAGTCGTCGAGTATCCCCTTGGGCGCAGGTGAAGCCGTAGTGGCCGCCGGCGCAATCCCCAACCACTGCTTGAGGAGTACCTCGCCCCGTTGGGAGGCCGGAATGTGTGCCAACGGTAATGTACACCTGCGCCCAAAAACGTACCCAAAAACCCCTCAAATTTTGTTAGTTCTCCCTGTTAGTTGGTTGCCTGCTTCCGGTGCCTTCCTCAACTTGACTAAAATTATTATGCCTCACATAATCCCCTTTTGTACATTTGCTATTTACCCCCCATGTATTCTTTGCGCACAGGCACATACATCTACCTGAGCCATCCGTTATTCAGCGCTTTTTGTTGTTTGTCAGATTCCAAATTCAAGGTCACGTGCATACCATGGACACATGCCGCCGCCACCGATGTGTTCATCTCGACAATCCATACCAGGGTAATGTTGTTTCCACCTATGTTGTGCATGATCAGGTCTACCATTGTACTTATGCCTTCTTTAAACTCTTTGGGGTACCTACCTGCAGCTGCCCACACTATCGTTCCTGAGCACACCCACCAACACAACACTCATAAACGCAGGAGGTGTACATTACCTGCTGCTTCTGAGAACGACAAAGCTGGCCCCTCCAGATCTGTAGAAATTCCAGTGCCTTACCTTCGCACTCGACGTTGCCGTGATCCATTGCTTGCTGCTTCTGTGGTGCAACAAGATAGCTCCTCTGGATTTCAAGGAAGTTCAAATGCATCGCTCCGCACTCAGTGTACACTTAACCATGATCGACAACTCCGTAAGTCCATACATCCCTGTTGTCCAAATAATTCTTCCAACATCTTACTCACAAATGGCAAGGTTATAGATCAAACTTCATATTGTTAACATGAAACTGAATTGCCTGTTATGATGTCCACACAAGCTTTCCCACATATTACTCGCAAAACAAATTCTGGACTCCGCCAATGGTTACCTTTTCCGATGAAATTTTTGTTAGAAATGGTGTACCTATGCATCACTTTGAACTCTATTTGCTTGGCAACTCACAGGGCTACTGCTAATTTGGCCCACTCGCTCTTAATGTCATCACATGTAGGCACCATTTTTACTCCACTCTATTTGGGGGGGCCTACTTGCACGTGCCGACACTGCGGTGCTCGCTTCTGGCTTCAGGAGCGTGTACGTAGCGAAGGCAGCACATCTGCTCCAACATACGACAGATGTTGCAGAGGAGGGAGCATATCCCTACCTACGTACAAAGCTCCTCCACAGCCTTTGCTGCACCTTCTTGATAGAGAATCACCATCGCTGTCAAGGCACTTCTTTGACAACATAAGGCGGTACAACTCCATGTTTGCCATGATCTCCATGGGAGTGAAAGTCATAAATGATATTAATGACGGCCATGGCCCTTATGTCTTCAAAATAAGCGGCCAAATCTGCCATCGGATCGGTTCACTAATCCTAGCCCAGGGAAAGAGGCCAGAATATTGCTAGCTATACATCTTCGACACTGCAAATGAAATAAGAAATCGTATGGCTGTTGCAGAGAGCCAGGAAAGAGACTTCCAGCGAAATGAAGGTATCATTACTGCCTTGGCAGCCATGCTTGATGCACACAACCCCATTGTGCAAGTATTTCGGACCGCCCGTGACAGACTGTTTGCAAATAACTTACTCGACCAGTTCGAGGATCGTTACTCTGTCAAGCTATTTTCGGCACCTAAACAGCATGGCAACATCTATAGCACAGCCCAATTGCATCAGAGGTCGTTGGTTTGGTTGTCGATGATTTAGGTAGCAGCGAGGAGGGTAGGGACTTAATAGTGCAAGATCACTCATCTCAGCTCCAAAGAGTAAGCGAGGCACATTGCAAGTTCATGTCCATGCAATATCCATTGTTATTTCCATATGGAGAAGATGGATTCCATGGGGACCTGTACTACATGCCAAGTCTTCGCTCTAACAACCTCAAACGGAAGAAAGTCACCATGGCAGAATATTATTCATACTGGCTGCATGACAGAGGCAATGATTTCAACACCCCTCTGCGTTGCAGCAGGCTAACACAAGCATATATCATCGATGCCTACTGCAGACATTTTCGAAAAGACTCTTTCCAGAAGAAATACAGGTCAAGTTCGTACAAAGCTTTAGTTGATGCTGCTAATAGTGGCATCGCACGTGCCTCTGATGTAGGTCAAGCAACCTTCTTAGCAGGTTCATTCACAGGAAGCCCAAGATGCTACTACCAGAACTATCAAGATTGCGTTGCAATCTGCCGTAGGTTCGGATGTCCGGATCTATTTATCACCTTCACATGCAATGCTTTGTGGCCAGAAATTGATGAGGCCTTATCATTCACACCAGGCCAGCAGCCTTCCGACAGACCAGATATTGTTAACCGAGTCTTTAACAAGAAGCTTAAACTTCTCATGGATGACATAGAGAAGAATGATTTTTTTGGACCCATACTTGTAGGTATTTTTATAATTTCTTATCCTTCCATCCTCATCACAACATTATCACCTCACTGAAGATGAAATGAACTACCCTTCAAACTCCAATGGCCCTGATTTTTGCTACCCATTCATTTCTATAGTTGTATACACAATTGAATTGAAAAGAGGTCTCCCACATGTACACCTGATAGTGTGGCTCAAAAAGGACAAACTTCTTCAAGCTGATCAGATAGATGCCTTAATATCAGCCCAGCTTCCAGATCCAGCTACTGACGTCACATGTTTCGAAGCGGTGTCCAGATTCATGATTCATGGACCCTGCAGGCCTCTACAACCCTCCTCTCCTTGCATGAACAATGGAAAGTGCGACAGATTCTACCCAAAAGAACTTTGTGACCACACTGTAGTGGTACCCAACAGTTACGTCAAGTATGCTCGCCCAAATAACGGCATCACTGCCCACAAAAATGGAGTTCAGGTCGATAACACATTTGTAGTTCCCCATAATGTAGACCTACTGGTCAAATACCAAGCACATATGAATGTGGAGAGTGTTAATCGTAATGGAATGGAGAGATATCTATCCAAATAAACAAACAAGGGCCCAGATTGTGCTAAAGCTATGCTTCAAAGAAAGAGAGGTTCATCCGACAATGCCGCTGCGACATTTAATGAGATCAAAGAATACCTGGACTGTAGATGTGTCACACCCAATGATGCTGCATGGCGACTACTTCAGTTTGACATACACTACACTGATCCGGCTGTGGAACGGCTTCCTGTCCACCTTCCTCTACAGAATGGTGTGGTGTGTGAACAAGTTGTGTACCATAGTCAGTAGCTAGGTATGGATAGGGGGGCATAGAGTACATATGATGAGCTACAACAATAGTTGTAGAGCCTAGCATAGGGTAAACCACCGCCTCTCAGGCCTCCCCGACGGGTTCTACCATAGAGGACGACGATAGGCAATAACTCCCCCCCCCCAACACAGCTTACAACTTTCATCGTACTATGCTCTCCAAAGAGCAACTCTTCTCAAAATCCCAAAACAAAAGGTGCTGAGTTGGAATCCCATTCTAAGGATTCTTGTGGTTCCGGGGAATCCAGCTACAGGAGAACCAGGAACGGGGAGCTCTCCCCTTTTTCCGCCCGACTCTTTGATCTTAACTTAAGAATGTTGGTTTTAAGAACGAGTGATTGCCCTTCTCCGACCCTTACTGCCCAACCGGAGAGCGGACGACTAATGTGTTGTACACAGAAGACGGACTATCTTGATCAAGTAATCAATGATCCATCTAAGCTCATCACTAAACTAACAGCATGGTTAGATGCAAACCAACATTACCCACAAGCTCGACAACACACTTATGTAGAATTCCCTGAACATTGGACATGACATCAGAAAGGCAAATTCTGGGATAGACGTCGCAACAATCATCCTAAGGTTGGTCGCCTTTCTAATGTTGCTCCCAATCAAGGAGAGAGATTCTACCTGCGAATGTTGCTCCACATAGTCAAAGGACCACGATGCTTCTCTGAAATATGGAATGTTGCTGGGCATCAGCACCCAACATTCCGTGCTGCATGCGAGGAGTGGTTCCACGCCATGTCCGATGCATCACGCGGGGCATTTCCAAGCCAATTACGGCAGCTTTTTGTCACATTGTTGCTTTACTGTGAACTCAAAGACCCCCTCAGATTATTTGATGAATATGTAAAGATGATGGGGGAAGACATGTTGTACCGTGCAAAATAGCTGGCTCCAGATACACTTGATGCAAACATACAAGCACATATCAAATCCTGTGTCTTACATGAACTACAAAAGCTACTTAAAGATAAAGGATACAGCCTCAAACACTTCAATTTGCCCCAACCAGATACAAATTGTACTAAGATACTTACAAACAGAATAATAATGGAAGAGCTGTCGTATGTACAGTACATACTACCACTGAGATATCAGCCAGCTCAACACGGAACATAAGCATATTTATGATCTCATACATCATTCAATCTCGAATGATTTAGGCCACACATTTTTCGTCTACGGATATGATGGAACCGGCAAAACTTTTCTATGGAACACTTTGCTCAATAGTGTCAGAACCAAAGGCAAGATAGCATTAGCAGTTGCATCTTCAGGATAGCAGCACTTTTACTCCCAGGAGGTCGAACACCACACTCGCGCTTCAACCTTCCTCTAGAAATCCAGGCTGACTCTGTATGTGCAATAAAAAAGAACACACAGTTAGCTGAGTTGATAAAACATATAACGCTGATTTTATGGGACGAAGCACCTGTCAACCACAGACACTGCTTTGAAGCACTTGACCACACACTCAGAGATATCATGAAGCAGCAGCAAAACAATCTGGTGGTATAACAATTGTCCTTGGCGGTGATTTCCGACAAACCCTGCCAAATTATTCCAAAAGCCAAGAAACCACAGATCTTGGACGCATTAATCACCCGATATAAATTGTGGTGGAATTGCAAAGTGCTTCAGCTAACTGAAAACATGAGACTTAGAAGCCCCAACCTTTCGGAATATAAAAGAATTGAGCTGGATAATTTTGCCAGGTGGCTTCTATCAGTTGGTGATGGCACAGCTCACGGCAGCAGGCCCACAGACCTACCTAACACATCATGGGTTCTGATTCCAGACAACCTCTTACTGCCACCTGAACAAAGAACACTTGACAATCTGATTAATTTTGTGTACGGATCACCTACAGAGGACTCTCAGTTACCCACTTATCTATGTGAACAAGCTATATTAGCACCAACAAATGAGGTGGCCGCAGCTATCAATGCGAAGATGATTAGCCAAATAGCCACACGAGAGATGTCATATTACAGCTCAGACTCTATTGATGATTCAACGTCCAACTACTGCACTCTACAAGCCCTTTATCCTTAGGAGTTCCTCAACACTATTACAATGGGCAGCCTTCCAGACCACTATCTGCAGCTTAAAATTGGTGTTCCCATAATGTTACTTAGAAATTTCAATCCCTCAAAAGGTTTGTGCAATGAAACTAGACTTATAGTGACACAACTCACACATCGTATCATCGAAGCTCAGATAATTACCGAAAAGGCTAAAGGAACTAACACTTATATTCCAAGAATAGTCACTACTTCATCTGATCCCAAGTGGCCCTTCAGGATAAAGCAGCGACAAATTCCAGTCTGTGTCTCATATGCCATGACAATAAATAAAAGCCAAGGACAAACACTCAATATAGTTGGTGTGTACCTCCCAAATCCAGTGTTTTCTCATGGCTAACTTTATGTTGCATTCTCACGTGTTACATCACCTGAAGGCTTATGAGTACTTACTGAAAATATCTCTAATGGATATGAAAATCAAACTCATAATGTTGTCTACTCTGAAATTTTAAATGACATACCAACAGATAGCCACTCAATTCAGGTACTACAGCCTACATACAATTTCCCATTCCTGTTCTAATTTCTCTATCCATTACATTACTCCATAGGCACCTGCACCTATAAACATTTCAAATTTTGTCATGTCAAACATGGATTTTTAGTTTATCCTCTAAATGAGATTATTATTTTGCAGGTGCCAGTCTTTTGACAGTCCCAATTGTTTCAGCCGCTGATTTCCCTTCCATATTCGATGGTGAGCCTTAGGCTGTAAACTTACCTAATCTCTTTTCCTGAATACGAATAGAACACTAGGCTCCGCATGTATAGGTTCAGATGAAGATTAGTGAAAAAACTAGAATAGATGTTCCTGGAGAACTGACACTATTAGACCTATTGTCCTCAGTAAAGCAAATCACTTAAACAAAATTTCCCTCTCTGTTTAACCTTTTAACCGCTACTAAAACCATGTAACATATGTTTTGATTTATATCCAGATCCACAGCAACTAAATCAGTAGTCTTCCATTCTGCTGATTCAAGAACTAGCCAAAAATTCTACCTCAGCCAGTACATGATCAAAATTTGGTAGTGTTATAAAACTTATGGTACATATACTGATCCTGTTACACCATTTTCTGAACTTCTTCTATCTTTGATATCCTCATAAAAACAATCTCCTATCAGAGCACAGCCTTCATGATTTGAGTTGCAGCTTAGTTAATTCTATATTAGTGAGTCTTATAATAATTGCGTTAACAGCCAGGATATCATCCTTCTGCTGTTATTTAGGTGAACACATTTGGCCCCCGCTCTAGCCAAAACAAATCTGTCCATTACAATATTTTCAGACTCATATATGAGTTATAGTAGAACAGGTTCACAGTTGAGAACCTTCTCACATATTCATGATACAAATTATGTGAGTTTAGGATACTTTTCTCGATTGTGTTACCTTGCTTATTAGTACCGGTAAGTGGAATTTACTTCAAAAAATTTTCACATGATTTATATGGATTTCATTCTCTTTGTCCTGTTTGGAACAACAACAGTTACAAGTCATTGTATAAAAATATATTTCTGGGCTAGACTCTTCAAAACATAAGTGTGAGTACAAATATATATGAAATCACAGCTACAAAACTTTACAACATGCATCTCTTTTGGTCATTGAACTTGGAATTTCATCGTATGGAGCTGTTTGAAATATATTTCAGGTAATCTTATATGCACATGCGGGTGCTGGGTATTGGTTTCATGGTTTCTGAGCAACTCCGAGGGATAATGGTGCTGCCTTCTATGCAAGCTATTCTTCAGTTCTGCAGGCAATCAAATGTGTCTAATATTGTGTGCTCCTTTTGTAGCAGTCCTTTATGAATATTTTGCTTTTACCAAAACTCCAAAATTTACTGGAAAACTTGGAACCATCTCCATTGGCGTTATTCGGCTGAGTTTAATTGTTTTCGGTGCTCAAAGTTACTGATTAGAACACTTTGTTTATAACCATGATCATTTCAAATACCAATGACATTGTTTTGGGTGATACTCATGCATAAGAGTGCAAGAATGGTCCTCCTGATGGCATAAACACTACAAAGCTGAGCTCATGTACACAAAGAATCAACCATGGCAACATGAGTCTATATCCAGCTTCAACATTGCTGTAACTAATTTAAGTAACCTTTAGCTTCCACCATTTGCAGCTTGCTATGAACAGGAGATTACTATGGCTACACCTCTGGAACATGATAGTTTGCATTTTCATAGTTGTACGATCATATAATATGCTACGCTCCTGGGGTACCTGCTAGTTTCTATGATTGTTTGGATATTTTTCTTAAAAATAATTCTTGTTCGATTTGTTTCCATAAACTTTCTGCTTAGTCTGATTTATCCCTTTCTGACGTGGCGCCACATAAGTAATACCACCTTAGATTTTTCCCTTTACTTTCTTGGTAATGCTTGGAACAGACCCGATATGCATAGCTCACTTGCTCTGCGCGCTGTGCACCCATGCTCACGGGACGGTCCTCCCCCTTGCCCGCACCGCTCCCGCTTGCGGCGCGCGCCCGCGCCGCGTGCCCCTCCCTGGACCCGCGCCTCCCATTGAGGGTGCGCTTCATCCACCTGCCGAGGCTCGTGCCGTTGCCGAGCTCTACATCAGCGACCTTCGTGCCACTCCGTAGCATCGAGCTCCACGCCAACATCGAGCTCCGCGTCGACGAGCCTCCATTTTCGTCCAAGCAGCAAATAGATGTTGTGCTTGAAAGTGCATGTTGCAAGCGTCTATTTCAAGTGTTTCAGATGTTTCTGAGCTATATTACATGTGTTTCATATGAATGTTACAAACGTAGATCGAGATGTTGTATTAGTTGCAATGGTTGTTTACGTATGTTGCAAGATTTTGTTCCTAATATTTTATCTATTTTTTCAGAAGTATGTTGCAAGTTTGTTTATCTGGATGTTGCATATATTTCATACATATGTTTGCAAGTGTTTTATTTGGAAGTTGCGTATTTTTTTCAATAGTTTCAAGTGTTTTTTGGTATTTTTGTAAGTGTTTCAGATGCATGTTTCAAGTGTTTCATATGTCTTCAGACGTATATTGCAAGTATTGCATCTGAATGTTTTAAAAATAGATCGGGTATTGCATCTCTCTCCTCGCCTTCTTCTGCCTCGTCTCGTTGTCTCCTCTCGACGCTGGTTAGGCATCTGCATCTCCTCCCTTTCTTCTCGATGCTGGTAATGTTCGAGGCGATGTAGGCCCCATATGGGCATTCGAAATAGGGCAGAAAAATTACTGCATACACAGGCGTCGAAACTTCCCGGCGCTGGCAATCTGTTACTTTCTTGGTTAATAGTGGCCCATTAAATAGTCTGTTTTTGGAATGGATCCTCTTGGAATTGGTCACAACTACTACGCGGAGAAACTTTTTTATTTTAGCCAAAAAAAACTACTATTCTAAAACGAAACATCTCAGACTAAATTTTCAGGAACTAACCCTTTTAATCGTACTAGAGGTCGTGGCATGATTCGTAACTTCAATCACACCATAGGTATTGGTGTGACTAACCACTCAGCCAACAATGCACCAGAAATTTCTTAGTTTTAGCACCAGAAAATCCCTCGGTTTTAGCACTGGACCAATCAATCTTCACGCTCCCCAGCAAGACCAACTCAGGTGAAGGACGCACGCACGCAACCAGGCTTAACAGGGACGAAAGAGGCCACAGACGTTCAGACAACGGGGGGACTCACCGGTCACCACCAACACTGGGTGTTCGTTTGAACTTATCAGCCAAATCAGCAGTTATCTAGTAATATTTTTCTCTCACAACAAACTAGCGAACAGTATTTTCAGTCACAGTAAACCAGCGAAACGAACAAGCTGAAGCCTTCGACGCGGCCGCACCCACCTTCGTCGTCCCACTTCCACCTCACTAATAGTCATCAGCGCCGACACCGCCGAAGCGGCTGGCCGCAGGTTGCCGCGGGTCCATCGGGCAGTTTAGCATGGATGGACCCGCGGCGATGGAATGGGCAGTCATGAGTAGCGATGAAAACGGACGGAAACGGACGAAAAAACCATATTTCTACTTTCGATTCTATATTTTTTTTTTACGGAAACGGGATCGGGTTCGGAAAATACGGGTTCGAAAACGGAATCGGAATATGCGGACATACGGAAATGAACAAATACGGATGGAAAGCCGGAAAATTAAATTAAGATCACATAATATAATATTCTCAAAGTATACGTATATAAAGTCATGTAATAATATATACAAAGTTTAATATTCATTTATATGCTATGTACGTGAACATAACATGCATATTTGGTGATTCGTAGTTATATTAACATAACATGTAACACCCAAATTTTAGAGTTAATAAATTTTAAATAATTTAGATAACAATTAATGAGAAATTAAAAATTTAAAAATTATTTGGTGTTGCATTCATGCTGTTGCATTTATTTTATTTTGTGGTGTGGATATATTTGTTTTATTTGATTGGTTTAGGAAAATTTGATTTGAAAATGTGTTTGGAAAATTAGAAAAGAAAAGAAAAAAAAAGAAGAAAACTACTCACCTCCTTACCTTCTCGGCCCGAAGGCCGCGCCTGCCCGCGTGGGCCGCCCAGCGCCGCAGCGGCCCAGCAGCCGAGTCCAGCAGCCGAGCCCGACCGCGCGCGCCTTCTCTCTTTGCTTCGCTGACAGGTGGGGCCCGGTGGTCAGTCGTCTTCTTCCTTTCGTACTCGAGCCGGACTTCGAACCGGAGGCGAACGCAACATCCGTCTTGTGATTTCCGGGATCTCCTACCCGTATACGGCATCTTGGGGCTACAAATAGGAAGAGGAGACTCTCTATTTTCCGTTTTCCATCTAAAACTCTAGTTCAACCACGTGAAACCGAGTGCTAGGGATTGGGGGGAGTTGGAGGATTCGGTTGCTTGTAGGTGGAGCTCGCGGGTGGATTTGAGGCCGTGTTCTTCGCGTTGGTGAGTCCGCACTCGTCTCCTCTATCTTCTTGTGCTTTCCTTTTTGGTTGGAGAGGCTTTGAAGGGAGTTTTTGAAGCTCACCGTTGGTCAACAATGGTGCCGCCGTCCCTCTCCTTGCCGCGCTCTCTCCTCGGTTGGTCATAGCTCACCAAAACCGTCTAGGATAGATCGGGTTCATCTCCTCTTTCGATTTGAGTTGATGGCGGGTCAAGTAGTGGTCGAAAAAGGGGGAGACGGAGTTCTCCGGCGGGCTCATGGCGTCGGCCATGGCGGCCACCGGCCGGACTTGGAGAAGGGGGGTCGGATGGTCACTGTGCACTCGATGATGAACACGAACCGTTGGATTCGAGATGAAGGGCTGAGATTAGAAGATACCCCTTCGCGGGTAAAATTTATAAAGAGCCCTTAGATTTCTTCATAATAGAACCCGCAGTCCTTAGCGCAATATCCTAAATCTGTTTTCGTGTTTTGAAAGCGTATTTTCTCCCGGATAAGTCAAAAATACGTTTTCAGGTATTTACAGTTTTGCCACTAGAATTGTTTTGGTCATAAAATCTTCGTTTTAACTCCGATTTGATCCGTTCAAGTTGCGTTAGGTTCGTATTTGCGAGCTCTACATGTTAGTGTAGTTGTACAGTTAGTTTTGATAATTTATTTTTCGAGGTTATAATTAAGTATTTATTTATCTATAGGAAATCTTAGAAAATTCATAACTTTCACGTTTTAACTCCGAATTTGGTGATCTTTGCGTCTGTGTGATCGTAGAAACGTGTAGAAGAGTTTTATAAACTTTTATTACTGTTTTGCTACTGTTGGTGTACTGTTCTAATTATATCTCTTTGTTTGCTTCGTGTATGTTTGATTGGATGCATGTGTGTTGTTGATTGATGATCGAATATAGAAGGTGAGCAGTATCTGGACGATTCGGAGTATTATTTTGAGCCAAGTCAGCAGTATCACTTGGAGAGCTTTGATCAAGGCAAGTATAACACAGGACTATCCTTGTTGTCCTATTCACTGAAATTATCATACATATGCATGTGTCTTCCTTGACAACCATAGAGATTATAACTTAGCTATTGATATCTTGTTTCCTTGTCGCCTATGGGTTGTGCATTTGGGTAGATACTGCTAGTGCTTAAACTAAGAACAATGATCTTGTAATTTGATTAATGGATTAAGCAATCAACTATTAAGATGATTTTATTATTGTTAAAAGGGGCTAGAGCATGTGTATTATTTTGATGCTCTGGTTTCTCTCCATAAGGACTTATCTGTAAGTGATAACCGGGATATACAGTACAGCTGTGAGGGCTATATGGCTCTGGCTTTAGTTGTTCAAGAGACCTTTTCTAGCTTGTTAGAGGTTACCTTAAATGGCGTAAGAATGGCTTGCCATGTTGGGTGTAGTGCGAGCCCCTGGCCTAGTGTGTATAGGCTGCGGTTGTTGTGCCACAGGGAAGGGGGGTTCTACATCTGCCTGCCGAGTGAAATCTAATGGCCCTAACTTGTTAGACGAACTTTTGAGTGGCTTTATATGGTTCTCGGGTGTTTGGGCTTGATCTCCCCACTCATTTGGAAATCATGACTTACAGTGAAAGTGTACACCTCTGCGCAGAGTTAAAAACTGGTATACTAGCCGTGCTCACGGATACGAGCGGCCTTGGGGATTCTTATGGAATAGTTGATCATAATTATTATATCATGCTTAATTATTGTTGATTATTATTATGCTCATGTTAATGCTATTCATTATCCTTATTACAATTGATCATTGATTCATTAATGGGAATTAGAATACCTTGATGCTACTCAATTGCTAATTATATGATGATTAAAAGCTAAACGCAATCAAACAGTGTCTAGCCTTTTTGAGCCTCATGAACCCTGTGTTATACTTGTTGAGTTCGACATGGACTCATTCTTGCTATTTCCCCAACACTCCAGTGTGTAGTAAGATGCTACTCGGAAAAAGGACAAAGGTGTAGTGGAGTTTCCGCTGAAGATTTATTATTAGTTATTATTATCTATCGTTCAAGACTATGTCTTAAATACTTATTCGTTATGTAATAAGCACTGTGATGATACTTTGTAATTTGTCAACTTATGTGTGCGACTGGTTCCTGGGGCGCACATGAGTCTTTTATACATCCTATTTTTGTCCTTAGAAATGGGTGTGACAGATTGGTATCAGAGCCGTGTTGACCGTAGGACGCGAGCCTAGTTAGAATGGTCGTTAATAGCATCCATACTCCATTTAATTCATGCTTCCTCTTTTCACCTTGTTAATTACTAAAGTTTTATGCTTCCTCTACTTTATTCTATTGCGAAAATACATTGATTCTATCTAATCTATGTCTAAATCTTATAGATGCCTCCTCATCCCCGATTGTCAGCTGCACAGTACGTTGCTCGTTTCAAACCTCAGGAGCCGTATGAAGATGGTGATCAAGAGCTATCTGATGCTGAATCAAGAATTGGTGATACACCAATGGAGGATGTAGTTATGGGATGGACTACGAAGTTTCATATCATGGTTCCTAGAGCTGATGCTTTCTTCCATGACATGTTGACAAGAACCTTGGACAACTACTACTACGACTGGGAAGCTACGTTGGAGTATCGTAGTGCAGAGTTTAGTCATCCCTGGATGGATTCCTATTGGGAAACAGAGTTATGGGTTAAGAAAAGGGATCCTACCACTAAGGAGTCTAAGGTGGAGTCAAAGTTCATTACCAGAGTGAGCCGGGCAACCGTGGAGATAAGCATGGAGGATGTCGCTTTCAATGCATTTGTTTACTACCATGGTCTACGCTCGGACAAGACGTTAAAGGGTGCACTTCGGCATTTTCCTTGTTTCTTACATGACAAGGGTATTTGGACCGTGCCGCCTGCAGATGATTCTTCCTTGACTTTACAAGCTACGGTGGGATTAGCTCGTGAATTGGCTCTCCATGAGGTGGATTTGAAGGATGAGTTGCTGAAGGAAAAAGAACTTAAGGAGCAAGCTTATAAGGAGATTGACCAATTAAGGGCGGAGTTAGGTCGTCCCAAGATTTATGAGAAGCTTAATTAGGCAATAGGAAAAATCCCTATGTAATAGGAACGATAGTAGTTGCGAGTTAACTTTAAGTTTAGATTGTTTTAAGAGTCAGTTTGTGGTGTGAACAATTGTGTGATTGATGGATTGTTATTATGATAATGTGTGATTTGGATCTTTGTAATGTGTGCTGGAGTTCTGTGGACATGCCTACAAGTTCCATGGTTAAGAATATTAAGTTTGATCAAAATATATTAGTTGAATATGAGGTTAACTTAGTTCTGTCCTTTGCTGATTTTTGGATCAGTCTGGGATGTTTTAGAAATAACTTAAAATCCGTTCATGAGAAATTTAAGAAATTTTACTGGGAATAATTAGACTTCTATATCTTTCCAACCCCATAAGAATCACTTTAATATTTATTATGAGCTAAGAGATATACCTGTTCCAAGTTGGAGTAACTGCACAGTCTGGAATTTGGAAACAGTTTCGGTTAAGTTCAGTTTTTGGCCAATTTATTGACAGAATCAGAAAAAGTGTTGTGAATAAAAGTTGTAGATAATTTTGTAAGCTTTCCAACCATGTAAAGATCATCTGAATTGGACGTCTGTAGCTTGAGATATGACAGTTTTACTGAGTTACTGAAATTGGAATTTGCACAGAGAAATCAGATTTTGCTTATCTATTGAATTGGAAACCACCTATTGATGTTAGCGAGATTCGTAGTTTCTTGGGATTAGCTGGATATTACAGATGGTTCATTGAAGGGTTTTCTAAACTTGCTAAACCTATGACATCTCTGTTAGAGAAGAATGCCAAGTTTGTGTGGTCAGATAAATGTCAAGCTAGTTTTGAGGAGTTGAAAAAGAGGTTGACTACAGCGCCTGTTTTGGTTTTGCCAGATTTGAGTAAGAAGTTTTCTATTTACTGTGATGCTTCTCGTCAAGGTTTGGGATGTGTTCTTATGCAAGAAGGCAGAGTTGTGGCTTATGCATCTAGGCAGTTGAGAAAGCATGAGTTGAATTATCCTACACATGATTTGGAATTAGCAGCTGTAGTTCATGCTTTAAAGATTTGGAGACATTATTTGATTGGACATAAGAGTGATATATACACTGATCATAAGAGTTTGAAGTATATTTTCACTCAGTCAGATCTGAATTTGAGGCAACGCAGATGGTTAGAGTTGATTAAGGATTATGATATTGAGATACACTATCATCCTGGTAAGGCTAATGTAGTAGCTGATGCTCTTAGTAGGAAAAGTTATGCCAATGAGATACGGACGTTGTCTATGACTAGTGAGTTATGTGCTGAATTTGAATATTTGAATTTGGGAATTGTTACTAATACAATGGAATTAGTGATAGAGCCTACCTTAGAGCAAGAAATTTACAAGGGGCAGTTGAAGGATGAGAAACTAAAGAAGATAGCGGAAGATATAGTGATTGGTAAGTCACCAGGCTTTCGAATGGATGATAATGGAATTTTGTGGTTTGGAAAGAGGCTGTGTGTACCTGAGGATCAAACTGTTAGACAGGCAATTCTTCGCGAAGCTCATGAGTCAGCTTATTCTATTCATCCTGGTAGTACTAAGATGTATTTGGATCTGAAACAGAAATATTGGTGGGTTGGATTAAAGCGAGATGTGGCTGAGTATGTGGCATTGTGTGACACTTGTCAGAGAGTGAAAGCAGAGCATCAGAGACCTGCTGGATTGTTACAACCAATGAAGATTCCTGAATGGAAGTGGGAGGAAGTTGGTATGGATTTTATAGTAGGGTTACCTCGTACTCAGAAAGGTTATGACTCTATTTGGGTGATAGTAGATCGGTTAACTAAAGTTGCTCATTTTATACCAGTTAAGACTACTTACCATGGACCAAAATTGGCAGAGTTGTATATAGAGAGAATAGTCTGTTTGCATGGAGTACCAAAGAAGATTGTATCTGATCGAGGATCGCAGTTTACGTCGCATTTTTGGAAAGCTGTGCATGAATCATTGGGAACAAAATTGAATTTTAGTACAGCATATCATCCACAGACAGATGGACAGACTGAAAGGACCAACCAGGTATTAGAGGATATGTTGAGAGCTTGTGCATTGCAATATGGAACTAGTTGGGATAAGAGTTTGCCTTATGCAGAATTTTCTTACAATAATAGTTATCAGCAGAGTCTTAAGATGGCACCGTTTGAAGCTTTGTATGGACGTAAGTGTAGAACTCCATTGTTTTGGGATCAGACAGGTGAATCTCAGGTGTTTGGTACAGATGTTCTTAGAAACGCAGAAGATCAAGTGCGAGTGATTCGTGAGAATTTGAGAGTAGCACAGTCTCGTCAGAAGAGTTATGCTGACAATAGAAGAAGAGATTTAGTTTTTGAGGTAGATGATTATGTTTATTTGAAGGTGTCACCTATGAAAAGTGTGAAGAGGTTTAACATGAAAGGTAAACTAGCACCAAGGTATGTTGGACCATTTAAAGTTATTACTAGACGTGGGGAAGTTGCTTATCAATTAGAGTTGCCTGAGAATTTATCTGGAGTACATGATGTGTTCCATGTTTCACAACTTAAGAAGTGTTTGCGTGTGCCTGAGGAGCAGATACCTTTAGAAGAGTTGACTGTTAAGGAAGATCTTACATATGAAGAGTTTCCGATCAAGATTTTAGAAACTGCTGAGAGAGTTACTCGAAGTCGGATTATTAAGATGTGCAAGGTGCAGTGGAATCGATATTCAAAGGCAGAGGCAACTTGGGAAAGAGAGGATGAATTGAGAAAATCATATCCGCAGTTATTTGAGTAAGCAGTTCAATCTCGAGGACGAGATTCTTTTAAGGGGGGTAGAATTTGTAACACCCAAATTTTAGAGTTAATAAATTTTAAATAATTTAGATAACAATTAATGAGAAATTAAAAATTTAAAAATTATTTGGTGTTGCATTCATGCTGTTGCATTTATTTTATTTTGTGGTGTGGATATATTTGTTTTATTTGATTGGTTTAGGAAAATTTGATTTGAAAATGTGTTTGGAAAATTAGAAAAGAAAAGAAAAAAAAAAGAAGAAAACTACTCACCTCCTTACCTTCTCGGCCCGAAGGCCGCGCCTGCCCGCGTGGGCCGCCCAGCGCCGCAGCGGCCCAGCAGCCGAGTCCAGCAGCCGAGCCCGACCGCGCGCGCCTTCTCTCTTTGCTTCGCTGACAGGTGGGGCCCGGTGGTCAGTCGTCTTCTTCCTTTCGTACTCGAGCCGGACTTCGAACCGGAGGCGAACGCAACATCCGTCTTGTGATTTCCGGGATCTCCTACCCGTATACGGCATCTTGGGGCTACAAATAGGAAGAGGAGACTCTCTATTTTCCGTTTTCCATCTAAAACTCTAGTTCAACCACGTGAAACCGAGTGCTAGGGATTGGGGGGAGTTGGAGGATTCGGTTGCTTGTAGGTGGAGCTCGCGGGTGGATTTGAGGCCGTGTTCTTCGCGTTGGTGAGTCCGCACTCGTCTCCTCTATCTTCTTGTGCTTTCCTTTTTGGTTGGAGAGGCTTTGAAGGGAGTTTTTGAAGCTCACCGTTGGTCAACAATGGTGCCGCCGTCCCTCTCCTTGCCGCGCTCTCTCCTCGGTTGGTCATAGCTCACCAAAACCGTCTAGGATAGATCGGGTTCATCTCCTCTTTCGATTTGAGTTGATGGCGGGTCAAGTAGTGGTCGGAAAAGGGGGAGACGGAGTTCTCCGGCGGGCTCATGGCGTCGGCCATGGCGGCCACCGGCCGGACTTGGAGAAGGGGGGTCGGATGGTCACTGTGCACTCGATGATGAACACGAACCGTTGGATTCGAGATGAAGGGCTGAGATTAGAAGATACCCCTTCGCGGGTAAAATTTATAAAGAGCCCTTAGATTTCTTCATAATAGAACCCGCAGTCCTTAGCGCAATATCCTAAATCTGTTTTCGTGTTTTGAAAGCGTATTTTCTCCCGGATAAGTCAAAAATACGTTTTCAGGTATTTACAGTTTTGCCACTAGAATTGTTTTGGTCATAAAATCTTCGTTTTAACTCCGATTTGATCCGTTCAAGTTGCGTTAGGTTCGTATTTGCGAGCTCTACATGTTAGTGTAGTTGTACAGTTAGTTTTGATAATTTATTTTTCGAGGTTATAATTAAGTATTTATTTATCTATAGGAAATCTTAGAAAATTCATAACTTTCACGTTTTAACTCCGAATTTGGTGATCTTTGCGTCTGTGTGATCGTAGAAACGTGTAGAAGAGTTTTATAAACTTTTATTACTGTTTTGCTACTGTTGGTGTACTGTTCTAATTATATCTCTTTGTTTGCTTCGTGTATGTTTGATTGGATGCATGTGTGTTGTTGATTGATGATCGAATATAGAAGGTGAGCAGTATCTGGACGATTCGGAGTATTATTTTGAGCCAAGTCAGCAGTATCACTTGGAGAGCTTTGATCAAGGCAAGTATAACACAGGACTATCCTTGTTGTCCTATTCACTGAAATTATCATACATATGCATGTGTCTTCCTTGACAACCATAGAGATTATAACTTAGCTATTGATATCTTGTTTCCTTGTCGCCTATGGGTTGTGCATTTGGGTAGATACTGCTAGTGCTTAAACTAAGAACAATGATCTTGTAATTTGATTAATGGATTAAGCAATCAACTATTAAGATGATTTTATTATTGTTAAAAGGGGCTAGAGCATGTGTATTATTTTGATGCTCTGGTTTCTCTCCATAAGGACTTATCTGTAAGTGATAACCGGGATATACAGTACAGCTGTGAGGGCTATATGGCTCTGGCTTTAGTTGTTCAAGAGACCTTTTCTAGCTTGTTAGAGGTTACCTTAAATGGCGTAAGAATGGCTTGCCATGTTGGGTGTAGTGCGAGCCCCTGGCCTAGTGTGTATAGGCTGCGGTTGTTGTGCCACAGGGAAGGGGGGTTCTACATCTGCCTGCCGAGTGAAATCTAATGGCCCTAACTTGTTAGACGAACTTTTGAGTGGCTTTATATGGTTCTCGGGTGTTTGGGCTTGATCTCCCCACTCATTTGGAAATCATGACTTACAGTGAAAGTGTACACCTCTGCGCAGAGTTAAAAACTGGTATACTAGCCGTGCTCACGGATACGAGCGGCCTTGGGGATTCTTATGGAATAGTTGATCATAATTATTATATCATGCTTAATTATTGTTGATTATTATTATGCTCATGTTAATGCTATTCATTATCCTTATTACAATTGATCATTGATTCATTAATGGGAATTGGAATACCTTGATGCTACTCAATTGCTAATTATATGATGATTAAAAGCTAAACGCAATCAAACAGTGTCTAGCCTTTTTAAGCCTCATGAACCCTGTGTTATACTTGTTGAGTTCGACATGGACTCATTCTTGCTATTTCCCCAACACTCCAGTGTGTAGTAAGATGCTACTCGGAAAAAGGACAAAGGTGTAGTGGAGTTTCCGCTGAAGATTTATTATTAGTTATTATTATCTATCGTTCAAGACTATGTCTTAAATACTTATTCGTTATGTAATAAGCACTGTGATGATACTTTGTAATTTGTCAACTTATGTGTGCGACTGGTTCCTGGGGCGCACATGAGTCTTTTATACATCCTATTTTTGTCCTTAGAAATGGGTGTGACATAACATAAGGACATGTAATTGTTAAACATGTTGAGCATAGATTGAAAACGGGATAAAAACGGAATAAATACGGGTCTATTCCATATTAAAACGGGATTACTCGGAAACGGACGGAAAACACAATTTTCTACTTCCGCAAATACGAAAACGGGATCTCGCAAATACGGAAACGGACAGGTAAATATAGAAAACGGAACGGGACGGTACGGGAAAAATTCCGTCCGTTTTCATCCCTAGTCATGAGCATGGATGAAATGGGCCGACGTGAGATTATGGGATTCGTTCTAGCCTTTTTACTAATGTATAATCGTGCTAAAAAAAACTAATGTATAATCGGGCTGGGCCTCATGCTTCATGGACTTGAGCCTTTTCCTTCAACTCTCCAAGCACATACGTACACGTACGTACTCCCGCGAGTATCAACCTCGTTAATTCGTAGTAGTACCGTATTGCTTCCGTAGCAACAAAAAAGCCGGATCAAATAGGCCGTCAGATCACACACATCAGAGTTGGGAGGAGGGTTGCATGGGCTTGAGCCAGCGTTGAAGGCCCATACGGGTGTATCTTTAAGGAATGTGTGTTGGCTGGGCCACCGCCCGCCCCGTTCCAAATCTTATAAAGCCCATGATGAAGCTGGGCCTCTCTTGACCTTGGTCTTAAGGCAGCCCGCTGCGCTTTATGCCACGGCATTATAAAAGCCTTCAGTGAGAGGCCTGCTCCATGGGATTATAAGAAAGAAGAAGCCTTGAGTGGGCTGCGACGTCCGCTCGCCGCACCCCTCCTTCCAACTCTTTTTTATTTTTGGATTTTGAAAAAAATCCAATTCAGTCATCTAATTTTCCTCCATGCGACGTGGGCTCTTCGCACCCCTCCTTCCAACTCTTTTTATTTTTGGATTTTGAAAAAATCCAATTCAGTCATCTATTTTTCCTCCCTAATAAACTATAAAATTAGTATTTTTTTTGAGTGGGAGGCCCGCTCCATATGGGATTATAAGAACGATAACGATTGTTATGGGCGTGTCCCATGACTCTTGTCCATACGCGGCTCATCCTCATCCAATCATCCACGTACTTCGCCCACTCTGCGCTGCGCGTCCTCACTCACGCGTGACGTACTTCGCTCGGCGGTGCCACCCCGGCCCGTGCCGATTCCGCTCGCGGCTCGCAGGACAGACCTCCGCCGGCGCTGGCACCGCCCCCACCCACGTTGCGTGCCTCCTCCTCCTGGACTCGCTCCTCCCATCGCGGCCGCGCTCCATCCACCTGCTGCAACAAGGTAACATTGCGTTGAAAGTGCATGTTGCAAGCGTACATTTCAAGTGTTTCAGTTCTTTTAGTTGTTTCAGAGGTATGTTGCAAGGGTTTCGTATGGATGTTGCAGAAGTAGATCAGGATGTTGCATATGTTGCAATGGTTGTACACTTATGTTGCAAACGTTTGTTCTCAAATGTTTTATCTGTTTTTCAAACGTATGTTGCAAGTGTGTTTATCTGGATCTTGCATATGTTTCACACATATGTTGCAAGTGTTTATCCGGATGTTGCGTATGTGTTGCAATGGATTTTCAAGTGTTTCTTCTGTTTTTTTGTAAGTGTTTCAAACGTTTCACATGTCTTCGGACGTATGTTGCAAGTGTTGTATCTAGATGTTCTAACTCCCTCCTCGTATTTTGCTACCTCGCCTCGGTGTCTCCTATTCGCCTTCTGCTGCCTTGCATCCTTCTTAGACCGGGGAGGGGGCGCCGAGGACCGGCGGAGGAGGCACGTCGGGAGATGGCAGCGCGGACATGAGCACAAGCTCTCCTCTTCTGTTACACGAGCAGATAGCGCTTCGGTTCACTTTTTCTATTATGCGGGATGCTTAGATGAGATGCTCCCATTGATCGGGAGCTAGGCCACGATTCGATTGGCTAGGATCGGAAGCTGCGTTTAGACGCGCTGCTGGCGCCGGACATCCGGGCGCTAGTGCCTCCATTATAAGAAAGAAGAAGCCTTGAGTGGTTTGCAACGTAGGGCTCGCCACACCCCTCCTTCGAACTCTTTATTTTTGGATTTCAAAGAAATCCAATTCAGTCATCTAATTTTTCTCCCTAAACTATAAAATTAGTATTTTTTTTGCCGGAATCCATCGGTCTCTTTTTATTTTGGATTTTGGAAAATACAATTCGGTCATATGATTTTCTCCCTAAACTACAAAATTAGCTTTTTACTTTTTTTTGACCAAAATCCAATTCGGTCATCTCATTTTCCTCCCTAAACTATAAAATTAGTTTTTTCTACGGTAAAATCCATTTATATTCAAACAATTTTAAGCTAGGCACCCTAAGATAGAGCATGATTTTAGAAAAAAAATTGAAACTAGTTTCATAATTTTCTAAGGTAAAACATTTTTCTGAGATTAAATCAAAATTTAGGATTTTTAATTGCATTATTTTTTCATGTAAAAATATTTGAATAAATTTTTAAAATTTTATTTTTAAGAATTGTTGAATACTCTAAAAATATTTCTAATCCAATTTACCTCTCTGAACTTCCAATTCAGTCTGATTTATCCTCTTATGATGTGACGCAAAATCAGCAAAATCACCATAAAAAACACCAAAGTGCAAAACACAAACAATTTTAAATGTTAAGGGAGGTACAAAAATGGTGATATAGTTTAGGGAGAAAATTGTATGAACCCAATAATTGAGTGAGGTAAATTAGATCTTTTTCTTTTTGGAGAAAGGTCTACCTAAACTATCATCGGAATCTGATTTTCCCTTTAATTAAACTTCAAAACTATCTCTCAGCTCAATCAACTCTCAAAAAACGCGGAGTCGATTGGAGTTGCACGAGGACTGATGGAGTGGGCCGATTGGGCTTAGTTCTTGTTTTATTACTTGTTTTCTATATGATCGGGATAGGCCTCATGATTCATTGTCTTGAGTCTTTTCCTACAGCTATCCAAGCAAGTACGTACTCCTCCCGCGTCTATCAAACTCGTTTATTAGTACCACATCGTTTTCATAAAAGAAAAAAGAGAGACTCAAATAAGCTGTCAGAGTCCACGCATCAGAGTTGGTTGGAGGGATATATGGGCTTGAGCCAGCGTCGAAGCCCATGGGTGGATCTTTAGGAACTGTTTGGCTGCGTCGCCCGTTCCGAATCCTTAAGTTCCGTGAGCTTGCCTCTCGCTCTTGAGGACAGCTCCAAAATGGGATCGCAACGGTGGGGCTCGCCTTTTTGCCTCACTCCTCTTTCCAACTGTTTTTTATTGTCTTGGTTAGTGGTGATGGCTAATCAAGGTCCCTTTGGAAGTCGGATTTTTTTCCCATTCTTGTGTTTTTCGCATGGAAAATAAAGTAATTTTTGTGAAATTTCTATATAATTTATGTGAAATTTAAGTGGTGAAAGCCGTCTTGTTTGGAATTGGTTACAACTACACCCAGAGTTGTGCTTTCAAATTTGGGAGGGTACGTGCAATAATGAGTTTGTATAGAGTTGAAACAATTTTTTTCTTAGATAAAATGAAAAGTTTGTACTCTTATTTTGCTAGTAAAAAAGTTTTATTTAGATCTCTACTAGAGTTTTGCATTATTCATCATCACACGGTTACAGCCAAAGTCTGAAGAAGAAACTTTTAAAAACAACAAAAGAGAAGGATCTTAAAGAGTCTAATGGCAAAGTAAGCGCTAGGCATATGAAAAAGATAGGCATCTATTTTGGCGAACTTCTACTGTCATAGTTTCCAACCGACGACATATTAACTGATTCTTTTAGAAAAAAGAAAACAATACTGAAATTATGTTCGGCTGCCCAGGCTTGAGTACCATATATATATTATTATTGTTAGTCATATTCCAGAACGTCTTAACCCTCAACTACCTAGTCATACATGCAGATACTATCTCTATGCACGTCAATCTCACACAAGTGACCAAAAAATAAGTGACCAAACTTGAGTTGACATGTTGATGCTCGCTATCTTGACTCTTGAGCACGAAATAGTCTGGTAGGTGTTGACGTCGAAGATGGTTCCAAGCCAACGTATCAGCGAGGACTTAGACGTTCAAAGAGGTTGCACACAACCTGCAACGCAGCAAGAACACAGCGTAATTGGCCGAACCGATCTAGAGACCGATAGGGTCGATGTGGAGCTCGATCTTGGCTGAAACAACTTCCGAACTACTCCCGGAAGAATCCGTCAGGGAGGAGCACATGGAGGATCTCCTAGGACTAGCAAGGCCGCCTAGAACGCCAACAAATCTCGTCAGGAGACGTGACGAACAGTAGGAGGGGTTGAGGAGAAGAAATTAGGGAAAAGATATGGATGGTTTGGTGTTTTTTGACGATTGGATAGATGGGATCTCAACCGGCCACGATCCTCTATATATATATATATATATATATATATATATATATATATATATATATATATATATAGAGAGAGAGAGAGAGAGAGAGAGGTGGTTTTATCCCAGTAGGAAACCTCTCTAAGACTTATTTTTCAAGTTTTCCACGAGTTTGGAATAGTTCAGATCGAAATCTAAAAGGCCAAATCCGAACAGGCCTTTTTGAAACTTCCGGGTGCCAGAACTTCCGACCTTTGTCGGAACTCCCGACGTGGGGATAACCCCAGGCACCTGAGCAAGATTTTTCGGGCTTTCCATTCTAGCAGTCGGAATTGCCGGTTGGAGAGCATTTTTCCGGGGGCATAACTTCTTTATCCGGACTCTAAATTGGACGTTTCATATATGTTTTTTTGACCATCTTGACGAGAGGAATGCAATGATGAAGTCCGTTCCACATTTTGACAACTTCACAAAATAGACAATTTTGGTTGTCAACAATGCCCCCTATTTTCAGGTGAATGATGCATGAAACTAAAAACACTTAATCAAACGAAACATATTAAAAACTAAACAGCAACAATACCCATCTATTAGCTATTCAACAACTAAGGGCGATATATACATCGGCTATTTTTGTTCTAAGGGCATACATGTATCGGCCATTGCTTGGAGAGCACTTAGACTTCTTGCCAAACACTTGGAAAATATTTTTTCAAGTATCTCCCGTTGAATGCTATCTTGAGACGTTCACCTTGCAATGTCTCTAGCAAATAAGAATTACTGTATATAACTTTGATCACTTTGTAAGGACCCTCCTAATTTGGTCACCACTTGTCAAACTGATTGCTCTTCGATCCAATAGGAAGTATAGTTTTTCACACTAATTCTCCTACTTAGAAGGATTTGCTTTTGACTTTCTTGTTGTATGCCTTGGCAACTCGGGCTTTGTCTTTCTCTATCTCCTTGAGATCTTTTAATCTCACATCAGTCACCTCATTTATATTATCCATCATTAAATCATGATACACAACAGCTGATAGATCATTTTATTTAGCAAGCCTATATGCATTCAAATTCACCTCGACGGGTAACACGGCCTCTTGACCATATACTAACTCAAAAGGAGTAATCTTTGTAGCACCATGCCTTGAAATATGACGTGCCCATAGAGCTTCAGACAAAACTTCATGCCACCTCCTTGGATTCTCCTCAATTTTCTTCTTGATAAGCTTGATCAAAGTCTTATTACTAGACTCAGCTTGGCCATATTAGCTTGAGCATAGTATGGTGATGACTTGAGCAACTTGATCTTATATAATTCGGTAAAGTCCCTCACCTCCTTAGACACAAATGATGTCCCTTGATCTGTAATTAATATTTGAGAGATGCTGAATCTATGAATGATATGCTCAGTGATGAACTCAATAACCTTCTTGTGTGTCATATTCTTCAAAAGAACGGCCTCGGTGAAAGCCCAAGTTTGGTTTTGGTAATTAATGACATCAAGTTGCTAATGCCACGTGTTAAGTGTTTTGAGTTAGGCATAAGCAACACATGTGATGAAGGTGTATGTGGCAAGGAGTGGTGGCCACAAGATCACAAAGAGATAGTGCATGAATATGAAATGATGGAGATGCACATAAAAGGAAGGACATGATGATCAAGTGGAAGAGAAAGATCTAAGAGCGCAAGGCAAAGGTATAATCATAGGGTTTTCCTTTTGCCGGTCTAAGATGAGTAGAGAAGTGATTGACCGGGTTTAGGATACATAGCCGACTATCAAGAGGGGCAATCACGGTTAGCTCGGAAATCAAGTGCCACTAGATCAATGTCTTGAGCATATGCATTAGGATCTAGTAAAAAGCTAACATAACGCCTTGAGAAATGATTTATGAAATGCTAACACACATGCACATGGTGGTGTACACTTGGTGGTGTTAGCACAGTTTGTGAAGGCGGTGGAGTTTAAGCGGTAGAGAGGGGTTTGGGTTCCTCTCTCCCTCCCGCCGAGCTTGCGAGGCGGGATTCGGCGCTTTTTGGAGAAGTGAAATGCCTATTTTCTATTGCGCCGGAAGTCGAAAAAGAAACGGAGGCGAACGGAGGTCACAGAGATGACCGGACGCTGGACCGGATGCGGTCTCTGTATGACCGGACGCGTCCGGTTAGTGTTCAGCGTCTGTGCGGTTTTCAGTTTGTTGATCGGACGCGCAGCGCGTCCGGTCACTGATGACCGGACGCGTCCGGTCATCCAGGGAGCTTACTGGACTCTAATCGGACGCTGGCACTGTGGCGTCCGGTCAGTTCAACAGCGCGTCCGGTCAGTTCTCCTGAGCGAATCAGAGCGCGCGACCGGCGCGTCCGGTCCCTCACGTAACCGGAGCGTCCGGTTAGACGTCCAGAAGGGTAGAGCGAAGCGGAGTAATGATCGAACGCGCGGCGCGTCTGGTCACGTGCGATCGGACGCGTCCGGTCTCAACGAGAGCATACTGGAATGCGACCGGACGCGGGCACTGTCGCGTCCGGTCAATCGGTTCAGCGTGTCCGGTCACGGCAACGGCTAGTTCTGACACGCACTGTTTCTTGCTGTCGTGTAGTGACCGGACGCGTCCGGTCACCCTGACCGGAGCGTCCGGTCAGTGCGTTTTTCGCTGCGTCGTCTGTAACGGCTAGCTGCGTACCCCTTCGCTATAAATAGAGGTTGGCCGGGGTTTGAGGGTAACTCTTGCACATTTTGAGATATAGAGACATACTTTGAGCTAAAGAACAACCCCTCCACTCATCTCTTTGCATAGTTGCACATCTTGAGTGAGATTGAGTGAGATTCAAGTGCATTGCTTGAGAGTTGCATTCTAGAGGCACTTGATCTTCGAGTTGCTGCGGATTTCTTGTTACTCTTCCGTGTTTCCCGACACGGTAGACGGCTTGGAGCAGCGGAGGTGATTGAGCTCACAATTGGAGATTGTTGGAGCCTTCACCAAGTGTTGTAAGGGGTTCTTGATCCTTCCCCGCGGGAGTTCGCAAATTGGATACTCTAGTGGAGCTCGTGGCTTGGAGGATCCCCATCTTGTGTGCGGTTGTGCGGCGCCCGCCGAGGGCTCGACTCTTGATAGTCGATTAGCTCGCGAACCGACAAGTGGGTGTATCGCCACAACGGGGAGTAGCTTGCCGGGAAGCAAGTGAACCTCGGGATAAATTCTTGTGTCATTCTCTTCCCGAGGATTTCTCTTATATGATTGATTGATTGGTATTTCTCTTCTCTTCACGGCGGTATAATCACTCGAAGCTCTTCTCTCGTATTACTTCTCGTTTCTAGCTTATAGTTGTTGTTGTGTTTAGTGAATAGCCTTGTACTAGACTTGTGTAGGTGGCTTGCTTAATTAGTTAGAGCTAGTGCTTTTGCTTCGCCACCTTTCGTACTAACTCGTGGTTAAGTAATTCTTGTAGAAGTTTTAATTAGGCTATTCACCCCCCTCTAGCCTATTTGGACCTTACAAGTGGTATCGGAGCCGAGGCACCGTTTATTTGAGGCTTAACAACCTACGGTGAAAAAGAAATGGCTCAATTAAGCTTGCACATCAACAACACCAAGAAGGCACCTCACTTTGATGGCACAAATTATGCATATTGGAAGGTTAAGATGACCGCACACCTAAAGTCAATCAATAGAGAAGTGTGGAAGGTCACCGAAACAAAATTTGAGGTTGCTAATCCGGAAGCACCTACACCGGTGGAAGAGAAGAAGCTCCAATGCAATGACATTGCCATTAGTGCTCTTCATGAGGCATTAGATGACAAGACATTTGAGCAAGTAAAGAACATAGAGATTGCTCATGATGCTTGGGCCAAGCTAGAAGAAACATTTGAGGGCATCGAAGGCACAAAGACCGCTAAAGCATATATCTTGCAAGAAAAATTTTCAAGCTTCAAGATGCAAGATGATGAAAGTGTACCGGAGATGTTTCATAGGTTGCAAGTCATTGTCAATGAGCTCAAGGCACTTGGTGAGGAGGTCAAGGATAATCAATTCTCTATGAAGTTCTTGAGAAGTCTACCTAAGAGATTCGATACATTGATCACCATGCTAGTGAGGACTACATTGAAGGATTCAACCCCTCAACAAATATTCCAAGAAGTGATGACCGATGATTCATATAGAGAAGATGATGAGAAGGATGAGTTGATCAAGAAGAAGAAGAAAGAAAATGAGAAGAAAGATGATGAAAAGAAGAAGAGTGTAGCATTCAAAGCCAACACATCCAAGGGCAAATCTAAGATTGAATCATCAAGTGATGAAGACTCAAGCTCTTGTGATAGTGATGACATTGATGAGAAGATGGCTCTTTTTGTCAAACAATTTGGCAAATTCATGAAGAAGAAGGGCTTTCGTGCAAGAAGGAGGAAGAACTCTTACAAGAAGAATGAGCATACCATGAGATGCTTTAGATGCCATAGCAAGGACCATCTCATTGCAAAGTGTCCTTATGATAGTGATGATGAAGATGCTATCAAGAAGGAAAGGAAGAAGCAAAAGAAGAAGCAAGAAAAGAAAGAGAGCTCTTATAAGAAGAAGATTGATTCTCATGTTGCTACATGGGATAGTGATGACTCCTCAAGTGATGATGAAGATGACAACAAGAGCAAGAAGAAGGGACATGCTAGCATTGCCATCCAAGAGAAGGTCTCCATCTTCGATACTCCATCATGCTTCATGGCTAAGGCCGCTAAGGTATCATCCAATGATGAGAGTGATCATGATAATGCTAGTGATAGTGATAGTGATGAAGAGGAATTCACTAAAGATGAACTAATCACTATGCTAGAAGATTGCACTCAACATTTTAAAGAATCTAGAAAGGAGTGCAAGGGCTTGCTTAAGGAAAAGAAAAACCTTATGCAAGAACTTGATGAGCTTAGAGCATCTTATGAGAGTCTAAAGGTAGACCATAAGAAGCTTCAAAAGTCTCACACTAAGCTAGAAGAAGCTCATTCCTCTCTAGTTGAAAAATATGAAAACATACCAACTAATGTTGAGAAAGCTAAAACTTGCAACATAGGCATATCATGTGATATAATTGATGAAACTTTTCATAAGCCTATTATTGTTGCTTCTACTAACCCTTCATGTAGCTCATCTACATCATCCTCATCTAGTAGTGATGGTTTCACTTGTGACTCCACACTTATAGTAGAGAATGAAAATCTCAAGAAGGAGGTAAAAGAGCTCAATCACACATTAGCTAAGGCTTATGGTGGTGAGGACCGCTTGCTTATGTGCTTGGGTAGCCAAAGAGCTTCTCTCTACAAAGAGGGATTGGGCTATAACCCCAAGAAAGGCAAGGCCGCTTTTGCTCCTCACAAGACTCGTTTTGTGAAGAACAATGGTAGCTATTGCAAAAGTTGCAAGCAAGTTGGTCACATAGAGCAACATTGCATGAACAAGAAATCCAATGCAAATATATCCTCAATCAAGTTTAATTCTTTCTATATGCTTACCAAGGATACAAATGGTGTTCATACTAAGTTTATTGGTACACCATGGATGGGCTCAAAGAAGAAAGCCATTTGGGTACCAAAGAGCTTAGTCTCTAACCTTGGAGGACCCAAACAAGTTTGGGTACCTAAAAAGAATTGATCTTGTCTTGTAGGTCAATTACAAAGCCAGAGGAAGGCATTGGGTGCTTGATAGTGGGTGCACTCAACATATGACCGGAGACTCTTGTATGTTCAATTCAATTGATACAAGTCAAAATGGTGGTTTTGATGCTATCACTTTTGGCAACAACAAGAAAGGCAAGGTCAAGGGGCTTGGTAAAATTGCTATCTCAAATGACATGAGCATATCTAATGTGTTGCTAGTTGAGAGCTTAGATTTCAATCTTTTATCGGTGGCACAACTTTGTGATCTTGGCTTCAAGTGCATATTTGGTAGTGATGATGTTGAAGTCATAAGTGTTGATGGATCAAACTTGATATTCAAAGGATTTAGACATGGTAGCTTATACTTGGTTGACTTCAATGATAGTGAGACACAATTGACATCATGCTTGCTTAGTAAATCTAGTATGGGTTGGTTGTGGCATAGAAGGCTTGGTCATGTTGGAATGAAACAATTGAACAAACTTTTGAGGCATGACTTAGTTAGAGGATTGAAAGATGTCACTTTTGAAAAGGATAAACTATATAGTGCTTGTCAAGCCGGCAAACAAGTTGGAAATTCACATCCTAGTAAAAGTGAAATGAGCACATCAAAAGCATTTGAGCTATTGCACATGGACTTGTTTGGGCCAACAACATACACTAGCATTGGTGGCAACAAGTATGGTTTTGTGATTGTAGATGACTACACTAGATACACTTGGGTGCTCTTTCTCTATGACAAGAGTGATGTTTATGATCTATTCAAGTCTTTTGTCAAGAGGGTGCAAAATGAGTTTGAGACTACCATCAAGAAGATTAGAAGTGACAATGGTAGTGAGTTCAAGAACACAAGAATTGAAGATTTGTGTGATGATTATGGTATTGGGCATCAATTCTCACCAACATACACTCCTCAATCCAATGGTGTAGTTGAAAGGAAAAATAGAACCTTGATTGATATGGCTAGATCAATGCTTAGTGAATACAATGTGAGTCATTCATTTTGGAGTGAAGCTATCAATACGGCTTGCTATTGTAGTAACCGTCTCTATTGCCATAGGAAGCTTGGAAAGACACCATATGAACTATTGAATGGAAGAAAGCCCAACATTGCATACTTTAGAGTGTTTGGTTGCAAATGCTATATTCTCAAGAAAGGCACTAGATTGAGCAAGTTTGAAAAGAAATGTGATGAAGGGTTCTTACTTGGTTATTCAACCACAAGCAAATCATATAGAGTTTGGAATCTCACAAATGGCACCTTGGAAGAAGTTCATGATGTTGAGTTTGATGAAACCCAAGGGTCTCAAAATGAAGCTCAAAACCTTGATGATGTGAGAGGAGATCAATTATCAAATGCAATGAAGAACATGGACATTGGTGATATAAGGCCGATGCAAGTTGATGATGATGATATTCATGTGATCAACCAAAATGTGCAAATTAATACAAATCAAGCAAGCTCTAGTGGTTCTCATGATGAAGTGCAAGTTCAAGGTCAAACAAGTGAAAGCAATCAACTCCCAATACTCCAACCTACTAGCATTGCAAGAGATCATCCGTTGGACCAAATCATTGGTGGAATTCAAAGTGATGTTCAAACTAGATCAAGATTAGCATCCTTTTGTGAGCATTACTTATTTGTCTCATTAGAAGAACCAAAGAAGATAGAAGATGCATTGAAGGATTCCGATTGGGTGAATGCCATGCATGAAGAACTAAACAACTTTGCTAGAAATCAAGTTTGGAAACTTGTTGAGAGGCTAAAGAACTACAATGTGATTGGTACTAAGTGGGTCTTTAAAAACAAGCAAGATCAAGATGGCATGGTTGTAAGGAACAAAGCAAGATTAGTAGCACAAGGATACACTCAAGTTGAGGGTCTTGACTTTGGAGAGACATATGCACCGGTTGCAAGATTGGAGGCAATTAGAATCTTATTAGCATATGCTTGTGCACACAACATCAAGCTCTATCAAATGGATATCAAGAGTGCATTTCTAAATGGCTACATCAATGAAGAAGTTTATGTTGAGCAACCTCCCGGTTTTGAAGATGACAAGAAGCCTGACCATGTTTACAAGCTAAAGAAGGCATTGTATGGTTTGAAGCAAGCACCTAGAGCATGGTATGAGAGGTTGAGGGACTTTCTCCTCTCTAAAGGGTTCAAGATGGGAAAGGTTGACACCACTCTCTTCACCAAGAAGCTTGGAAATGACTTGTTTGTGTTGCAAATCTATGTGGATGACATTATCTTTGGATCAACTAACCAAGACTTTTGTGAAGAGTTTGGAAATATGATGGCTAATGAGTTTGAGATGTCTATGATTGGAGAGCTTAGTTACTTCCTTGGACTTCAAATCAAGCAAATAAAGAATGGCACTTTTGTAAGTCAAGGCAAGTACATCAAGGACATGATCAAGAAGTTTGGATTGCAAGATGCTAAGCCAATGAGCACACCAATGGGCTCTAATGATCAATTGGGTATTGATAATAGTGGAAATATGGTAGATCAAAAGCAATACCGGTCCATGATTGGAAGTTTGCTCTATGTCACCGCTTCTAGGCCGGATGTGATGTTTAGTGTATGCAAGTGTGCAAGATATCAAGCTTCACCTAGAGAAAGTCACTTGAAAGCAACCAAGAGGGTATTGAGATATCTAAAGGGCACTCATGATGTTGGATTATGGTATCCCAAGGGATCTAATTTTGAGTTGATTGGATATTCGGACTCCGACTATGGTGGATGCAAGATTGATAGAATGAGCACAAGTGGCACTTGTCAATTGCTTGGAAGGTCTCTTGTTTCATGGTCTTCAAAGAAACAAAATAGTGTTGCACTATCTACCGCCGAGGCCGAATACATTAGTGCCGGTAGTTGTTGTGCACAATTGCTTTGGATGAAGGCCACTTTGAATGACTTTGGAATTAAATTCAAGAATGTGCCTTTGTTTTGTGATAATGAGAGTGCTATCAAGATGACACAAAATCCGGTTCAACATTCAAGAACAAAGCACATTGACATAAGGCACCACTTCATAAGAGACCATCAACAAAAGGGTGATATTAGCATTGAGAGCATTGGCACCGAAGATCAACTAGCCGACATCTTTACAAAGCCACTTGATGAAAAGAGATTTTACAAGTTGAAGAATGAATTGAACATACTTGACTTCTCCAACTTGAAATGAGTGCACCCCCACATTCTTATATGACATGCCTCTCCTCCAACATAGCAAGGTAAAGTTGTTTGGCATATCATTCATACTTTGCTAAGGACATGTTTAGAACATATAGACATATTTGCATGTCAAATAGGCTCATTCATGAAAATCAAATGATTTTGATGTATATATGGTACCACTATTGCTTCTATGTTTGTTTAATCTAGTGGTAGCATATGACATGTTTGTGGGCTTGCAAACCTAGTGTTAAATCTAGTAAACGAGCTCATGATGTGTAATTCAACATGGTCAAGATAACCCTTATACTTTATGAGGTGTGAAAAATCTTGTCCTTGGATCAAACCGAATTACATATTCTAGGCAAGTAATCTAGATTGAACCATAATTTGGACTCCCTCATAATTGATTGACTTATCTCTCACTAAAATTGGCACCTTTTTGGTGATTGTTGACAAAGGGGGAGAGAAAAGTCACAAAGATATTGCAAAGAGGGAATAAGATATAATAAGGGGGAGAGAAAAGTCATAGGGGAGAGAAAAGTTACAAAGGGAGAGAAATCAAGGGATCAATTAAATTTGAGCACACAAGTAGGGAGAGCAAGCTCATGGATTACTTGTTGCACTTGTATGTGCATTAACATGATAAATTGTTGCATTGCAAAGCTTAAATTCATATTCATGATTGTTTGGTGTTTGCTAGAAATAGAACTTGAATGATGATTTGTTGAGAGTAGCTTTACAAGCGGTATCTAGACACCTTGGCTTATAATGTTGATCTCACGGGGTACTTTAGTGTTTGTGATCTTTACAAGTGATAGATTACAAGTGGTGTCTAGCTACATCGATGCTAAGGATGGTATATAAAGGCAACTCCGATTGGTATCACGCTTCAAAGGTCCATTCTATATACCTTAGCATCAATTTGATAGTAGCAACTCTCCCAAAATTCAAATCCATACATATGTGCACAATTGAACCAAACTTATGGAAGCACATATGTAGGGGGAGCTAATACTATCGAAATTGAAAATTGATTTCATTTCATATCTTTGTGATGGTTGTCATCAATTACCAAAAAGGGGGAGATTGAAAGCCCAAGTTTGGTTTTGGTAATTAATGACATCAAGTTGCTAATGCCACGTGTTAAGTGTTTTGAGTTAGGCATAAGCAACACATGTGATGAAGGTGTATGTGGCAAGGAGTGGTGGCCACAAGATCACAAAGAGATAGTGCATGAATATGAAATGATGGAGATGCACATAAAAGGAAGGACATGATGATCAAGTGGAAGAGAAAGATCTAAGAGCGCAAGGCAAAGGTATAATCATAGGGTTTTCCTTTTGCCGGTCTAAGATGAGTAGAGAAGTGATTGACCGGGTTTAGGATACATAGCCGACTATCAAGAGGGGCAATCACGGTTAGCTCGAAAATCAAGTGCCACTAGATCAATGTCTTGAGCATATGCATTAGGATCTAGTAAAAAGCTAACATAACGCCTTGAGAAATGATTTATGAAATGCTAACACACATGCACATGGTGGTGTACACTTGGTGGTGTTAGCACAGTTTGTGAAGGCGGTGGAGTTTAAGCGGTAGAGAGGGGTTTGGGTTCCTCTCTCCCTCCCGCCGAGCTTGCGAGGCGGGATTCGGCGCTTTTTGGAGAAGTGAAATGCCTATTTTCTATTGCGCCGGAAGTCAGAAAAGAAACAGAGGCGAACGGAGGTCACAGAGATGACCGGACGCTGGACCGGACGCGGTCTCTGTATGACCAGACGCGTCCGGTCAGTGTTCAGCGTCTGTGCAGTTTTCAGTTTGTTGATCGGACGCGCAGCGCGTCCGGTCACTGATGACCGGACGCGTCCGGTCATCCAGGGAGCTTACTGGACTCTAATCGGACGCTGGCACTGTGGCGTCCGGTCAGTTCAACAGCGCGTCCGGTCAGTTCTCCTGAGCGAATCAGAGCGCGCGACCGGTGCGTCCGGTCCCTCACGTAACCGGAGCGTCCGGTTAGGCGTCCAGAAGGGTAGAGCGAAGCGGAGTAATGATCGGACGCGCGGCGCGTCCGGTCACGTGCGATCGGACGCGTCCGGTCTCAACGGGAGCATACTGGAATGCGACCGGACGCGGGCACTGTCGCGTCCGGTCAATCGGTTCAGCGCGTCCGGTCACGGCAACGGCTAGTTCTGACATGCACTGTTTCTTGCTGTCGTGTAGTGACCGGACGCGTCCGGTCACCCTGACCGGAGCGTCCGGTCAGTGCGTTTTTCGCTGCGTCGTCTGTAATGGCTAGCTGCGTACCCCTTCGCTATAAATAGAGGTTGGCCGGGGTTTGAGGGTAACTCTTGCACATTTTGAGATATAGAGACATACTTTGAGCTAAAGAACAACCCCTCCACTCATCTCTTTGCATAGTTGCACATCTTGAGTGAGATTGAGTGAGATTCAAGTGCATTGCTTGAGAGTTGCATTCTAGAGGCACTTGATCTTTGAGTTGCTGCGGATTTCTTGTTACTCTTTCGTGTTTCCCGACACGGTAGACGGCTTGGAGCAGCGGAGGTGATTGAGCTCGCAATTGGAGATTGTTGGAGCCTTCACCAAGTGTTGTAAGGGGTTCTTGATCCTTCCCCGCGGGAGTTCACAAATTGGATACTCTAGTGGAGCTCGTGGCTTGGAGGATCCCCATCTTGTGTGCGGTTGTGCGGCGCCCGCCGAGGGCTCGACTCTTGATAGTCGATTACCTCGCGAACCGACAAGTGGGTGTATCGCCATAACGGGGAGTAGCTTGCCGGGAAGCAAGTGAACCTCGGGATAAATTCTTGTGTCATTCTCTTCCCGAGGATTTCTCTTATATGATTGATTGATTGGTATTTCTCTTCTCTTCACGGCGGTATAATCACTCGAAGCTCTTCTCTCGTATTACTTCTCGTTTCTAGCTTATAGTTGTTGTTGTGTTTAGTGAATAGCCTTGTACTAGACTTGTGTAGGTGGCTTGCTTAATTAGTTAGAGCTAGTGCTTTTGCTTCGCCACCTTTTGTACTAACTCGTGGTTAAGTAATTCTTGTAGAAGTTTTAATTAGGCTATTCACCCCCCCTCTAGCCTATTTGGACCTTACACTCGGTCCACTTAGTAAAACAATCCGTAGCAACCAACACGAATTGGTGTCCCTTAGAAGATGGGGGATGAATTTAGCCCATGAAGTCTAGCCCCCAACCACGAAAAGGTCATGGCTTGATAATAGGATGAAGCATAGCAGCAGGCACAAGCTGAATATTTCTAAACCTCTGACACTCTTCGCAACCCTTGTAGTAACGACAACAATCGGCCATCATAGTAGGCCAATAGAAACCGACTCTATGCAATAATCATTTCATCTTCGAGGCCGATTGATGTGTACCAAGCACTTTAGCAATAAATCTTCGACGGTTCTCCGATAGAGCTCATCATTATGCAAAACATACATGAAAGCACTTCGCTAAACACTCTTATCAGCTTTAGCACTTCGATTACGTAGATATCTTAGTAAGGGAGTCTTCCAATCATCTAAATTGGCCCCAACATTACTAGAAGTTACATTGGGCCAATTTGGGCGCTTCTCAGACGAATTGACCAGACAGGTCACAGGGGAATCGGCTGAGCCGACTGGGCTAGTTGGCTAGGCTTGCATCTAGGAGGGAGTCGGCTGAGCTGACTTGAACAGTCGACTTAGCCGACTTGTCCGTACCTACACGAGAAAATTCTATGTTTTTATGCATCAGCTATTCTTGAATATGAAAATTACGTCCACCGACGTCATAGCTAGATGCATGTTGAGCTAACATGTTGGCCTTTTGATTTTCATGTCTCGAAATATGCCAACTTCGAAATTTAGTAAAAGAACTAATGATATCGAGGCAAGCATCAAGACAAGCTCTTAGTGATCCTTCTAAGCATTGAAATTCACCAACAACTTGTTATACCACCAGTAAGGAATCACCATAGGCCTCAACATGTTTTACCCCATGGAATACAACATAATCAATCCAAATAATAGAGCTTGATATTTGGTTTGATTATTAGTGCAATAGAAATTCAATCGACTTGACATCTCGATTTTAGCACCACTAGGAGAAATAAGCACAACGCCAACACCTTGGCCATTTTTACAAACTGATCCATCAAAGTATAACTTCTAGGGAGTAAAAGTAAGGTAGTTGATCTCATAATCTAAATCAATACCATGCTCAACAATAAAATCAACAAGAACTTGACCTTTTAAAGTTTTCAATAGTTCAAAAGCCAACCATATTCCATTATTGCGTATGCCCATTTGCCTATTCTTTCACAAAGAATTGACCGATATAACATGTGCTTTATTACATCAGCCTGACAAGCAACAATACATGTACTAGACAAAAGATAATGTCTTATCTTAGCGAAAGCAAAGTAGAGTGATAAACACAATTTCTCTATATGGGCATACCTTGTCTCAGGATCAAGAAGACAACGACTGAGATAGGCAATGACATATTCTTTTCGAGGTGGCTTCATAGTCAACCATCTCCTCCTCGGGAACCTCAAGTACCTCCATGCCAACCAGGGCAGCAACGGTGGAAGTGAAATCATCAGAGGACACCTAAAGGCCACCGGGACAGTGGGAGTTGGCTCAGCTGACTCTGGAGTCGGCCTGGCTGACTTTGGAGCTTCTAGAGCAGTAGGGGCAGTAGAAGTCGGCTTAGCCGACTCTGGCTCCTCCAGAGTGGTGGCAGAGGGGGTAGTCATCTTAGTCAACTATGCAGCAGGGTGAGTTAGCTTAGCCTACTAGTCAGCACCAGCGGTCGCATTTTGATCTTTCAAAGGGTTTTTGATGTGCTCGAGGTTTAGGACTTCACCCTCTATCTTGGCAAGCATCTCCCGCTTTTGTTGCCGATGTCGAGCGCGTTGCAACTTACGTCGCTGAGTTTTATTCAACCAACAAGGACACTACACGGGTTGGCGATACTTAGAATCTCCTTCGGCATGTTCCTTCTTCTCATCTCCAGCAACTTATTTAGGAGCTTCATCTTGCTTGGATGCTGGAATTTCTTCAATTACAATCGGCCTATCATGGTCAGTGACAGGAGCTTCTATAGAGCCGATTATGATGATTGACTAAGGCCTAGCTCTTGGTGGAGGAGTAGCGAGCACCTCAACCTTCTTAGGCATATAAACTTGCTGCATTGGTGCCTTTCTCGGTCTTTGCAAAGTAGAAGTCTTGGAGGTAGTTATCTAAACTTGATTTGCACCGCTAGAGCTCGATTGACCATTGTTCAATCGGCTAAAGACGGAGTGTCTCAGAACTAGACCAACAGGCTCTCCCAACCTTTGTTGACCTTGCATAGGCGCCGCCGGAGGATACAACACCCAAACTCCATAGGGACCCCATTGCGGCATGACCGAAGGTGGAATTGGGGGTCCCCAACGAGACACACGAGGAGCAACTCTCTGAGCTAGAGCTGCTGGTTGCATCATCGCCACTTGCTTAATCTTATCATCTTCTCGCTTGGACGGAGTAGATTCTCTTTTTTTAACAGCTAATTCTAGTAATTGGCCTTTTCTTGCTTATACTTGACCATGAGCCTATCAAAAGCGCATGACGGTCTGACCACAAGCTCCCCTTGGTTCTTTTTCTCATTAATCTTCCAAGTACCAATCTTCGGTCTGCGTGGAACAAATGTGCACAAAACATGAATACCGGAGGGACCGGAGCTGCTGGAACCAGGGGAGTCGGCTAAGCCAACTTGGCTGAGGAGGGAAATGAGTTGGCTAAGCTGACTGGCTCTGCTGCTGGATGGAGTCAGCCTCGTCGACTGGTCTAGTTGGCCTGGCCAGCCTCTTCACCGTCGTTTTATGCCACCGTTGTCTTCTCAAATATTATGTTGATACAACGGTGATCTTCAACTTGTTCATGCCTTGATCATCTTTCTCAAGCACCAATTTGTGCCCCGAATTCATTTCAATATTCGGTGCTACATGCGGTTCACCGATAATCATATTCTTGTCTTGAGTTGTATCAGCTTGCTCAGGACGAATCAAAATAGCGGGTGGCCTACTTCAACGGTATGCATTGGAAAAGGGACCTTACTAACTTGCATATCAGAAAGACTCAATCATTCCTCATTGAGTGCTGATTGGACTTGCTGATGAAAAACATTGCAATCATTAGTGGCATAAGAAAAAGAATTATGATATTTACAATAAGCTCTTTTCTTTGGCTCATCAGCTAAAGGCAATGTATAATTAATTCTAATATAACCGAATTTCAATAATTCATCAAAGATTCGGTCACATTTAGAGAAATCAAAAGTAAACTTCATCTCTTCACTCCGATTCTTATTTTTTGCTGGCCATTTAATTTCAGTAGGGAAAATTCTCTATTTTCATCATCAGAACAATCAGAATGATCATCAATAACATACACATTATGACGATTAGACTTATATGCAACATGAGATTCTTTAAGGCGCGATTCAGCTGAAACGGCCCTTTGCAACAATTGATTAACATTTACAAATTCATGATGCTCAAGTTTATCCCTAATACTAGGACGTAAGCCAGCAAAGCATAAGTCAGTTAAATCTATTTCAGAAATCGTCAAATGAAAGCATCAGTTCTTAATTTCACTAAAACGCTTAACAAAATCAAGAACAAACTCATTACGCCCCTGACGAACCGATGCAAGATGTGACAATCTAGTTTCATGGATACCGGTATAGAAATGATTATGGAATTTTTCTTTCAATTTAGCCCATAAACCAATAGAACAAGATGGTAATATAGTAAACCATGCAAAAGCTTTGCTAGTAAGAGACAATGGAATATTATGAACTTTCATAAAATCATAAGCACTAGCTTCACCAATTGTGCAAGAAACATGCTAATATGCTCCATGGTAGATTTATTATCATTACCACTAAACATATTAAAATTAGATACCTTCCACCTATCAGGTGTTTTCATGAAATCAAAGTGTGAAGGGTACGGCTTGCGGTAAGTAGTCCTACTAGGCTTGATCTGCACACCTAAACTTTCCTCAAGTGATTTAGACAATTCTTCCTTAAACCGATTCAAAGTGTCATTAAAATCGGTAAAAGGAGCAGCAGGTGCAACAGGTGTATCATCAAGTATAGGGACTTGGCTAGGTGATTTCGACGGGTTGGGGAGAATGTTTTGCCCCGCCAAAGCTTGGCTTGTGCTTGGTCTTTGATCTTTTTGAGTGTTTTGAGCCGAATTTTAACCATGGATAACCAATTGTGAAGATGGAGCACTACTAGCTAAACCGGCCTTATCGGTTTCAAGTGCCGAAGAGGCCGATTTGCCTTTGTTTGCTACTGCGTATAAACTTTGATTATCATAAAAAATTCAAAGACATGCAAAATTTAGGTTGTTTAGGAGAAGAACCAACACCCGATGCATTGCATCGGTTGTCTTCCCTCCTAACTTATCAAAACGAGCCATGATCATATTTACAGAAGTTAAAAGATTGTTATCTATGACTTTCTTATGATCATTCATCATAGTGACATAATCAGCATGGGTATGATAAGGATCAACAATGTCATCATACTTTGGTTCATAAGTCCTTACGTCAGGTGCAACGGGTGTAGAAGATGTAGAAGTGATCAACTCGCTGAAATCCGGCTCCTTATATTGGGTGACCTTGTCCCGTCGATCTTTAGTGCAACTCTAAAGAAAAGCCTTCAGAACGACGTTGAACTTGGCCTCCACTTGTTGATTCAATTCCTTAGGAAGCTCGTCAATGTTCATGGGATAGTTGATGTTGGCGCCATGAGGGACGTCGGTCCTATTGCCCTTCTCAACGGCGTCCTCACCGTTGCTTTCCATGTTGGATGAAAACTTGATCTTTCGCCTTGCTGTCCCTAGCGGAGTCGCCAAAAAGTATGTTGACGTCGAAGATTGCTCCAAGCCAATACACTAGTGAGGGCCTTGGACGCCCAAAGAGGTTGCACACAACCTGCAACGCAACAAGAACACAGCGTAATTGGCCGAACCGATCTAGAGACCGATAAAGCCGATGTGGAGCTCGATCTTGGCTGAAACGGCTCCCGAACTACTTCCAGAAGGATCCATCAGGGAGAAGTACATGAAGAATCTCCAAGGACCAGCAAGGCCACCTAGGACGCCGACAAATCTCACCGGGAGACGTGATGAATAACAGGAGGGGTTGAGGAGAAGAAATTATGGTAAAGATATGGATGGTTTTGTGTTTTTTTACGATTGGATTGATGGGATCTCAATCAGGGATGGTCTTATCCCAGTAGGAAACCTCTCCGAGACTTATTTTTCAAGTTTCCCACGAATTTAGAATAGTTCGGATCGGAATACAAAAGGTCAGATCCGAAGAGGCCTTTTTATTAGGTTTGTCACGTGGGAACTTTCGGGTCAACTTCCGATCTTTGTCGGAACTCCCCATGTGGGGATAACCCCAGACACCTAAGCAGGATTTTTCAGGCTTCCCGAAAGTTCCGACGTCCGACAGTCGGAACTTCCGACTTAAGTCGGAAGTGCCGGCTGTAGAGCATATTTTGAGGGGCATAATTTCTTCGTCCGGACTCTAAATTGGACGTTCCATATATCTTTTTTTTATCATCTCGACGAGAGGAACATAATGATAAAGTCCATTTCACATTTTGACAACTTCACAAAATGAACAATTTTAGTTGTCAACAGTAGGCTACTTCACCAACAAGATCGAAAGCTACACCCAACAAGATCGAAAGGTACACACAAGGAATGCCGCAAATGCGCAGCGCAGTGTGTCCGATCCGTTTGCCTGCAGGTCCTGTTAAGTGTTGACTATGATCCTCAGTTTTTCCAGTTGGTCCAGTAAGACGAGCTGCACTGGGTCCGCTATCCGCGTCCGCTACGTGCGGATAGCGGACCAAACTCCCGCAGCGCGTCCGCTATGCCGTCCGCTACGGTCGCGGACGAGCCGCGCGTACGCCAAACATAGCGGGATGCAGGGCATCCGCTATGCTCCTCGCCGGCCCCACCACCGACGCCGCCGCGCGCGCCGAAACGCCGAGCTCGCGGGCCGCCGTCGCGCGCGGGTCGCCCAACCGCCGCCTCGCCCCGTCTCGCAGCGCCGAGGTCGCCCGACCGCCGCGCCCGCCCCGCCACGCCGAGCTCCACCACGAGGTCCGCCGCCGCGCGAGGAGCCCGCGCGCTCGCCGAGGCCACGCGCCCTCCCCTGCTCCGCCTCGCCGGATGGAAGCTCCGCCGAGGAAGCTCCACTGCGCCGCCGATTCGAGACCGGGAGGAAGCGGAGAGGGAGGAGGGGGAGCTCCGCCGACGCCCGCCTGCTCCGGCCTCGACGCCGCCCCTGCTCCGCTACACGGTGAAGAAGGACAAGGCGTCTTGGAGGAGGTGGTGGCGCCATGCGGGCGAGTTCCACCGAGCCGCGCGGGGGAGCGCCGCCACCGGGCCGCGCGGACGAGGTGGGGAAGAGAGCAGTGGGGGAGGAAACGGATAGAGGAGAGAGGGAGAGCGGTTGGGAGGAAAATGATAGAGAAGAGAGAAAAGAGAGAATGACAGCTGGACCCCACCAGCTGGTAGTTGGTATAGAGGATGAATATAGAGTATGGATGGGTGCGGGAGAAATGAGTTTAGAGGAGAGAATCTTGCTGACCAGGACAAAATATTCTTTTTAGATGATGAAAATAGAGTATGACGAGTGCAGACAGTCTAATAAGAAGACCAAAGTGCATCCCGGCAGTTCTGACTTTGATGAAATCGACAATACAATTAATATTCCTAGACTAGACTTGGAGGAGTTACCTTGAGAGCTTAGCTTGTTATTATAATCAAACACTCCCTAGCTAGAGAATTCTTCAAACATGCACTCCCTAGCTATAGAAAATTGTTCTCCTTCCATCCTCGTTAGTCATATGAACATATTACGAGACTTTGACCAGATCTCACTATGGGATTATTGGTGGGAAATTAAATTCATTTTGCATTACTATTGCCGTCTATCCGTCCAGAATTATTTATTACCCAATGCATGCAAACCCACCGGTGCAAGAAACCGCCCGCGGCGTTGTCAGGAGGTGCAACACTGCAACTCGATCGATCACCTCGACGCCGGCGAGTGTCCGGCCAGCAGTGGACGCACAGCCGACACCGCCACCGTACGTGACGCACCTGGGCGTGCATGCGCGCCCGCAAATTCCATGCTCGCCTTGGACGCAACACCTACATCACTCGGGATTCGCTTACGAGATGGCTTCAGGTCGCCGCTCGCACGCCATGTCGGTCGTCATGCTGATAAAGCATTTGTAAACGGAGCAGCAGCCGACCGACACTTCACACTTGGTGTGGACTGTGGACTTGATCTATTGGAAAATTAACGGCCCGTACACGTGGAAAAGATCCAAAGCAAGCCGGCAGCTACTTTGACCAGTGATGTGATCGTCGTCCCCCTCGTACCCCGTACGCGCGCTTTTTCCGCGTCTACAACTGCTACGAGTACAGGACAGTCGCCAGCTACGGAGCACACTGTAAAAGAACAACGGAAACCAAACGAAGCTGATAAGCGTGCAAAAAAAAAAAAAGTCGAGCCCGGTTCTACTTACTTCTGCTATCTGTTGTCTGTGATTTTGTAGTGAACTCTTTTTTTATCCTACACTTCAATTCCAACTATTGTAAACTCTCGAAGAGAAACAAGATTTATTTCCATCCACCTTACTACGATAGAAGGAACTGTTGAGATGGCAATATAAATAGATGTACAAGCATGTACTCCCTTTAATGGATCACAAATACTTCGTAAACTATACTCTACATTCCCCCTCGGTCTACTCCGCCAAAGTAGCGACAAGATCATTTAAATCAAAATAATACACCCTCCATTCCAAATTATAAGATGGTTTGGCTTTACTAGTACATAGCTTTTGCTATACACTTAGATATATACTATATACTATATCTAGGTACATACTAAAAGCAATGTATCTAGAAAAGCCAAAACATCTTATAGTCTGGAACGGAGCGAGTAGCTATGTATTTTCATGCCTATCCGGTCCAACCATAGCGAAACTACTCATGTCCTACTATAGAGAAGTTTATTAGAACATCGTTTTTGTCAGAGAAGCGGTTGTCATCTCGTCTGTCCTGATATAACATTTAAGGTGCACACCACCTTTATAGATGAAGGTGTTTCTACCACTTTAGAAATATATTATCATAGGGCGGTTAGTAATGTGAACACCCTGGAATTCAAAATAGATGTCCCATAAATAAATCCATAACTTTTTTTTTCAAATAAAGTTAAATGAAGACAAATTTTATATCAAAATTGTTAAGCTCAATGAGATCTAAACTTGTAATTGACAATTATTTTTTTTGTCTAAGATCATTTAAGGGACAAAAAGTATATTTTAAGTTTGTAGATTTAAAAATTATTTTTTATATTTTTTCAAACCATATTAGATGGAGACACACCATATACCAAAATTACAACACTCAACGAGATCTAAAACTATATAGTTGAAAACCTTTTAATTTGAAATCATTTTGGTCCCAAAATATTCAACGAAATAATCATATGAAGCTAAAACCAAACAATAGCATCCTATATTTAGTCACAAGTGAATGTGTAACAAAGATTATATTCTGAAAGCCCTTCATGACTTCATTAAGGAACCTCACTAAACAAGGATTATTTACAATGCAGTCGATGTATAAACATTCAGTAATATTTTTATAGAAATTAAAATCACCCCATAAATCAAGATATCCATTTGGCTCTTGCTAAAAGGGTCATCTTAATAGATGATAACTTACTAAAACAAAATAGAGGAGATGATATATGTTGTATTTGCAACAATAAGGAAACTATCAAACACTTATTCTTCGATTATTGTGTTAAGTTTTTTTTGGAGACTCATTCACGTTGTGTTTGGTTTACAACCACAACTAATATTACTGAGGATTGGTTGTAGCAAGTTGACCCAAAAATGCAATGTCAAAGTTTGTGCTAGAGTGATCGCAGTTTTTTGGTCCATTTGGCTTTGGGAATGACATGGTTTTTGGGAAAAAGATTACATTCTTATTCACACTTTATTTTGAGAGGCACTTATTGGACACGCTCTGTGTGTGGGTGGTGGGGGGATGCTTCTTCAGAAAAAAAGAGTGACATGCCTACTTTGAGATCGGCATATTTGAGATAGTGGAATTGGAGATTTTCGTCAGGAATGGATGGTTGTGTTTTAATTGACTTGGTTATTCATGTTGCTCTTGGAGAGCTTGTCTTTCATAGCTAGAGGCTAGAACCCGAATAATGAATGGTTGTGTGCATAGCTCATATAAAGACCAGAATAAATTATATGTTCTAAAAAAATTTGAGTCCTTCAAGTTTATGGGATTTTTTCAATGCAATTCTACATATATAACTTATACATTTGAAAAATAATATACCTCCGCAACAGAATGATGCAACTATAGAATTTGTTCAAGTCAAACAGTTTAACTTTGACTAAATTATAGCGAATAATATTAACATTTATGTCTCCAACTAGGTTTACTATGAAAATATATTTCATAATTAATTTAATAGTACTTATTTTGTGTATCATAAGTGTTAGTAATTTTTTATATAACTTTGATCAAATTTAAAATCTTTTGACTCCTCCAGAAGTGTGAATTGCATCCTCTGTGGACGGAAGGATTAATAGTAAATTTTCTTTACTCTTTTTGAGTTTGGATAAAATAATATTCCAAAATGACCGGAAGTAGTATAAATCTAACAGTGTCGTTGCTGTTATCTGCCCTTCGCTGAATGTACTGCTGAACTAGTGCGGGAAAACAAGGCGAAAACCTCGTCACATGCGAGTGTTACAGTTACAGTTGGGGGATAGGAAGAAGCGTAGTAATAGCTAGCGCTAGCTGTTGGGGCTGGCTTGATGAATAATCATCTGTGTCGATGTTCAGGTGACGGTTGAGATGGATGGATCCAGCACGGAGATATATAATGCCTGAAAGTGGCCCAATAATCTTTCTAGTCCAGATCTTGAGCATGAGATATGTTACATGACCAGGCGCGTTCTCTGATTATTGTGTTAAAAGGGTCATCTTAATAGAATTTAAAATCACCCCTTAAATCAAGATATCCATTTGGCTCTTGCTAAAAGGGTCATCTTAATAAATGATAACTTACTAAAACAAAATAGAGGAGATGATATATGTTGTATTTGCAAAAATAAGGAAACTATCCAACACTTATTCTTCGATTATTGTGTTAAGATTTTTTTGGAGACTCATTCACGTTGTGTTTGGTTTACAACCACAACAAATATTACTGAGGATTGGTTGTAGCAAGTTGACGCAAAAAATGCAATGTCAAAGTTTGTGCTAGAGTGATCGCAGTTTTTTGGTCCATTTGGCTTTGGGAATGACATGGTTTTTGGGAAAAAGATTACATTCTTATTCACACTTTATTTTGAGAGGCACTTATTGGACACGCTTTGTGTGTGGGGGGTGGGGGGATGCTTCTTCAGAAAATAAAAAGAGTGACATGCCTACTTTGAGATCGGCATATTTGAGATGGTGGAATTGGAGATTTTCGTTAGGAATGGATGGTTGTGTTTTAATTGACTTGGTTATTCATGTTGCTCTTGGAGAGCTTGTCTTTCATAGCTAGAGGCTAGAACCCGAATAATGAATGGTTGTGTGCATAGCTCATATAAAGACCAGAATAAATTATATGTTCTAAAAAAATTCGAGTCCTTCAAGTTTATGGGATTTTTTCAATGCAATTCTACATATATAACTTATACATTTGAAAAATAATATACCTCCGCAACAGAATGATGCAACTATAGGATTTGTTCAAGTCAAACAGTTTAACTTTGACTAAATTATAGCGAATAATATTAACATTTATGTCTCCAACTAGGTTTACTATGAAAATATATTTTATAATTAATTTAATAGTACTTATTTTGTGTATCATAAGTGTTAGTATTTTTTTATATAACTTTGATCAAATTTTAAATCTTTTGACTTCTCCAGAAGTGTGAATTGCATCATTTGTGGACGGAAGGATTAATAGTAAATTTTCTTTACAGTTTTTGAGTTTGGATAAAATAATATTCCAAAATGACCGGAAGTAGTATAAATCTAACAGTGTCGTTGCTGTTATTTGCCCTTCGCTGAATGTACTGCTGAACTAGTGCTGGAAAACCAGGCGAAAACCTTGTCACATGCGAGTGTTACAGTTACAGTTGGGGGATAGGAAGAAGCGTAGTAATAGCTAGCGCTAGCTGTTGGGGCTGGCTTGATGAATAATCATCTGTGTCGATGTTCAGGTGGCGGTTGAGATGGATGGATCCAGCACGGAGATATATAATGCCTGAAAGTGGCCCAATAATCTTTCTAGTCCAGATCTTGAGCATGAGATACGTTACATGACCAGGCGCGTTCCCTGATTATTGTGTTAAAAGGGTCATCTTAATAGAATTTAAAATCACCCCTTAAATCAAGATATCCATTTGGCTCTTGCTAAAAGGGTCATCTTAATAAATGATAACTTACTAAAACAAAATAGAGGAGATGATATATGTTGTATTTGCAAAAATAAGGAAACTATCCAACACTTATTCTTCGATTATTGTGTTAAGATTTTTTTGGAGACTCATTCACGTTGTGTTTGGTTTACAACCACAACAAATATTACTGAGGATTGGTTGTAGCAAGTTGACGCAAAAAATGCAATGTCAAAGTTTGTGCTAGAGTGATCGCAGTTTTTTGGTCCATTTGGCTTTGGGAATGACATGGTTTTTGGGAAAAAGATTACATTCTTATTCACACTTTATTTTGAGAGGCACTTATTGGACACGCTTTGTGTGTGGGGGGTGGGGGGATGCTTCTTCAGGAAAAAAAAAGAGTGACATGCCTACTTTGAGATCGGCATATTTGAGATGGTGGAATTGGAGATTTTCGTTAGGAATGGATGGTTGTGTTTTAATTGACTTGGTTATTCATGTTGCTCTTGGAGAGCTTGTCTTTCATAGCTAGAGGCTAGAACCCGAATAATGAATGGTTGTGTGCATAGCTCATATAAAGACCAAAATAAATTATATGTTCTAAAAAAATTCGAGTCCTTCAAGTTTATGGGATTTTTTCAATGCAATTCTACATATATAACTTATACATTTGAAAAATAATATACCTCCGCAACAGAATGATGCAACTATAGGATTTGTTCAAGTCAAACAGTTTAACTTTGACTAAATTATAGCGAATAATATTAACATTTATGTCTCCAACTAGGTTTACTATGAAAATATATTTCATAATTAATTTAATAGTACTTATTTTGTGTATCATAAGTGTTAGTAATTTTTTATATAACTTTGATCAAATTTAAAATCTTTTGACTCCTCCAGAAGTGTGAATTGCATCCTCTGTGGACGGAAGGATTAATAGTAAATTTTCTTTACAGTTTTTGAGTTTGGATAAAATAATATTCCAAAATGACCGGAAGTAGTATAAATCTAACAGTGTCGTTGCTGTTATCTGCCCTTCGCTGAATGTACTGCTGAACTAGTGCTGGAAAACCAGGCGAAAACCTTGTCACATGCGAGTGTTACAGTTACAGTTGGGGGATAGGAAGAAGCGTAGTAATAGCTAGCGCTAGCTGTTGGGGCTGGCTTGATGAATAATCATCTGTGTCGATGTTCAGGTGGCGGTTGAGATGGATGGATCCAGCACGGAGATATATAATGCCTGAAAGTGGCCCAATAATCTTTCTAGTCCAGATCTTGAGCATGAGATACGTTACATGACCAGGCGCGTTCTCTGTTCATGCGCACATGTACATACATATACACATGCATGTTTGAGACTTTCAGAGAGACACAGGGAGAGATTATTAGCCTACTACTATCCAGTCACAGTATAAACAAACAGATACCGTTGCGCTTGCTGCCGATCGAGCAGGCCAGCTTTTGTACGTAAATAGTACAGGTGTTAAAAAGGCGTATGAATCCAGTTGATTACTGTTCTTTCGATCGTTCCGCTTTTTGCCTTTTTACTCGTGAGGGTCCATCTATGACCTATCCTGTGTTCTTTGCTAGCAAAAGTGCAGCACGCGTGAGGGAAGAAGCATCTGATCTCAGTGACCGGCAAAGTCAAGAACAGGATCAACATAAGCTGCACACGCGCGGTGAATATTACCGTACGTATCTTTTTTGACCGCACTGTTAAGTTTGCAGTTACTGTCAGCTAGCTGCTATTCATTGATCTGATGAGCAAGTCGATCTTTAAGCATGGATCGAGCCGATCGACCAGGGTCACCATCACATTTAACATAGATAACAACGCCACTAATCGGGAGGAGGAAAAGCGCATGTAAACGCGAGAAATTCCCTGGGATGCCAAATGATGAACATTCCGTTGCAGAGCAGCCGGCAAAAGGTGATGGATGGATGGATGCATGAAGCAGCAAGTCAAAAAAGGAGAGCTAACGTGGCGCAACACGTTGGGGGTGTTAGTACTTAGGAGGTGCTGCAGCACCGTACCACCGGTTGATATGCATGCATGAATAAGCGTGCACGCACGCACGTTGGGCCTCGTTCACTTCCCCTTCCAACCCAAAATATTTTCTCTTACACACATCACATCAAATCTTTCGACGCATGCATGGAGCATTAAACGTAGGTAAAAAAGATAACTAATTGCATAGTTTGTCTGTAAATGTCGGGACGAATCTTTTGAGCCTAGTTAGTCCATAATTGGACAAATTTTGCCAAATAACAACGAAAGATGCTACAGTAACTTTTCAGCTACTTTTCGCGAAGTGAACACACCCTTGGTAGAAATAGAAAGTCAAATATTTGTGCATGTGTACTGCTCCTTTTTGTGTGGGAGAAAAAAAGACGACGACGATGACTTAAGTTAAAAAGGTCAGATCGATTTAGAGAGGTGTCGGCACGCAGCTTGCTTGTTGATCACACCGGCGGCTAGCTCTAGCTGCACATTTTGGAAATTAAATGTTGGGACACACATACACCAGCGTCTACTCTGACCTCTCTGTGTGATTTGTTTCTGCACCAGAACCATAAATGAGTAACTGGATCAGGCAGCATAGTACCTCTCAACATACTATGGGGCTGTTTAGATGGTGAAAAAGTTTGGGTAAAGTTCCTGTAGCACTTTTCGTTGTTATTTGGTAAAATTTATCCAATCATGGACTAACTAGGCTCAAAAGATTCGTCTCGACATTTACAGACAAACTATGCAATTAGTTGTTTTTTTACCTACATTTAATGCTCCATGCATGTGTTCAAAGATTCGATGTGACAGTTACTGTGCAAACTTTTTTGGGCCTTTTCACCAACTAAACATGCTCTATAGATAGGCATATGGGCCTTGTTTAGGCCTTGATTACATACCAGATTTCACTCTCAAATTCCACTATAAAAAAATCTCCGTCACATCAAAATACCGGCACATGTTTGGAGTACTAAATATAGATGAAATAAAAAAACTAATTACATAGTTTTGTTATACTTTGGGAGACGAACATTTTAAGCCTAATTAATCAATGTTTGGACAATTATTACCAAATAAAAACAATTGCTACAGTGTTGCATAATATTTACGGTGCGAAGGTGGTGTACCAACTTTGGTATCTAAACAAGCCCACTTCCCAACTTCTTCCCCAAATTCCACTATGCAAAAAAAAAAGATTCTCCGTCACATCGAAATGTCGGCACATGCATGGAGTACTAAATGTAGATAAAATTAAAAACTAATTACACAGTTTTATTGTACTTTGCGAGATGAACATTTTGAGCCTAATTAGTCAAAGTTTGGACATTTTTTACCAAATACAAACAAAAATGCTACAGTGCGCTACAGTGTTGTATCAGTGTTTTTCTCCAAGTTGGAAACTAAACACGGCCATGGGTATTTTAGATTATCAAGAAACAAATCATTTCAATCTCTATGTTCAGAGGCTTCATTATTAGCTGCAGGCAGTCGATCGATTATTCATTGCATTGGACCCCTAGCTATAGCTATCTTCACTTGATGATTTGAACAACACTGCCGATCGTGTCAAAACACGAAAGCAGCAGTAAATATACTCCGGCACAGATCATAATATAGGCTACTCCCTCAATTTCAAATTATAAGACGTTTTGACACTTCTAAATACATTGCTTTTTCTGTGTACCTAAACATAACAGGGAGGCCGTGCTCCAAGAGAAATGGATCAGTGACATTGCATACAACTTGAATGTCGACCTACTTAAGGATTTCTTTAGTCTGTAGCGGCACATACAACCTTTGCAATTGAATCATATAGCCAGAGGACTCAGGAAGATCAGATAGGCCTTTAGTTCCAACTACTCCCCAAATTCCACTATGCAAAAAGAAGATTTCCCGTCACATCGAAATGTCGGCACATGTATGGAGTACTAAATGTAGATGAAATCGAAAACTAATTGCACAATTTTGTTGTACTTTGCGAGACGAACATTTTGAGCCTAATTAATCAATGTTTGGACAATTATTACCAAATAAAAACAAAAATACTACATTGTCAAATAGTGTTGCTACAGTAATTTGGGTGTCCCGAATCCCGTGTCTAAACAAGGCCATAGTCTCTAGACTCTTGAAAGCTCTGGGGAATACTCTGCCAGCTCCGCCTACAACGTCCAATTCAACGGACAAATAGCCTCCAACTTCGCAATGCTAATCTGGGGGCATGTGCGCCACCGCGATGCAAATTTTTCTTTCTGTGGCTACTGCTTCAAGACATAGACCACAGCCAAACTACAACTTTGTGGGTGAAAAAAACAACTATTTCTGCGCCCTATGTGAAAGGAATCTGAAAACCTCTCTTCATCTCTTTATCGAGTGCCCCTTCACGAAAACTGTATTGGAACTCGTGGCAGCTTGGAGCAACTGTACCAACTTGCACCCATCTAGATGGACTAAAGAGAGCAAACTAGAAGATTGGTTTCTAGTAGCATCGACCAAAATGGGCACAAAAGCTGCGCATTCACTTGCCATTCTCACGCTGACACGTATGGAAACAGAGAAACACGGTGATTTTCCGCGAAGCCCAGAGATCAGCATGAGCAGTTGCTGCAGGGATTAAAGATGAGTGCTCTTTGTGGGTGTCGGCGGGAGGGAAGGTTCTTAGCTCTATAACGATTGCCAACCCCTTTATGAGTAATTAACTAGTTACAGTTTCACCACCCCATACAATCGTCCGTTGTGTGTGGCAGCACTTCTTGCGCATGTAAGAACGCCAACTCTGTAAACTCTTTCTTATCAATATAAATATAGGTAACCGGATCTTAAAAAAAAAGACAGTGTATATTTAAGTACATAACAAATTGTACGTATACTTAAAAAAAGGGTAAAACGTTTTATAATTTACAACGGAGTAAGTGATATGAATGCGCGTACTAGTTACAGTTTCACCACCCCATACAATCGTCCGTTGTGTGTGGCAGCACTTCTTGCGCATGTAAGAACGCCAACTCTGTAAACTCTTTCTTATCAATATAAATATAGGTAACCGGATCTTAAAAAAAAAGACAGTGTATATTTAAGTACATAACAAATTGTATGTATACTTAAAAAAGGGTAAAACGTTTTATAATTTACAACGGAGTAAGTGATATGAATGCGCGTACTAGAGAACCTTACTAGTCAGTGAAAGCTAGCACGTAGCCACACGTACTACTAGTGTGTACATGACGCCATACTCGTACTTGATTAACCACCACACCTACCCAATCCGGCGGTTACATAACGAGATTACCGGCCGGAAGGTAGCTGAGAAGTTGATTATCATAGAATAGTCATATCTTTTTCGCCAACAAGTACTATATATATATATATATATATATATATATATATATATATATATATATATATATATATATTGCCGCCACCCGATCGACCGAATCAAAGTTGCTTCATGCGTGCGTGCTTGCTAGCTGCTTCCGGCCACTCATGAGCTTGCACTCGCACATGCACCAACGACGACGATTCAGTGGAAAAATCACCTAGGGCCTAGGGGATACGACTACTCCCTGTTGGACGTCTACACACGCGCGAGAGAGGACTGGACTCTGATGGACTCTAGAGTATTAAGATATACCAACCGATCGGATCGGAGACCGGTTCAGCCACGCACCGTGATGCACGGCCAGTTTCCTACTTTCCTCCATGAAGAGAGGACTGAATGTCTGAATCAAAGAGTGTGTGAACGTTTCTCCTAATAATACGCTACGATATGTTCCCCGGCCCGTCGTCGCTTTGCTCGTTCGTCTTTAACTTCCTGCCGAAACGACGACGACGACGACGACTAGCTTTTTATTTGAGATAGCGATGATTATACATATATGATGACGAGTGATCCATGCATGCCACAACTAGCTAGGTTAATTTTAGTGCAGGCTAATAACGACAGTTTCCAGAAATCTTTTACTGATCAAGGATCCAAAACGAGCCACGATTGCATTGACGACACGACGGCCAAGTTACGTACCGGTCGTCCACCATCACATCGGAGAACTACTCGTCTACACTACTCTTTTATTGCAGCTAGCTAGCGGTCTGCGGTCGACGTGAGGTTCACTCTTTTCAGCCATTACGACCAAGTCGCTCACGGCGGTATGTATGGGATTCATGCATTATGGCACTCCCACCGTAGACTACAAGATTTTCGGTCAACTGCAATGCTGAAAAAGTGTAGCAAAAGACCCAAAAATGGTAGCAATTGTACTTTTGCTACCATTTTTTTGGTTAAATGTCGTTGCACTTGTAAGGGTAGCAATAGCAGAATGCAACGGGTTACGTTTTAGTTGCGACACACAACCCTCTATTGCAACACTTTTGACGCTTTTGCAACACATGGTGAGTGTTGTAACAAAAGCAATTGCAACCACTATGGGTGTGGTAATAGTATCAATTGCAACGAACTAGGCGTTGCTAGCGATACGTATTGCGACACGCTGGTCGTGTAGCAACACAATGCAATCGCAACACAACACAGGTGTTGCAATCGTGGTTATTGCTACGCGGAGAAAGCATTGCAATAGAGGTTCTCTATTGCCACGTCGCCTAAATGGTTGCTATAGGTGGCTTAGGTTATTGCAACGTCTATTTAGGTTGGTTGCTATAGAGAGGTCCTCTATTGCCACGTTTCTGAATGGTTACTATAGATGGCATGGGCTATTGCCACGTTACTTAGGTTGGTTGCTACAGATAGGTCACCTATTGCCACGTTACTAACTAGCTGGTTGCTATAGGTAGATTCCTCTATTGCCACCGTCATCTTTTTGTAGTTGCAAGAGATAGGTTCTCTATTGCCACGATTATCGTACCTATTGCCACGACTAAATGTGGTTGTTATATGTGCCATCATTTATTGCAACGCCAGCTTAATATATTAATAATTCATGTTGCCATGCTTTGTTTGGTAGCTTAAATCAATAATCGCAAAACGACAAATACATAATGAATGAAGCATCGACATCCATTAAAATGAAATATAATTTGTTCAAACAAAATCTTTAATGAAACACACCGAGTGTCAAACTAAATGAGAACACAAGTAGATAGCTTAACACATAAAAATGTGTCAAGCACAGACAACTATTTGAACTCATTCGAATCAAAAGACTAATGTCTACTGTAGCAGCAAAGGTTCCCTTGATATGTAAGTTGGCCATCGTCCCACCATTCGCATGCTCCTTCTCAAACTCAAGATTCCTCCTGAAAAAAAATCATTGGCATGCATTAGTTAAACTGAGACTAGTGGTGGCAAAGCTAATTGAACACTGAAGCAAAACACGAGCTGCAGTACTAGCGTTCTGTGAGCTGCTATCAACCATGAACTTTGAAGCGAAAATCAAATATAAACATACATGCAGCTGCCTCCTAAGACATTTTATGAGCACATGAGCACAAACACATCCATATATATTTCTAATCAGCAAGAGGAAACTAAGCCTGGACCAGATTTAGGAGCAGAACAAAAGAATGGCTATGTACTTCTCCAAAAGGACTACATGTTCCTTTTTAATGCAAAGAGAGATAAAAGGTTTCACATAGTACATGTGTATTCTTTTTGGACAATGCAAATCTTTTCCTAGCAGCAGATTCCTTCAGTTGCTTTGTTGTAGTAAAAACAGCACCCGAATTCGCTGCCGAATTACTTCTTCTCATGCGCCCTCTAGTGAGACGTTCTTCAGTTGCGAAAGAAGGGGGTTGTTGTTCTGGCTGGCTTGTTTCTTGGGTAACCTGAAAATAAATGGTTGGTGGTAAAAATTACACCCCTTGACAAGAATATGACATTCATGTTACAATTAAACATTCTTCAATTATCATCAAACTACCTGCTGACTATGCATCATGTGTTCTCCCTCTGTAGTTGTTACATTTTGTGTCCCCTCAATTGTTGCAGCAGCAACAACATTTTCAGTTGGCTCCGCAATTGTGCTAGCCTGCATTTCGAATTAGGTTCAAGATCATGTTTTTAGATCAATAAACTACACCCATTGACAAGAATATGACATGCATGTTACAATTAAACATTCTTCAATTATCATCAAACTACCTGCTGACTATGCATCATGTGTTCTCCCTCTGTAGTTGTTACATTTTGTGTCCCTTCAATTGTTGTAGCAGCAGCAACATTTTCAATTGGCTCCACAATTGTGCTAGCCTGCATTTCGAATTGGGTTCAAGATCATAATTTTCAGTTCAATAAACTTGAGAACATATATGTTGTTAATATCACCTTTTGTACTGAAGCTTGTTGTTGGGCTGCTTGCAATATTAACATAGCTTGCTTAAGTGCTTCTCTATCAGCCTCCCTTTCCTTGTTCATCTGTTCAAGCTGACGCCTATGTTCTTGCCTCTCAGCTTCCCTTTCAACTTCTTGAGCATCTAGTCTATCTTGCAGCCGTCCAAACGATTCAATGAGGGCTTCCTCCTGTTGGAGTTTGCGCTGGTAGTCCTCCGACAGTAGCTCCTTTCTAGTTGGGTACCTTGCAAGGTAACCATTAGCATGCATCTTGTTTGATTTGATTTTTCTCGTTTCCTTGTAGGTCGATTGGAAAATCTAGTTCTGCTCCAAGTCTGAGACGACATTTGCGTCAGGCCTTGACTCCAGCTCCATAATCTTCCTGGTTGCATTGTCCTAACAAAGTAAAGACATTTAGTTAATTAAAACTTTAATTCTAAGTGAGGACAGTTGCATCACTTAAGAAGGGTTGTAAAAATTGTTTAATACTCACATAGACTTCCCTAGATTCCTCGCTTGTCCATTGTCCATTTTGTTGGTGGGTCATCATAAAAAGCTCCATATCATTTGGCTCTTCACCAGTTAGTTGGTCCCTCTAATTAGGCAAGCATGTAAACAAATTAGCCATATTTCGGGGGCACAAGCACAATCCATAAAAAAATGCCTGAAGGAAAACCTTGTGACAGAATTTTTTACCTTCTCATAGCTCAATTGAGAAAAACCCTTTGATCCTGTAACATGGTGTATCTTTCGATTGTGCCGATTCTGAGAATTCTTATTGCTAATCCTCTGCACACAACCAGCAATGATTTGATTTTTATAAAATCAGCGGTGTGCAAAACATAAACCTTGATGTCAGAAGTGGAATTGGCAAGTTTCTTAAAAAAATTGGGAACAAACCTGGAATTCTTCGGTGCCAAAATACGACACCAGATAGTGCCACTCAACAATGTCTAATTCTTCTAGCCTATGTCTCATTCTGTCTTCATAGGTGGTGTACGCCTTGTAGGTAGCACTAAATGTAGATCGTCATCCTTTGTAACGGTCATTAGCCACCGTCCAAATCTTGATTCTGTTCGCCTCGTTATCCTCAAGGTCCCACTTATCCTGCTCAAGGTAAAGCCTAAATAAATTACTTCTTAAACAATAATTTGGTATTGCAATTTTGACATCCACATGGATAACAGAAGCTTACCAGCACATCATTTGCTATTGCAATTTTGACATCCACATGGATATCTCTCCATGTTCTTACTCCGATGAGAGGTGCTCTTCTCCTTGTGAACAGTGTTATTTCATCAACAAATATTCATTTGTTTGAACCTACAGGTCCTCCAAGCCTAGAGAACTAGATGCTAAGCTTCTGAGATGCCTCCCTGGTTCTCTTGTTTGTTGTTGTCCATCCTTTCAAGTTACCTCTTGGCTTCCTCTTTTTGGAGTCTTGTCCATGAAAAACAAATATATACAAAGCAAAAGACTTAAAAAACTGTTGACATAGTTTATAATTAACTGAACCTCACAATAAACTGAAAATATTCATTACTTACCAGTTCCCTCTCCCTGTGGAATGAAACGCCGAGCATGAGATGGTCTGTTTACTGGTGGTGTGGGGTTGCTATCTTCACTTGAAAGTACTACATCTGTATGATGATTGCTGTCCACATATGCCATTGCAAAAAATATTGGTCACTTGTGTAAGATATAATATGTTTGTGTAGGAATATTAACAATAGAGATGTAGGGACAGATGTTATATTACTAATATGATCCAGTTGTCCTTGCACCCTTAACCATTCTTTGTAAGTGTTGGTGGTGTCATCCCTGTCGATATCTTTCAAATCTGGGTCAACCAAGCTAATATTAGTACAAAGGCTTCTCCAATATAAATTAATACAACAATTTTTAAATATATAGGAGTCCAACATAACACTTACCCGTGAATCGGTTTTCCTTATGCATGACATGCAGCCATTTCTTGTAAGCATCAATTGACTCCTCATCTTCATCTATATTCTCTTCCTTAATGGGTCTCCTTCCAGGTACTTTCAAGGGTGTTATGTTCACATTATGGTCTATTTTTTGTTCCTTGGACAGCAATAGTCTGACCTGTCTTTCCTCCTCATTACATGCTATCATAGCATCTGCAGCGGCTTCATCTTCGATTTTGTGTAGTGTTGCTGCATTACAACATCTCCTCTTGTAGTACAAATAGTCCCTTACCCTATACCCCAATTGTAATTTCACTATAAGCAAGTTACTCAGGGTGAGATCAGCCCTACTGATTGTCATAGTCAAAGACTCTTGCCCCCCCCCCCGGCGCCCCCTCGCAAGTGAAATAGAGAGTCCATGTTTGATCCGAGCTGCCAAATATATTACAATAGTATCAAACTTAAGCACTCATAGAAATCAAAATAGATATCAAATCTTAAACAACATGAGGCTAAAAAAATGGGATATTAGGATTTGAGTAATATCCTAAGATCTGAATCGATAGTGCATAATTTGATAAAAAAGCAATATCCTAATCACTGAACTTATAGGCATATGTGTATGGACAGAGAGCAAAATCATATCCCTACATATCAGTAATCCCATGCTTTCGATCTACATTATCCCCATGACTGAAATTAAACGAAACCAACATGTATGTATACTATGTGTATGGACAGAGACCAGACTCATTAATCCCTACATATCATTAATCCCGTGCATTTGATCTACATTATCCCCATGGCGCACTGCTTCCTGCATGTCCCTGCAGCATCGATGCTCTTAGGCTACATCTTTCCTAGAACGTTTTCAAGATTATATATCTAGAACCCTAAACCCGAGATGTTGAATCCAAAAATAGGAAGCCAAGAGGTGTTACCTATCATTAGTCTCATTGAATGGCAGGGAGCTCTCTTGTTGATCACCAAGTGCTGCTGTTGACTGGCCGGACAAACGTGTTGCCCCAAAAAGGGACATGGTCGCGTTGGGTTTGTATGAACTTGCTGGCGCCGCCGCCGCCGCTGCCGGAGTTGTTGGCATCCCCGCTCCTGCAGGTGTGCGCATCGACGTCGAGGACGGAGGTGTTCCACTCGTTGGAGTTGTCCCCATGTTCGACTTCTCTTTGGTGGAATCCAAAAACCCTAACCGTGTGGAGGCGGCGACGGGGTAGATGAGGAAGCCACGAGTACCGGGAGGGAATTGAGAAGTTGCGAAATAAAGGGGGCGGGGTGGGGGGAGGAAACGGGGGTGGGCGCGCGCGAGAGTTTTCAACACGGCATTTTCGCGGGCCTGGCATTTTCCAAGTTTTTTTGGGATTGTTGGCGCGGGAGATGAGAGCCATGGCTGCCTCGCTGCTTTGTCGGGGCCTCTGCGCCGAGGGTGGTTTCGCGAGGAGAGGAGGAGGGCCGGGAGCGATGTGTACGTGGGTGGTTAGCGATGCGATTTCTCTGCGCTAAATCACAGGAGAGCAGTAGATCCGAAGGAGACGAACCGCAACGTGGGCGGCGGCTCGTCTCTCCCAGGGGTCCGTGATTTTAGCAGCGTCGTGGTGGGTTTCGTGGAGGGTTTTAGCAGGGGCGGGGGTGCGGGTTGGGCGTGAGCGTGGAGCCAGGGAAAATTTTGTTCTTTGGCACGTAACAGAATCGTCCACTGTTCCGGCCAGCTGCACGATGTCGTTTTGTCTTCCAACAATTCCAAACATTATTGGTCTCTGAATTTTATTCTTTTTCACCCTGACGTTAGCTCGCCTAATGGACTAGTGTTACGTGATCTTCAAATCGTTATAGAATTTTTTGGGTTACAAAAGCGTATGAAAAAACAAAGAATAGAGGATCTAATCCGATCTTAGAAAGGAGCTATCGATATTATTCAGTTTTTGTAGACTAATAGGCCACATTTTTTTAGTTTCGTACAAGGCCTCGGATCTCCCCGGACGGCCCTGGTCGTGGTGTCCCCGGTCTAGGCTGGCTCAAACTTTTGAAATACAGAAGCTCGGAACGGGAGCTCCAAGCAGAAACAAAAAAAGATGTGATCAAGAGTGAATAGAAAAATGAACAGTTCTAGATGATAAATACTTAGAGAAAAATTAGAGAAGTTTAGGATTGAAATGGATTTTAAAAAAAAGTTTAATATTCCTAATTTAAAATCATTATTTTTTTGCTCTAAATTAATTTCTAAATTAATCAAACATCTTAACCTTGTAAAATAATTAACAATAAATCATGTTGGTATTAACTAAATAACGTTAAATTAAATTTATCAATTTACATAAATTAAATCAACATGATCGAGTTTATGATGTGCACACGGTGAGACTGCATATCAAGTGGTTGTTCATGACATGGCCGGTAAAAATGGCACACGGTGAGACTACATATCAAATGGTTGATCATGACATGGCATGCTTAGTATGACACTAGGCACACGACATGTACTTGGTGGCATGATGATTAGACTCACGGTGACATATAACATGGCACTTGGTGGCATAACACATGAACGCCCAATAAGACGAGACTAGATATTAAGTTATTAGACATGACGTGGCACGCTCAACATGACACCACGTATACCTACTAGCTAGTCACACATAGGCAATGGCGTGGCACTTGATAACATGACGAGTATCCACTAGCTAGTCACACTAGCTAGACACGACACGACGAGGCACTCGCTGGAATATGACAAGACACTTGATAGGATGAGACTATGTACCAAGTTGCTGGTCATGATATGACACTCACTTGGACACCAAGACATGTACCTACTAGTGAGACATGATTGAGTGATTTATTATATATTTTAAAAAAATATATTGGTTATTAATAACTAGTATGTTTTCTCATCTACGTTATTTACCATCTATATGACCATGATACAAATAGATGTTCAAAAGTTATAAATGCAGTTGGAATGTTAATTCTGAAAACTATATGACCATGAGACAAATAGATTTTCAAAAATTATAAATGCAGTTGGAATGTTAATTCTGAAAAGTGAAACAAAAAATTATCATAAATATAGAACTAAAAAAATGATTGCACAGCACGGGCCTGGCAATGGTGTCCCAAGACAATGCAATGCGTTTAGAGAAGTTTTCTTGACGAAGATGTACACTCCTCACCATTTAAGCTGTGGTTTGATTCAGCGAATTAGCGAGGTGGTACTAACGTGTAGCGATGAAAACGGATAGGATACGGACGGATATTACTGATATCGTATTTGTTTTTGTATTTATGTCCGGATTCGAATTTGAATACGGATAGTATAAAAAATAACGGATAGAATACGATTGGATATCGACATCATAAATATGTGATTTAAATATTCGGATATGAATACGGTATCGGATGTTAAATATCCGGACTCGGATACGGACGGATTAAAACCCCTCTAAACGAATTCGGTCTCGAATACGGTCGGAAAATATCCGTACCGTTTTCATCCCTGCTAACGTGCATGCGTTAGGCAACAGGCAACACAAACCCATAAATGGGTAAATGGGCCAGTCCACTTCGTTAGCCAAAAAAAAGCCCGTACACGTAGATGGTCACGTATTTTATTTCCTATACTAGTCCATCACGTAGATGAGTCTATGTGTGTTCGACATGCCTTAGTCAGGACACGTTTTGGTTAGGTCCTGAGTCGGAGTCTGGCACAGCAGCATGCGTCGGGTGGCCGCCGCTCGTTGGAGTCTGGTTCAGCTGCAGCAGATTGGATTTTATTTTGCGGTGGAGTTATCCCTCGTTGTCCAGCCGCCGATCGAGGAACCCTAGTTGGGTGATTGAACCCCAGTTTTACGATTCGACTCGCCGCCGGGACAGTCGGGGTCTCGTGATCTGATCAGGGGGCGCTGCGCACGGGGGTGAGGGCGACCGCCGCCGCTGGTGGGCATCTGGACTCATCCGACCTCCGCTCCACTGCCCTTCGGACCTCCATAACGGTGCATCCCGTGGATCACATAATCAGTTTTGAAGGTATGATAATCAAAAGCTCCCAGCCTCCGATGTCTAATTTGTACAACCCTATAGCTCGCTAATTTGTGCTATAATGTGATTAATTTATAGGTAGAGTATAGCTGATTTCTGCCCTGATTTCGACGTCGATTGATCAATCAGACAAGCTGTCCTCGCGGCGAAAGGTACGAGATCACCATGGGCATGGGATGCACATATATAGTTCAATTATGTACGTAAATACGCTGGCTAAATTGGTGATCATCGTTCATCTTCACCACGCAGATGTCAGGCGATGATAGGAGTTGGATGCGCTTGCCTCGTTCTTCAACCGAGTGGCAGAACAAATTCATGCAGTTTTTGGACAGGACATATAGTGGCACTTTGAGGGGTGGAACTGCAGCATGTCCGTGCCATAAATGTCTATGCATGTCACACAGAACACGGGCTGTGCTTCAGATTCATGTCCTTTCAACATGGTTTGCTGAAAGTTTTATAATGGAAGGGGAAGGTTCAGCTGATGTGGTATTTCACAATGAAGATGCAGGACCTAGTGATGTACAAGTACACAATGACGACCCAGCAGCAGCAGATGTACAAGTACATAACAATGATGAAGGTGCACCACATGATTCTGCAGTAGACAATGAAGAAGGCGGCACACCGAGTGAAGATGATGAGGCCAGTAATTTGATTAAATCCCTAATCAGAGGTGAAATACGAGGAGAGATCGGTGATGAAGACGAGCCGAACGAGCAAGCCAAGGTCTTCTTCAATGTCGGTACCAACAGTACGGGGTACCCACATCCATCGCTAATAAAAAACTAAAACGACTGAAACCGCAATAGAAGGCAGCCCGCCTCGACCGCGTATCCAGTCCGCCTCGTACGAGGCCCGTTCGACGGGGCGCCTCGACCGCGCTCCGGCTCCGACTCGTACGAGGCCCGCTCGACGGGGCGCCTCGACCGCGCTCCGGCTCCGACTCGTACGAGACCCGCTCGACGGGGCGCCTCGACCGCGCCCCATCCCGTACAGCAAGATACCTCGACGGCGCTCTGACCCGCGCGAGGCTCGTCCGCCCACTTGGAAAAACTCTGACTCGCGTGAGCCCGGGTCGAGCGCCTGGACTCCTCTTTACCTACCCCAGGACAAAAGCCATAGCATTTAATGCGGTTACCTACTACCACATACCGGCATGGCTAAGACCAGGATCGACATGGGAACAATGCCCGTGTCAGATCTCACTGTTTTACCGCCCATCCCGTGATGGGAGGTGAAAACCGTCACTGTACCCACCTTACCGCGCACTGTTTACCATCGATCACCCTCGAGGGAGGATAAGACAAGGCCCATTCTCCGCAATCTCGGGGATTCGGCCTTATCCATCCGGTCTCGACCCGGCCTCGACCCAACCTCGACGCTCGGCACAGTTCAACGGCAAGGAAGGACGGTGTGGCACGGTGCTCCGGGTCATTTCACCGTCTCGTCTCCCACGACGCCATAGTGTCCAGGGATGGCCGGCCATTCCCAGTGCACGTCGCTATGGTCAGCTCAACAGGAATCGACAAAACATCACCTCAAGGCTCTCCGTCGTCTCGGCCTCCTCTCGCCCTATAAAAGGGCATGCCAAGGTTCTACAAAGGAGGAACGGACAACGAAGAAACACAAGAGACAACAAGCAAGACACCAGATAGAGATCGATATCTCAAGCAATCACCCTTGTCCTCTTTTTCCTTTCTTTGAGACTTGGGCTCGACGCCCTCTCTCGCATGCTTGTAACCCCTACACGAGCACTTCGGTGCAAGGAAATACAAACTTCTCCCCCTGGACATAGGGCCTTCTCTTGCCCGAACCAGGATAAACCCCCGTATGTTCTCCTTGCATCACCATCCAGGAAAGAGACACGCAGCATTTACTTGTTGGTTTAGGACACCCTCGGGTCCGAACACCGACAGTTGGCGCGCCAGGTAGGGGATCGCTGCGTGCCAACGTCGCTTTCTCGCCTTTTTCCTGGATGGCTGACCCCGAACGCCCTATTCCGTTGGCTTGGCTACGGCTACGATATGGTTCGGGAGTTTGGAGTTCATGTCGCTTGGCTACGGCTACGATATGGTCCTACTTCCACCCAGGCACCCAACCGATGAGGACTACGAGCTCTCCCAGCCCGGGGGAGCAATCCGCCGGTACCGTCGCTCTAGGCGGGCGCGGGCCGCCCGACGACGATGAGCCTGGTACAACCACCGTCTTCACCTCGCGGAGGGTGATGGGATCCCCCGGTTCGGCACCCCCCAGCCAGGCGCCAGCCTAGATCTCCTTGTGGAAGGTTTGGGTAGGACGAGCTTGACTGAGGGTAACATGCCGACGGAGAATCCCGCCGCTCCCCCGTCCGGTGAGACACCACTGTTCGGAGCATCCATTTCGGCACAGGCAGCAACATCTCCATCACCATTTCTGTTTGGGCTAGACTCGGTTGCCCGGGTGTACGCATCTTCCGTGAACACTCGCATGAGTGCTTATGAGGAACTCCCCGGGCACCATCTACGCTCCACTCTGGACCTCGTTGCATCCACATCGGCTTCTGATTATCGGGACTCTACGGAGACACCGGAAACAGAGCCCCATGCGACTACTTCTCAACGTCGCAACCCCAGTGATGATTTGCAACGGCCACACATTCCCCCATCATACTACTACTTTGGCACTCCTGACTCCGACTCGGCTGACGACACCTATGATCCGACCCGCGAATGCTTCAACATCGATGTTAAAAGCACTTCGGAATCAGAGGACGAAGAGCCAGTCGAAGGAAGGAACACGCCACCTCATGTCGAGCTTCCTGCTGAGCGAGACGATCCTCAGTTCCTTGCGGATCAAGGAGCGCAGCTCGAGCATATTCGTGAGTTGCAGGACAGGCTTGACGAGGACCAGGAAAACCTAGATCTACTCCAACAAACCCTCGAGCGTGAGCGTGCGGAACGCGCACTTGGCGGAAGAGCTCGCGAGAGAGCTCGCGATGTCAACCGTCGCATCAACGAGGACCGGGTGGTCGACCCCTCGGTTTTCGCTCGAGCTAGCCAGAACGTCGTCGCCGCCGCCATGCTCCTCCGCAACATGCTCGAGCCGTCAAACCCCAACGCCCGTCGGGCTCGAGATGAAATCCGAGAACTCCTCGAGACCGCCGCCATGCAGCAGGCCGAGAGCTCTGCCTCGAGGCGACGCGAGGCAGCCTCGGAGCGGATCATCGAGCCCTCCCGACAGGAGAGCGAAGCCTCGGTTCACCCCGAGCCTGCCCGGCAAAACCGGGTAGCTCCGGCCCCTGAGCCCACCACCAACGACCATGAGCCTCGAGACACCCGTGGCAACATCGTCGAGCGCCGCACGCGCAAGCACGGTGACGGCGTGCCTCGAGGCTACCACGTCCACAGGGGCGGACGCTACGACAGTTCGGAAGATCGTAGCCCTTCACCCGAGCCCTCGGGTCCTCGGGTCTTCAGTAAGGCTATCCGTGAGACGGTGCTCCCGGCTCGGTTTCACCCCCCCACGACTCTCACCAAGTACAACGGCGAAACCAAACCCGAACTTTGGCTCGCCGATTTCCGCTTGGCGTGTCAGCTGGGTGGGGCCACCGACGACCGGGTCATCATTCGACAACTCCCCCTGTTCCTCTCCGACACCGCCCGAGCCTGGCTCGAGGATCTCCCACCTCGACAGATCCACGATTGGGATGATCTCGAGAGGGTGTTTGAGGGAAATTTCAAGGGGACCTACATGCGCCCCAGCAACTCGTGGGACCTCCGGAGCTGCAAGCAGAAACCAGGTGAATCCCTTCGGGATTACATCCGACGCTTCTCCCGGCAGCGTACCGAGCTCCCCAATGTCACCGACTCCGACGTAATTATGGCCTTCCTCTCCGGCACCACCTGTAAAGAGTTGGTCCGAGAATTGGGCCATAACACTCCACTCACTGCCAACGGGTTGATGGACATTGTCACCAACTTTGCCGCCGGCGAGGAGGCGGTTGGTGCAATCTTTGGTGGCGACCCGGAAAGGGGGGAGCAGAAGGTCGACGATCCCGCGAGCTCCACCCGGGGCTCCAAGAGAAACAACCGCAAGAAGAAGAAAGGCCAATAGGGCAAGCTCGAGGCCCCGATCGATGAGCTCGTCGCTGCTACCGAGCACAAGAAGCCTCGAGCCCCCCCCCCCCGGCGGGGGCGTCTTTGACAAAATGCTCAAAGAGCCGTGTCCCTACCACAAGGGACTCACTAACCATAACCTCGAAGACTGTCATATGCTTCACAGGTACTTTGGGGGTGCCGGCGTCAAGAAGGACGACAAGGACGGGGGATTCCCCGAGATCCACGACTGCTTCATGATCTACGGAGGGCCCTCGACCCGCCTCTCGGCGCGCCAGCGCAAGCGAGAACGGCGCGAGGTTTTCTCCATACAAACGACAGTCCCCCGCTTCCTTGATTGGTCTGCGGTGGCCATCACTTTCGACCGTGACGACCACCTAGACTACGTCCCCAACCCGGGAGTCTATCCGCTCGTTGTTGACCCCATCATCGCCAACACACGCCTCACCAAGGTGCTCATGGATGGCGGAAGCAACCTCAATATCATCTACTCCCAGACCCTCGACCTTCTGGGGATCGAGAGAGAGCGCCTCCAACCTAGTGTCGGGGGCTTCCATGGAGTCGTGCCAGGGAAATGGGCGGAACCCCTCGGACGGGTCGATCTGCCTGTTTGTTTTGGCACACCGGCCAACTTCCGAAAGGAGACTCTCACTTTCGAAGTGGTCGGATTCTGTGGAACGTACCACGCTATCCTGGGGCGCCCATGCTACGCCAGGTTCATGGCAATCCCAAACTACACCTACCTCAAGCTCAAGATGCCGGGCCCAAACGGTGTCATCACTGTAGGGCCCTCATATGAACATGCCAACGAGTGCGACGTCGAGTGCGTCGAGCACGGCGAGGCTGTTTTGGAGTCGGTGATCTTGGCTGCAGACCTCGACGGCCTCGCCAATGCGATTCCCAACCCAAAACGCCATGCCAGCAGCCTCGAGCCCGTGGAAGACATCAAACTCGTACCCCTCGACCCTCGGTCCTGTGGAGCCTAAGAACAATGCCGAGTCGAGCCACGGAGTTCACTCTGTTCTTCTTAGTCTACGGACAGGACGCCCTCGACCAGCTCGAGGAAGCCCGAGATGTGGCTCTGTTGCATTCTGCCAGGTACCAGCAGGGTCTTCGATGCTACCACGACAGACACATCCGCAAGCGTGACCTCAACGTCAGCGACTTGGTGCTACGGCGGAACTAGAACACCAAGGGACGGCACAAACTCACGCCACCATGGGAAGGGCCGTACATCATCGTAGAAGTACTAAAGTCAGGCACCTACAAGCTATCCAACGAGAAGGGCGAAATCCTCACCAACGCTTGGAACATTGAACAGATACGTCGCTTCTCTCCTTAAAAAGCCTCGAGGCTCTGTAATTTCTTTTTCATCAATAAAGAATATAGCGATGTTCAAACTTTCGTTTCACAATGAGGAAGGATCGACTCTGCACTCCCAGAGTCGACCCTCCCTCGGGGGCTACAAGGGGGGAACCCCCAGTCCCTAAAAAAACTTATGCTCTTTTTTAAATTTAAGAACCGCTTCTTAGATCGACTTCGCTGCAAGAGCACCCTAAGGTTCGAAAGGGCTCTCGAGTCAGGAGTATCACCTACGCCTCCAAGGCTACGGTACCTCCACTCACCCCTCACACCTTTTAGAGGTGCGACTTCATGCTAGGGAGATCTAAATAACGGTTCCTAACTTTGAAAAAGAACATACCCCCTGTCGCTTAGATCAGGCTCTCACACGATTTACAAGGCCGCAACATCACCCTAAAGCTCGAGAGCAGTTGAGCCGTGAGATCACTTACGCCCCCGAGGCTACGGTACCTCCACTCGCTCCCTTACGCCAAAGGATGCAATTGCGTGCTAAGTAAATCACGCGAGAACACGATCCAAGCGATAAAGGGAAAAAAAGCTCGAATAAAACTAAATTAACCACGAACCGGTTTATGTTTCGAGTTTTTAGGGCCTTCGAGGCCACCACGACCAAAATTCAAAATACTAACTTATTACATGGGCCTTCATGCCCAGATTTGGCTCACAGGCCCTCATCGTCAGCAGGCGGAACCACCTCGGCTTCGAAAAGCGAGGCCAGACGACTTCCAGGCTCTTCCACGGCTTCAATCAGCTCCACGCAGGCATCCTCATTCTCCTCGTCTGTCCGATCCGGGTCTGTGATGAAGCCCTCAGCGACGAGCTTCATGTCGAACACAAACCCTGAATGGACGATGGCCAGCACCCTCTTCACGCCGTGATGGAGGCCGTCCCGTATCTTCTCCCGGGCAAGGCGGCCCAGCGCCACCATCCGACGGGCGAAGGAGTTCCTCGGAACATCTTCCCCGGTGTCGGCATCGGGCTTGACCCCTAGGCCGTCACACACGGTGGTGATCGCGCCCTGGAGTAGCTGGGTCCTCCGGATCTCGGCTTCGAGGAGGCTCTGGAAGGAGTTGGTAGAAGATTAGGCCTCTCGATTCTCCCTCTCCAGCTCTGAAACACGACAAACAAATTAACACCCAACGCAAGGCCCTCAACGTCGTGGTCGTAACAATCACACTTACCCTCGATATGGGTCTGCAGGCCCACGACCTCGTCGCGAAGCCCCCCGCACGTCCGCTCAAGCCCTCGGAGGGCACTGTCCTTGTTACTGACGGTCGCCTTTAGCGTCTCGATCTCTTGCCGAGCAGCCTCGAGAGCTGCGTCCTTCTCTTGGACGGCTCCCTTCAGCGTCGTGACCTCGTCCTTCAGAGCATTAGAATGAGCGGCGGCCTGCTCGACCTCGACGTTGAGGGCGTCGCGCTGATGGCTAACCTGGGAGACATCCTCCTCGAGCTCCTTCACTCGTGCCGACAGGGGCTCAAGATCTCTGTGGGCCTAGGCAGCCTCCTCCCGAGCCTTGTCCATCTCAGTATGCATCATGGCTTCGGCCGCCCAAGCCTGCATCGCCTCCTCTTTCACCACCGCGTACGCGACGCGCAGCTCAGCCATTTCGGCGTTCCGATCGGAAAGCCGTTTCTAGGCCTCCTTGACCAGGACCCGTTGCTAAGACAGCGCGGCCCACACGCCACTCTCATCCCGGATGAAGAGTGACTTGCGGTAGGAGTACTCCTTTAGCTCCTGAACGCAATCCGAAAAAACCGAAAAGGTTAAAAAGCCGAGGGAAAAAGACACCAAGAAAACCAGGAAAAGACGACGGGTCGATCATACCTCGGTGGCATCCCGCGTACTCCGCACGGCCTCGGACGCCACTCCGAGCAACCGATCAAGGTGCCGGCAGACGCCCTCGAGGCACTCCCATCGGTGCACTTCGTCTTTGTCGTTCAGGACAAAGACGGGCTCGGCGTCGGGGTTCGCAGCGTCCCTGAACTGGAGGGACGCCCCCCACCTCGGTATCTCCGCCTCTGCCCGCGCTATCGCCAGTGCGGCGATGTCGGGCCATGACGACGACGACCCAACTGGGGCGTCTCCCGGTCCCACGGAAGGACCGGCCTCGCCCGCGGTTTTTGCCTCTCCAACGGCCGTCGAGGCACCGGCCTGATCCGCGGCTTCGCCCCCCTCGACCCCCATCATTTGTTTCCCTTTATCCAGGGGGGTGTCGTCGAGGGTAAGGTCCACGGTCATGGGTGCCCGCCCTCCTAAGGGAACTGGCCCCTCAACCACCGGCACCTCCGGAGCCGGCGCCTCGACCGACGACGGCTCCGGTACCCGCGCCTTGACCATTGGCGCCCCCAAAGCCGGTGCCTCTTCTTCTGGCGCTCCGGTCCGGGGCTCGACCGCCCCGCCCTCCACCGTACCCGCTGGCTCCACCGATGGGTCTGGTTGTGGCCGCGACCCCCTCGCTAGGGCTGCCTCCTGCCCCGACGTCGACGTGACCTCCTCCATGGTCACATCAGCACCCGCCCGCTCCGCGCCGCGGACGGGTGCCTCACCCGTCACGACCTCGATGGTGGCCTCGGCCGTCACCGATGACCTGGGCCCCGCCTCGACGGCACCGAGCGCCACCATCTCCGCCGGTTCGGACCCCTCCACGGCAGGATCAGGGCCAGCAACCGCCGTGGCATCCACTGCCCCCTGCCATTATCGCAGGCGCCCCTTCGCGGCCTCGACCTACCGGACCCAGGCCGCATCCTACTCCGGCGTCCGTTTAAGGACAACGGCGCTGGCCCGCAGTGACTTCACGGGGGTAAGCCCCATCGGCTCCGCCTTCCGCTTTAACCTGCAAAGTGAGAAGAAATGTCAGCCAACGGACCCCGAGAAAGGCAGAACAATCGAGCAGAGACGCTTACCCAAAAATCGGCACCAAGGGCCTCAACCCCGTGCGACCCGAGCCCCCCCGGGGCGGCCGATTGTGGCCTCGCAGCGGCCTCACCCGCAGGCCGGGCACTCCTTGGGGCCCCGACCGACGCACTGCCTAGCGCCCTCTGTGCCTCCGAGGCCAGCTGGCCTCGGGTTCTCACGCCTACCGACGCTGCCGCCGATAATGACGCCGGTACCGCCGTCCCAGCCCCTGCTTGAGCTTGCGGGACCTGGGCTGTTGCGGGCGTCCCCGTTGACCCCTCTTGCTGGGTCCGAGGTAAAACGGCCCCTCCCATCGAGGGGCCCATCTCCTTCTCCGTCTTCTCCTCCTCCCCAGACGTCTCGATCACGACGACCGAGGAGGACACCCCCTGATGGGCTCTAGCAGGGGGCGAATGTCGGGAAGGTCCCCCAGTCTGGTCACGGTCTCATACTGCGACAGGGCATCATCGTCTTCGCCGCTGCTGTCGTCGTCCTCTCCCGAGATCGTCTTGGAAGGCGACGGCGCCAGGGGGACCCCGTCGATGGTCTGCTGGCGCCGGAGCCTCTTCAACGCCTCCGCCTCTTTGGCCTTGCGGATTGCCCGCTTCTTGGCCGTCTCCTTGGTTTGCTTCTTCTTGGAGGCATGCTGGCGTCGAGCCTCCCGGGCGGGCTGGTCCTCTGGGACTAGCGGACGCGTTTCCTGCAGCGTCGACAAATCCTACGCGCCGGCCTCGACCAAATCAGCGAAATCCAAAAATAAACGAAATTAACAAACATACTAGCCCTAAGATACGTACCATGGGCTCGAACCCTTCGGTAGGTCTCATAGGGACCCGGTTGGCCTCCTCCACCTTGAAGTTCCCAACCATCCGGTGCGCTCACTGGAGGACCTCCTCTAGGGCAAGGGATTCATGGGACATCCGGGTCCCCTCCAGAGATGCCTCCGGAGTCATCTGGTCGAGGCGGAGACGACGCCGACATAGCGGCATCACTCTACGGCGATGGAAGGCCGTGGCCACCGCCGCAGCCGTCAAGCCCCGAAGGCGAAGCTGCTGCAGCGCCGCCAGCAGCGGATCCAGGTGTGGCTTCTCGGCTTCCGGCACTCCGTACGTCCAGCGATCCTCTCGAGCAATCAGCATGCGGCCGGTGTACCTCGGCAACTGATTTTCATCGTTGCGGAGGTAGAACCAACCCTCGTGCCACCCGCTGTTCGAAGAGATGAGGTGAGCCGAGATGTATAGATCCGCCCGGCTCGACCCCACCTGCAGGACGCAGCTCCCTACTCGAGCCATGCACAGGACACCCTTCTCCCCCACCTTCTTGGCGAAGAGCTCGGCCTTGAAAAGGTGAAGCCATAGGTTCCATTGCGGCTCCACCCCAAGGTAGCCCTCGCAGACCGCTACGAAGATGGCGGTCTACGCGACGGCGTTGGGGGCAAGGTGGTGAAGCTCCACCCGGTAGTAGTGGAGGAGCGCGCGCATGAAGACGGATGCCAGCACGCCAAACCCCCGCTCGTGGAAGCAGACAAAGCTCACCACATACCCTTCAGGGGGCGCCGGCTCCCGGTGGCCAGGAGGCGGCGCGATCCACTCCGGCTGTGACCTGCTCGTCCTTGGCCGCAGCAGCCCGTCCTCGACCAACTCTTCCAACCTCCTCTCCGTCATCGAGGAGGCGGCCCAGTCGTCGGTGGGGAGGATCTGGCTCTTTCCTGCCATCGGTGCTGTCGGAAGGGGGTGGATGGAGAGGATGTGGTGGCGGCAGCGACGCGGGTGAAGAGCGCGATAAGGCAAGGGTTGTCTGAGGCAGAAGATTGCAGGAGCGCAAGGAACCGGTGGGGAACGCAGACCCCTAGGCCTTGATTTTATATGCCCAGGCGGAAGCCCAATGGCCGCGCGAAAAGGTAGGAATAGTTTCCCGCATTAAACGCGCCCACCTAACCGTTTCCTTACATCTCGTAGGAATTGGGCACGTGGTCGTCCCCCACGTCGTAACCGTACGCCATGTCGCCCACTACCGCGCCGATCTCGCCTCCCCTCCTAAAAAGACACGCCCGGCTAACGGGCGGGGGAGGGATCCGCGGACGGATATTCCCAGATACCTGGGAAACAGGCCCCGAGCCCGGTATGAGTCTCGAGGGAGCGGAAGCTAGCCCTCGACCAGGGTTCGACAGCTGCCCTTGAGCAACAGAGTTAGGGACGACCAGGGGTGCGCCCGTACATGGCCAGGGCCCAAGCCACGCTCTCGAGGCACCCCAGGACGTATTCGAGGCTAAAGGAGGAGGTCCACATAGGAATCCCCCCGGGGGAGGCACCGAGCCCTCGAATCCTGTCGAAGGGAATCGAGATCCACACGACCACTTCTTGGCATTTTTGAGAGCGCCTCCGGGCCACTAGCCGACCCCTAACGACAGGGGCACGGGCTCTCACTCGAATTCCCCCGCTAGCAGCTCACCGGAGATCGTCGGAACTCGCCCAAACGAGGGTAGTACAGCGTTCCCCACCCCTCCTCCTCCTTCCTAAAGGAGGAGCGTGAGGGTCGCACAGCAAAAGACGGCCAAGACTCTGATCGACCTCATGCGCGCTAGGCTCAGGGGCTCGACCGCAGAAACCTAAACCTTGAGAGATCGAAAGCTGGCCCTCGACCAGGGTTCGACAGTTGCCCTCGAGTAACAGAGTTAGGGACGACCAGGGGTGCGCCCGTACATGGCCAGGGCTCGAGCCATGCTCTCGAGGCACCCCAGGACGTATTCGAGGCCAAAGGAGGAGGTCCACGTAGGAATCCCCTCGGGGGAGGCACCGAGCCCTCGAATCCTGTCGCAGGGAATTGAGATCCACACGACCACTTCTTGGTATCTTTGAGAGCGCCTCCGGGCCACTAGCCGACCCCTAACGACTGGGGCACGGGCTCTCACTCAAATTCCCCCGTTAGCAGCTCACCGGAGATCGTTGGAACTCGCCCAAATGAGGGTAGTACGGCGTTCCCCACCCCTCCTCCTCCTTCCTGAAGGAGGAGCGTGAGGGTCGCACAGCAAAAGACGGCCAGGACTCTGATTGACCTCGTGCGCGCGAGGCTTGGGGGCTTGACCGCAACGAATCATTCCCCAATAAAACGAATACAAGACCTCGGAGGAGTCTCAACACTCCATCGAGGCCTCGGGGGCTACACCCGGCGGGTGCGCTCGCGCGCCCCCATCGGAAAAAATCACGATGCTACGACTCTAGTTCAAACAAACCTCTGGGAGAGTGATCACACACTCACCCAAAGGCTCGGGGGCTACTGTCGGTACCAACAGTACGAGGGTACCCACATCCATCGCTAATAAAAAACTAAAACGACTAAAACCGCAATAGAAGGCAGCCCGCCTCGACCGTGTATCCAGTCCGCCTCGTACGAGGCCCGTTCGACGGGGCGCCTCGACCGCGCTCCGGCTCCGACTCGTACGAGGCCCACTCGACGGGGCACCTCGACCGCGCTCCGGCTCTGACTCGTACGAGACCCGCTCGACGGGGCGCCTCGACCGCGCCCCATCCCGTACAGCAAGATACCTCGACGGCGCTTCGACCCGCGCGAGGCTCGTCCGCCCACTTGGAAAAACTCCGACTCGCGTGAGCCCGGGTCGAGCGCCTGGACTCCTCTTTACCTACCCCAGGACAAAAGCCATAGCATTTAATGTGGTTACCTACTACCACATACCGGCATGGCTGCGACCAGGATCGACGTGGGAACAATGCCCGTGTCAGATGTCACTGTTTTACCGCCCATCCCGTGATGGGAGGTGAAAACCGTCGCTGTACCCACCTTACCGTGCACTGTTTACCATCGATCACCCTCGAGGGAGGATAAGACAAGGCCCATTCTCCGCAATCTCGGGGATTCAGCCTTATCCATCCGGTCTCGACCCGGCCTCGACCCAACCTCAACGCTCGACACAGTTCAACGGCAAGGGAAGGACGGTGTGGCATGGCGCTTCGGGTCATTTCACCGTCTCGTCTCCCACGACGCCATGGTGTCCAGGGATGGCCGGCCATTCCCAGTGCACGTCGCTACGGTCAGCTCAACAGGAATCGACAAAACATCACCTCAAGGCTTCCCGTTGTCTCGGCCTCCTCTCACCCTATAAAAGGGCAGGCCAAGGTTCTACAAAGGAGGAACGGATAACGAAGAAACACAAGAGACAACAGGCAAGACGCCAGATAGAGATCGATATCTCAAGCAATCACCCTTGTCCTCTTTTTCCTTTCTTTGAGACTTGGACTCGACACCCTCTCTCGCATGCTTGTAACCCCTACACGAGCACTTTGGTGCAAAGAAATACAAACTTCTCCCCCCCCCGCTGGACGTAGGGCCTTCTCTTGCCTGAACCAGGATAAACCCCCGTGTGTTCTCCTTGCATCACCATCTAGGAAAGAGACACGCAGCATTTACTCGTTGGTTTAGGACCCCCTCGGGTCCGAACACCGACATTCAAGTTACTACAGGAGGCAAAAAAGGAATTATATCCAGGTTGCGAAGATGGTACAAAGATATCTTTTATTGTGGAACTTTTCCAGGTTAAGTGCATGTATGGGATAAGTAACAAAGCATTGGAGGGGGTACCCTTTCTGATCTCAAAGTTTCTCCCTAAAGGTCATTGTGTCCCAAACACAATGGAGAAAGTGCAAAGGGTGGTTCGCGATCTAGGCTTGGACTATATCAAGATAGATGCATGTGAGAATCATTGTGTGTTATTTCGGAAGGAATACGAGACGCTGGATATATGCCCCATATGTAAAGCGTCTAGGTGGAAAACAGATGACCGTGGTGCTGGCCATGTGGACGATGGTCATGATAACAACCGTCATCGTGTCCCAGTCAAAATCCTTCGGTACTTCCCTCTCACACCTCGGTTGCGCAGATTGTACATGTCAGAGAGCACGTCATCAGAAATGTGTTGGCATGAGGAAGGAAGAATAGATGATGGCAAACTACGTCATCCTGCTGACTCTAGGGCATGGACGCACGTGGACAATACGTTTCCACGATTTAAAGAAGCTTGTAACGTTCGACTGGGTCTTGCTTCTGATGGCTTCAACCCATTTGTTATGCAAAATGTTACTTATAGTTGTTGGCCTGTTATCCTCATACCTTACAATTTGTCTCCTTGGTTGTATGAGAAAAAATCTTATTGGATCATGTCGATGTTGATACCTGGCAAGAAAAGTCCTGGAATGAATATTGATGTTTACTTGAGGCCCCTCATTGATGATTTGAAGGAGCTGTGGAATACTGGTGTTAATTGTAGGGATGTAAAGGCAAAGGAAAACTTTACACTACGTGCTATGCTGCTATGGACAATCAATGACTTCCCTGCATATGCGATGCTTTCTGGTTGGAGCACAAAAGGAAAATTTGCATGTCCTTACTGTCACAAGGATGCAAATTATTTGTGGTTGAAACATGGGAAGAAGTTCTGCTACATGGGACATCGTCGGTTTTTGCCCTTAGACCATCCATGGCGCATGAACAAGATGAGCTTCAACAATGAGGAGGAAACCAGGGAGGCTCCAGTTCCACTATCTGGTCAAGATGTATTATACCATTATGCAACTTTTCATCAAACGGGATTTGGAAAGGACATATCAAAAAAGAGGAAGCGTGATGAAGACGCAAGATGGCACAATTGGAGGAAGAAGAGTATTTTTTTTGAGCTCTCCTATTGGTCTTCTTTGCTCATAAGGCATAATTTGGACGTGATGCATATTGAGAAAAACATATGCGAGAGCATATTAGGGACTTTGCTTGAAATTGAAGGGAAATGTAAGGACAGCGAGAATGCCCGCCTTGACATGGAACATCTTGGGATCAGGCAAGATCAGCATCCTGTGATTGATAATGACACGTACACCTTGCCAGCAGCGTTGTACTCTCTAGACAAGGATGACAAGAGGATTTTATGCCAATTTCTTCAAGGAGTGAAGATTCCTGATGGGTTCTGCTCCAATTTAAAGAGATGTGTTGACGATAAAACATGTAAGGTGTCTAGACTCAAAACTCATGACTACCATATTATTCTACAAAAACTATTGCCCTTAGTCATTAGAAGGATTTTGCCAGAAGATGTTGTCAGGCCATTGATTGAGCTCAGTAGGTTCTTCAGTGCACTTTGTTCAAATGAGTTGGTGCCAGCAGATCTTGAGAAACTAGACAGTTCAATTAAAGAGACTCTTTGTCAGCTTGAGATGGTTTTCCCACCTGCATTTTTTGACATAATGATTCATTTGCCGGTCCACCTAGTTGAAGAGGCTAAACTAGGAGGGCCCGTGTGTTACAGATGGATGTATCCAGTAGAGAGGTATCTACGTACTGTTAAAGGATATGTCAGAAACAAGGCACAACCAGAAGGATCAATAGCTGAGGCATACATAGCTGAGGAGTGTCTTACATTTTGCTCTCGATTCTTCGACATCGACACCAAGCTGAGTCGAGCTGATCGTCATGAAAATACAGTTGTGAATGAGCCTCCAAGTGGTCTAAGCATATTTAGTGAAATTGATTACAAGAGGAGAGGAAATAAGCTTAAGAATTTGGAGAAAGTTGAACTTCAAAAGATGAGGCACTACATAATTACTAATTGTGATGAAGCCAGGAAATGGGTAGAGTAAGTCACAATTTTTACCACTAAATTTATCTATTATCTGCTTGTTTGTGGCGTCAACTAATAATTTGGTGCACTCTAACGTAGGGAGCATAAGACACAACTAACAAGGGATAGTTCAATTAACATTAAAAAACGACACAAGGAGCATTTTGTAAGATGGTTTGAAATCGAGGTATGTAGTATTATTTTATATTTTTAAATTCCACTTTATGGTCAGACCGATATAGTAATTAACTGGTAGATGTCTAACTTGATTTTAAAATTGCAGATAGCAAAACTATACGAGAAAGGAGAAGCAAGTAAACTGATGCATGCCCTTTCTCAAGGACCTGACCCTCGAGCTCGTGTGTTGAATAGAGTGCACATCAATAATTGGCTATTTCGGACAGCTGCAATAGAGAAAAGCCTCGTGACATAAAATTCTGGTGTCCTTGTGAAGGGTGATGATAGTACAGGCAACATGACCTAGTATGGAGTCATTAGAAATATAATCTCACTGGAATTCCCACAAGAAAAAGAAGTTATATTGTTTCAGTGTGATTGGTATGATGTGCCGGCTACCAGTACCAACAGAAGCAGAGGGTACAATAGGGATAAATTTGGTATTATCGACATTGCTACTTCCATGTTCAGATATTTGGATGAACCTTACATTCTTGCTTCAAACGCTGAACCGGTGTTTTATGTCCCTATTATGAACAAGCCAGGATGGTCTACTGTTGTTTTGGTGAGACCAAGAAATTTGTTTTCCATGCCAGACACAGGAAATGACGCCGATGCACTTGATGTGGGAATCCAAGAAATGAATGAATCAGGCCAAGGTCAGGAATTCTTAAACTGGTCAAGACAAGATAGGGCAGGCACAACTGGTTCTGCCGCCATTATTAGGCCTCGTTTAGTTCATGGAATTGGGAAGAAAAACACTGTATCAGAATTCCTATAGCATTTCGTTTGTATTTGGTAAAAATTATCCAAATTTTGACTAACTAGGCTTAAAATGTTCGTCTCGCAAAGTACAACAAAACTGTGCAATTAGTTTTTGATTTCATCAACATTTAGTACTCCATGCATTTGCCGACATTTTGATGTGACGGGGAATCTTCTTTTTGCATAGTGGAATTTGGGGAAGAATTGGGGGAACTAAACAAGGGCTTAATCAAGTGGGTAGCGAAGCAATTCCCGAACACTATATTGGTGATGATGATTCTGACGACGATGACACCTACATTGATGATGGGGTTGTTGCACGAGTCATGGAAGAAAATATAGAAGATGATTTCTTTGTTTGAATACATTTTTTTGTTGCACTGTTTGATGGGATGGGTCACTTATCCTTCATACGCATATGTAGCACTTTATTATTTTTTTCTTTTGAACTGATGACAGACATGGTTAAGTTTGAACCGTTGCATGGAACCTTAATGTTCGTTATCCTTCGTTATATTTAAAGTTAGTACGATGGAGAAAGACTAGTTATAAGTTTTGACTACATATTAAAAAGAGAAATGCTCATGTTCTTGATTTTCCAGTTTTTTTTTTTGGCGTGGCTCAACTCTGGTTTTGTTTGTGGAACATCTACAAGTATTTTCTTATAAAAAGCAGCAATAACCCCCTCCACAACCGATGCTGGAATGGTCCGGTGGTATGGCTTAACTTTCCTCTTCAAGAGGTTGGAGGTTCAATCCCTGCCTTGTACCAGGATTTTGCTGTTTCTTTCTTTTTGTTAAAAAATGATGAATACAATGTTAAATGAGTCAAATAATCCAAAAATATCACTAAAGCATGCGTATCCTTGTGGTTTTGTTCGCCCTGTCTTCTTCGTGAGGTTGTAGGTTCGATCCCTAAATCCCACGGAGTTATTTGCTGTTTTTCTTTTTTAAAAAAAAATCATGGAAAAGATGTTAAATTGTCCAAATAATCTGAGAATAACACAAGAACATGGCTATCCTGGTGATTTGTTCGCCCTATCTCCTTCATGAGGTGCAGGGTTCGATCCTCTTAACTCCCGCCCTTTTTTATTTTAGATAAAATCGTAGAGAATAAATTATATTAATAATAATCATAGATAAATACGAAGAACACCACACTCCCGGCTGCATGTATGGCCCGTGATAAAGCCCAATCCAAATAAGCCTCGCCTTCTAGTTCTCGTTGCAATTATCAAAGTATATTGCAACAAAAAATAAGCGTTGCACTTGAACACAATTTTCGCTTTTACCCCAAAGATCTCGTTGCAATAAAATTTAGCACTTGCAACAATATCAAAGTATATTGCAACTGCCAAAAAGGTTGCAATTGACCCCCACTTTTGCTTCGCCTCCAAGAGTTCTCGTTGCATTAAGCATCTAGCGTTTGCAACGCTTGTCAAATTTTATGCAACACAAAAAAACCCGCAGCAATAGTCAAAACCAAATGCAACTAACGTAAATGTAGTTGCAGTACTACCACACAATTGCAACCAAAATCAACTCTACTGCAACCATTTTTCACCATTGCAATATCGTCTACCAAATGCAACAGAGCTTTGCAACATCTTGAAAACCGTTGTATTAAAGGCATGTATCGCTACCATTTTTTAGAATGGTTGTAATACAACGATCTCTAGCAACCAAATTTTCTACGTTGCAATTCTTCGGCGTTGCATTAGACCGAAAAGCTTGTAGTGTTTTTATGATATTAATTATACTGTCACCTAAGTGTTTTGCTGATGTGACAAAGTAGTTATTAAAGAGAGAGAGCAAAAATCATAAAAACCGGGTCTAAGTTAGAAACCATATCTATACGAGAACCAAGACATGAAGGGATGTGATTGGTAGAAAATGAAGAGAGAATGTATGTGATTAGATAAAAAAATTGTTCTATATAAATCATCTATTGGGAACATGGTTTATATACGTAGTGTCTATAGAGATTAATAGATATAGACTATCTATTGGGACCATGGTTTCTATATGTAGTGTCTATAGAGATTAATAGGTATAGAAACCAGCATTGGGACTGCCCTTACGTAAGCATGATCTAATCCGGACGTAATTAAGCATATCATTGCAAACATGTATACTACTAGCTACGACGTACAGCGTACGCGGGGATCTGGATTCTGGATTCTGGCAAGTCGCTTGGACTGGAGATGGAACGAAAAATGATTCCAGCAAATGCATGGATGCGTGCACACGCACCACCAGCTAGTCAGCACAATCGTCATGACCACGCTACATTTTGCAGTGTGCGAGAAGTTTCTTCTTCATGTAATATCATGCAATGCCATGGGAGCAGTTTTTTTCCTGTGGGTCGAGTTTTTTTTTTAAATGCGGCACTTTCAATCTGATTTCCTGACCATCAGTGCTGCAAATTAAACCTGCAAAAATACTACAGTCGATGGGTACACTGGGGTTAGGTCCTGTTTAGATGCAAAAATTTTTGCAAAAGAACAGTAGATTTTCCGTCACATCGAATCTTCGGACGCATACACGAAGCATTAAATATAGATAAAAATAAAACTAATTACACAGTTTAGACGAAATGGACGAGATGAATCTTTTAAACCTAATTAGACCATGATTTGACACTAATTGCTAAATAACAACGAAAGTGCTACAGTTATATTTTGCCAAAAATTTTGCCAACTAAACAAGGCCTTAGGGTCTGTTTGGTTTCAATGTGTTAAAGTTTAACTCTCATCACATCAATGTTTCCTCAAATGCATGGAGTACTAAATATAGACTAATTGCATGTATGTCAACATAGATTAGGAATAATTTACGAGACGAATCTATTAAGCCTAATTAGTCTAAGATTAAAAACTTTTTATCAAATAAGATAAAAGTGCAGTGTTTTGTTAAACTTTGACTACTCGAACCAACCCCCTTAGTCGTACACTCTGGGAGGGTGGGTGACGGGTGAAGAAGTACAGCAGCAGTAGTGATGGGTGTCAGTGGACGGCCAGCGGCGCATGCAGCTAGCTCTAGGCAGGTGGAAGTACAAGTAGTCTCTACAGGCAACCCGTGGAAAGCGACTTGGCAACCCGTGGAAAGCGACTTGGTCCTTGTTTAGATTGAATAAAATTTTAACGTGATGAATAGTACCATTTTCGTCTTATTTGGCAAATATTGTCCAATCATGGACCAACTAGGCTTAAAAGATTCATCTCGTGATTTCCAACTAAACTGTGTAATTAGTTATTTTTTTACCTACATTTAATACTCCATGCAAGCGGTTAAAAATTGATGTGATGGAGAGAGAGTGAAAAAACTTAAAACTTTGAGGCAAACTAAACCAGGCGTTGGATCAAATAGGGCCTCGTTTAGTTCGGTGAATTGGGAAAAAAAAATACTGTATCAGAATTCATGTAGCATTTCATTTGTATTTAGTAAAAAATATCCAAATTTTGACTAACTAGGTTTAAAATATTCATCTCACAAAGTACAACAAAACTGTGCAATTAGTTTTTGATTTCATCAACATTTAGTACTCCATGCATTTGCCGACATTTTGATGTGACAGGGAATCTTCTTTTTGCATAGTGAAATTTGGGGAGAATTGGGGAACTAATCTCACGGTCAAATTTAAGTGGTATTAGGTGCATGATTTGATGAGTACTACGTACGTACACGTACTACTCCTACCTCTCGTGTCCTGTACTGATAATAATATTGCTAACGCGTTGCATACTCCTTCCAAGGAAAGCCAACATGGCCATGGGCCCATGGCCCTTTGCATGCATCTCCACAACCAAATGCTGCAGCTGAGCCACCAAGGTTTCCGGCTATTCAATTCATGCCGTATCTGCGTACTCCGGACGCCAACCCAGCAGGACGATTCTGCGGCAAATAAACCGGTAGAAGCTGATTTGATACGAGACAAAGAATAATATAAGTTCAAGCGAACAGGTAGCTCTTCTGCCGTTACCACGTTCTAGCCTCCATTTCGATCGCACACATACAAGATACGAAGAGCCTGTTTAGTTGCCAACTTTACCCAAAAAAGTTTGCACAGTAACTATCACATCGAATCTTTGGATGCATGTATGGAGCATTAAATGTAGATAAAAAATAACTAATTGCACAGTTTGTCTGTAAATGTCGAGACGAATCTTTTGAGCCTAGTTAGTCTATGATTGGATAAATTTTGTCAAATAACAACGAAAAGTGCTACAGGAATTTTACCCAAACTTTTTCACAATCTAAACAGGCCCTAAGGTCTGTTATGTTTGTGACTACTTGCTCCATTATTTATTTTAGCTCCACTTCCAACTTTGTTAGCCAAACAAGATAGTTTCACGAACTTTGCTCTAGAAAAAAAAAATACAAGCCAACTCTAGGCTTTTTATGCAGCACCCAAAGGTATACTCCACAACCTTCACATTTTTTTAGATGTGCTTAATGATGGAGTTGGTAGAGCAGAGCTGATTTTGGTGAAGTAGAGTAGCCCTAAATAGACCCTAAGGTATGTGTGTTTTGAAAAGAACCTCCAGCTAAACTTTGGCTATAATTTGATTAATGTCTTCTATTATGCTTTTTTTTGTTCTTGTTTCATACACTACCTCAGTTCCAAAAGAACTTAGTAGATTCTAATGATTTCGATTTTGTCCTAAAAAATAATATCATTTAGTTAGGCCATGTACACTAAACCAGCAATGTAGCTCCTGAAAACTGAAAGAACCCCTAACTAGTAACTAGTAAGGACATCGATCTATGGTCATTTCACGTACCCCTATCCGAAAGTTCCGATCCGTTAGCAAAGTGGCCTCCTTGATTCTTTGAATATCACGTATAGTAACAAATTTTTGCTAATTAACTCAGGGTGTGTTTAGTTCGCGAAAATTTTTAGCTTTGGCTACTGTAGAACTTTCGTTTGTATTTGTTAATTAGTGTCCAATCATGAACTAATTAGGCTCAAAAGATTCGTCTCGTGGTTTTCTACCAAACTGTGTAATTAGTTTTTTTATCTAAATTTAATACTCTATGCATGTGTCTAAACATTCGATTCGATGTGACGGGAAATCTTAAATTTTTTTGAGAACTAAACGTGGCCTCACTCAAATCTGACTATAAGTGATGCGGCACGTAGGCACTAGGCAGCAGGGGTGAAAACGGTATGGATATTTTCCGACCGTATTCGAGACCGAATCCGTTTATAAGGGTTTTAATCCGTCCGTATCCAAATCCGGATATTTAACATCCGATACCGTATTCGTATCTGAATATTTAAATCACATATTTATGATGTCGATATCCAATTATATCATATCCGATATTTTTTATACTATCCGTATTCAAATCCGAATCCAAACATAAATATGAAACTAAATACGATATCAGTGATATCCATCCGTATCCTATCCGTTTTCATCCTAGTGACAGGCAGAGCTGCCGCCGCATCGTCTGACAAGCAAGGGCAGCGGCGGCTAGCAAGAGCATGCATCGCATTGCATGCGCGCTTCATCAATGTGGCCAGCCCTCCGCGTCCGCCTGCTAGGCATCGATCGATGTGCGGGACCCAGCAGCCAGTGAGGCTTCCACGGCTCCACCCACACCTCACTCCTCATCGGTAAGGTTGTGTTTAGATGGTGTAAAAGTTAGTATAAAGTTTTTGTAGCACTTTTCGTTGTTATTTGGTAAAATTTATCCAATCATGGACTAACTAGGCTCAAAAGATTCGTCTCGACATTTACAGACAAACTGTGCAATTAGTTATTTTTTTTACCTACATTTAATGCTCCATGCATGTGTCTAAAGATTCGATGTGACGGAGAATCTTATAAAATTTTTGGAAGTTTGAAGGGGTCTTGTAAAATTTCACTCGTGGCGTGGCGGTTCGGCTGGTCACCCGTACGTCTGATTGTCTGAATATGATTGCGTCCGTGCAAGCACGCACGGGCACGGGTACGGCGCGTCACTCATGGCGTGACGCTGTGTGCGGCCGGGCACTGGAGTATGATATCAAAGGCGTGGCGTGATGCTATGGTTAAGGGGGCCTTGTCTCTAGGATCGATAAGATTTGGTTCAAACCTTATAAACTACAGTCTACAAATATCAGTATCTACCGGTACATCATTTACTTTGAAAATATGAAGCACTCTCTCTAATCCACCAGTTTATAAGGCATTTCACATGAATCGAGAGACAAACTTTATAATCGTTGACCGGTAATTTGACGAATAACTTTTAACTGTTGTAATTCAAACTTAATACTATTAGATTTGTAATCAAATATATTGCCCAATAATCGTAAACTTACTCACTAACAATATGATATAAAATAAAGAAATGGTCAAAACATGATTCAGGAGACTGTGTCATATTTTACGACGTCTTATAAACTAGAACCACAGGGAATATTATTGACAGACTGAATAGTAGCTTCTTTTAGTTTTTGTAAGCTAAACTTACTGTTACTCATTAGAGGCTCTAAAGTGCTTAAAATGGGGGAGGAATGGGCCCATTGCAATCTATGACCCTGTTCACTTGAATTTGAACTTATCAGCTATGGTACAGTGCTTTTATCTCACAATAAATCAGCGAACAGTACTTTTTAGTCTAGCTTTTTAGCGAAGCGGACATGACCGTGCCACACCAACAAAAAGGGGAAACTCTTTGATAAATTTGGAGTAAATACCGTGTTGTAGAATTGTAATAGATGACACTTTGTAAGAGTCGCCAAATGCAAACCAAGCAAGGGCCATCACCAAAGATTTTCTTGGCTCTTGGGTCATCCTGCGACCCCGGCCTTAATCGGTGACGCTTCAGGAAGGGTCAATACTCAATAGACAGAGGCACCGTTTAGATTCCAAAAATTTTGTCAAAATTTTCAGATTCCCCGTCACATCGAATCTTTGAACGTATGCATGAAGCATTAAATATAGATAAAAAATAAAACTAATTACACAGTTTAGACGAAATGGACGAGACAAATCTTTTAAGCCTAATTAGATTATGATTGGACAATATTTGCCAAATAACAACGAAACTGCTACAGTAGTGTTTCGCCAAAAAATTTGCCAACTAAACAGCCTCTGAATGAAGCAAAATAAAAGGTGACTAGATGACCATCTGTGTGTCGTGGTTTCTACCGGTACTCCATTATCGATCGTCTTCCATCCACAAACGTCTGGCGTGTTTGTAGGGAAAAACCAAAGGCTCCCCTTATTTTGTCCCGTGCGTCCACCGGTGTAACGATGGCCGATAAGAGGCCATGGGGAACGACATGCAAAATTAACGTATGTATGAGCCAATTAAAGACGGCCACCACAGTTCGTTGGCGCACCATAAAGTGTTGCTGCACTCACTGCATGCTCATCGATACAGAACTGACGCTAAAAATTGAATTGCCTGTCGATGTTCTATTTTTTCAAGCTTAAGGGCATGTTTAGTTCGCGAAAATTTTTGCAAAAAAATCACTGTGACAGACTGTAGCATTTTCGTTGTTATTTAGTAATTAGTGTTCAATCCTGGACTAACTAGGCTTAAAAGATTCGTCTCGTGATTTACAGCTAAACTGTATAATTAGTTTTATTTTTTATCTACATTTAATGTTTCATACATGCGTCCAGAGATTGATATGACAGGAAATCTGAAATTTTTTAGGAAAATTTTTGGCAACGATTTGTTGAACCACGGGGGCCGGCCGTACTTGCCTCCGCTGGATCATGAGGCCCCGTACCATCTCCGCCCTTTTTCTCTAGCTGTCTCAACTGTCCTCGATTAGCAATTCAATGGCCGAAATTAAAGTAGGCTGTGTTCAGATCCGAAATATTTGGGGAAAATATTTCTGTATCATTTTCGTTGTTATTTGGCAAAATTTATCTAACCATAAATTAATTAGGCTTAAAAGATTCATCTCGACCTTTACAGACAAACTGTACAATTAGTTATTTTTTTACCTACATTTAATACTCTATGCATGCGTCCAAAGATTCGATGTGATGGATGATAGAGGAAATATTTTGATAAGTGAACGGGCCTAAGGGAGACATCCAATCGTATCGTAGTAGTTATGCGAGGGAGGGAGACATCCAATCTTATCGTAGTACTACGCCATGTCGCCTGGTGTGTCAGGAGTTAAAGTTTAACTCCGATCACATTAATGTTTTCTAAAATACATGGAGTACTAAATGTAGACTAATTACATGCAAGTCGACACAGGCTGTGTTTAGATCTAAATTTTGGAGTGTCAAAATACACTGTAGTATTTCGTTTGTATTTGGTAATAATTGTCCAACCATTGACTAATTAGACTCAAAACGTTCGTCTCGCAAAGTACAACCAAACTGTGCAATTAGTTTTTTATTTTATCCACATTTAGTACTCCATACATGTATCGTAAGTTTGATGTGACGGGGAATCTTTTTTTTTGCATAGTGCACTTTTTCAATGGATCTAAACAGGGCCACAGATTAGGAGTAATTTACGAGACGAATCTATTAAGCCTAATTAGTTCAAAATTAGATTTTTTTATCAAATAAAACGAAATGCTACAGTATTTGTTAAACTTTAACTCCTCTAACCAAACACCCCCTCAGTATGTGTTCTTTTCCCCTCCAAAACATTATTACAACGGGTATTCTTGGTTCTAAAGAAAAAAACATTACCACCTGTACACTTTCAGCTCATATCTGTGGTCGATTTTTTTTTTAACTCAAGTGCATGTAAATCTAAAAAAAAGAGGAAAACTAAGTGCATGTAGTATGCTGTTTCTTCACGATCAAAAAATGTGAAGCTATCGAGCTTATATAATTTCGAAGAGACTTTCTAAATCTCACACTCTACATCATTATTTAGAGAGACATTTGCATAAAAATCATTTTATATATATCTTTTCACTCTCCAACAGTTTTTTCTATTTCTCATGCGCACTCGAGAGTGCCATTCTCGTCTTCTATTTTTAGATAGCGAAAAATCCGGAATAGAAGATGAGTATATTTGGATGACCATTTAGAGAAGCTGTTGAAGGGTAGTTTTTCACCAAAATCTCTATTCCTAGCATCTAGAAAGGATATGGAGAGTCTCTTGAAAATACTCTTATATGATGTTATTTATATTATTTTCTTTGAGCATCTTAATGATCTCAAATGCAACGACTCAAAACTATAAATTTATAGATCCATCGAGAGCTATAAGTTTCATATAGAAAATATCTCCATTTGATACCATATAAGAAAGATATGATTTTTCCAAGGCGACAAGAGCTTATACGCGACTAATATACTGCTGAAATTTTATTTAATTTTTTTAGCATCTTAACGATCTCAAATGTAAAAACTCAAAACTATAAATTTGTAGATCCCATCGAGAGCTACAACTTTCATATAGAAAGTATCTCCATTTGACACCATATAAGAAAGAGATGATTTTTCCAAGGCGAGAAGCTATTGTACGCGATTAATATACTGTTGAAATATTGTTTAAATTTTTTGAGCATTTTAACGACCTTAAATGAAAAAACTCAAAACTTAAAAGTTGTAGATCTCGTTGAGTGCTATAATTTTATTTTAGAAAGCATCTCCAATTGACACCATATAAGAAAGATACGATTTTTCCAAAGCGACGAGCGATTGTACGCGATTATATACTGCTGAAATTTTGTTTAATTTTTTGAGCATCTTAACGACCTCAAATAAAAAAACTTAAAACTAAAAAGTTGTAGATCTCGTCAAGAGCTATAATTTTCATGTAAAGATTATCTTCAGCCGAGATCATACGAAGAAGATACAATTTTTCTAATTTATGTCTTGTCACGCCAGTTTGGGTGGCGCGACGAGTTTTTTTCACGTGGAAATCGTTGTCTACCGTGATAGATCGTGCCACGCCGACGCCTGTGGTGCGGCAACGTGTTTTTGGCCACGCTAGGCCTTAGGCACCACAAAAAGGGTTAGATTTAAAAATAAAAAAAAACATCACTAAGAATTTGTTTTTAAAAAAGGTTTATATATATATATATATATATATATATATATATATATATATATATATATATATATATATATATATATATATATATATATATATATATATATATATATATATATAATCTATACGTACTACTTGTGATAAGCTCTACGCCTCTACTGACAAAAAGAAAAAAAAACAGATTGCTTGCGGGAAGGCCCGGTTTTTTCTTCCCCCGTCTGGTAGGTATTTTGAGTTGTGAGCAGGCAGTTCGTCATTTGAATTGAGCCCTTGCATCACGGTTGTTGATCCAGATTTTCAGTCGTCCACCCCAAGCATGACTCTGAGCGGTAATCTCTGGATAATACTCCTACTAATTATCACTACTGTAAAAAAAAAAGGAACAAGATGCTGGGCCCACCAAGGAGAAGGCCGAGTCAATCCATACGGCATGAAGCGATCGCCATAGCGACGAGGAGTGGCGCCACCGCCAATAAATAGGCGCCCGGGTCATCGGCCAACCCCCATCGCCCCCTGCTCATCTGGCTGCACTCCAGTGAGATCAGATAGATCACTAGTAGCCCCGTGGCTTCGCATCTGATCTGAGTCCCAGCCGATCCTTGAGCCTCCCACTCCCAGAGTAGTACAGGGTACAGGAAGAAGCAGAGGAGATCGACACCTGCTGATCGAGATGGCCGGAGGCGGCGACCACAACTCCCAGACGAACGGAGGTCACGACCAGAGGGCCATGGAGGAGGGCCGGAAGGAGGAGTACGCTGAGCAGGGCTGCGCCGCCATGGTCGTCTCCGTCCCATTCATCCAGAAGGTACGGTCAACAGAGATAAGGCACCGAAATCTTATCTGCTAAAGCCTTGTACTCCGTGTTCCTCGGTTCTTCCCCCGGCCCGGCCGCTACTAATTACTCCCCCCGCTCCCCAATATCAACATTCATCGTGTCTCAGTCAAATTATCCTTCGTTTTCGACCCGGATCTTGACTTTTCCGGTTTGTGCAGCACTGCATTTCATTTCATTTCATTTCGTCTTTATTACAATAGGGGTGTGTTTAAAAATAAGGTGGGTTTTTATCTGAAGATCCTACCTTACCGGTAACTAAACGTCGTTTCCTAGTTCAGGTTAGATGGATATGATGTCGGTGTGCATGCATGGCCTAATGCCTGTCCTCGCCTTGTCTGCATCTCATCTCATGTCATGACAAAACTAAGCTCACGTCCATCGCAACTGTGCCCGGCGAGCGACGTTAGATCACACATATATACTCACATACATAACAGAAGAAAACAAGATTTTGGATCATTAATTAATATAAATAATCGTCGGTGGTGATGGCGGCAGATCATCGCGGAGATGTTGGGCACCTACTTCCTGATGTTCGCGGGGTGCGGCGCGGTGACGATCAACGCGAGCAAGAACGGGCAGATCACGTTCCCGGGGGTGGCCATCGTGTGGGGGCTGGCGGTGATGGTGATGGTGTACGCGGTCGGCCACATCTCCGGCGCGCACTTCAACCCGGCCGTCACCTTCGCGTTCGCCACCAGCGGGCGGTTCCCGTGGCGGCAGCTCCCGGCCTACGTGCTGGCGCAGATGCTGGGCGCCGTGCTCGCGTCGGGCACGCTGCGGCTCATGTTCGGCGGGCGGCACGAGCACTTCCCGGGGACGCTCCCCACGGGGTCCGAGGTGCAGTCGCTCGTCATCGAGATCATCATCACGTTTTACCTCATGTTCGTCATCTCCGGCGTCGCCACAGACAACAGAGCGGTAAGGAGCAGGGAGATGCATGATGCGATCGTCTTTTGTTTTTGATTTTTTTTCCCTTAATTTTCATGCAACTGATCGATCAACTGTGTGCGTATATATCTGCAGATCGGGGAGCTGGCAGGGCTGGCCGTGGGCGCAACCATCCTGCTTAACGTGCTCATTGCCGGGTAACTACGTACTACTCTTCATGACGTACTATGTACATGGCCTCAAATACATATTTTCTATACAAATATTGAGTAGCAGTAGTAATTAGTAGGGCTTTTGCATGAACTAGCAGCTGCATGACATCAGCCAGGTTGTCACAGGAATAACTTTAAGGCTTTGTTTAATTGGTGGAAAGTTAGAATTTTTCTAACTGTAGCACTTTCGTTTGTATTTAACAATTAGCGTCCAATTATAGACTAATTATGTTTAAATGATTTATAATTAAACTGTATAATTAGTTATTTTTTATCTATATTTAATGCTTCATGCATGTGTGCAAAAGTTGATGTGACGGAGAGAGTAAAAAATTTTAACTTTAGCCTTATCTTAACAAGGCATAAGCTTTTTTAACTTTTCACACTGCGTGCACAAAGTGACAAAACTATCGACCAGACAGTGTGTTTTCCCAGGGTGTGTTCACTTCGCGAAAAGTAGCTGAAAAGTTACTGTAGCATCTTTCGTTGTTATTTGGCAAAATTTATCCAATTATGGACTAACTAGGCTCAAAAGATTCGTCCCGACATTTACAGACAAACTATGTAATTAGTTATCTTTTTTACCTACGTTTAATGCTCCATGCATGCGTCGAAAGATTTGATGTGATGTGTGTAAGAGGAAATATTTTGGGTTGGAGGGAGGAAGTGAACGCGGCCCAAGTCAAAAAAAAAAAACCAAAAGAGAGAATAGAATAGAATATATAGTAGGGCTTTAATTTGTTGTGGGTGTCTCTGTCGGTAGCAGGGTTTTATGGAGCCATAAAGACCGTCATGTGAGTAGTCATGGCGTATTAGCAGGAGCAGCTAGCAAGCTTTGAGTGTGGTTGGTGAAATACCAGTGCAATGCCATTAATGTGAACGTAATACCACTCCTGTCCTGCTGGGCTCCTAGTCTGTCTTGAGTGGTAGGCCGCGTACAGTATGTGTGCAGATGCAAATGCACTCTAGCCCTATTTAGATCCCAAATATTTCCCCAAATTCTACTATGCAAAAAGACATTCCCCGTCACATCAAAATGCCGGCACATACATGGAGTACTAAATATAGATGAAATCAAAAACTAATTACACAGTTTTGTTGTACTTTGCGAGACGAACGTTTTGAGTCTAATTAGTCAATGTTTAGATAATTTTTACCAAATAAAAACAAAATGCTACAGTGCCGCACAATGTTCTACAGTGCTTTGGCGGCGCCAAATCTGGCCAACTAAACACGGCCCTGGCCTCGTTCACTTCTCATCCCAACCCAAAATATTTCATCTTCTATCTATCACATCAAATCTTTCGACGCATGCATGGAGCATTAAATGTAGGTAAAAAAAATAACTAATTGCATAGTTTGACTGTAAAATGTCGGTACGAATCTTTTGAGCCTAGTTAGTCCATGTTTGAATAAATTTTGTCAAATAACAACGAAAGATGTTACAGTAACTTTTCACCTACTTTTCGCGAATTGAACACACCTTCTCTTGTGAACACTGACCTGCCCAATAGACTCAGCCGCTTCTGACTTGTGTGCAAAGAGTAGTAGCACTAGTTTAGCATCCTATTCCTATCATATAGGGTTTAAAACTGAGTAAGTACTACTTAATTCACTATTAAGCGTTTTTTTACTACTACTAGTACAATATTTTTTACTTGTTATTAGGTCCTGTTTAGTTGTGAAAAATTTTGAGAAAAAATGCATGTAACACTTTCGTTGTTATTTAGCAAAATTTGTCTAACCATGGACTAACTAGGCTCAAAAGATTCGTCTCGACATTTACCGACAAACTGTGCAATTAGTTATTTGTTTTACCTACATTTAATGCTCCATGCATACGTCCAAAGATTCGAGGTGACAGTTACTATGCAAAAAATTTTGGCACTTTTTGGCCATTGGCCATCTAAACAAGCCTTAGTAACAATAATTTTAAACTGATTAAATTTGGAAATGAACTCGTACTTGTACCGCTCTTTTCTTTTCTGATGACTGGTTGACTTTCAACCTTCCTATGGTGGAAAAGAACGAAGACAAGAACAAGAAACAAACAAAAGCTTTTGTTGACGGACCTATGTTGTTGTGTTGTGCTAACAGGCCCGTCTCTGGCGCGTCGATGAACCCGGCCCGGAGCGTGGGCCCTGCGCTGGTGAGCGGGGAGTACCGGTCCATCTGGGTGTACGTGGTGGGCCCCGTGGTGGGGGCCGTGGCTGGGGCGTGGGCCTACAACCTGATCCGCTTCACCAACAAGCCCCTCCGCGAGATCACCAAGAGCACCTCCTTCCTCAAGAGCATGAACAGGATGAACTCCGCCTCCGCCTGATCCACCACCAGCATCCATGGCCATGGCCGGCGTGTCCTGTGGAGGGCTACTCTGCAACTGCTAGTAATTTTTTAGTCTACACCTATTCACCTGTGTGTCCGTGTGTGAGAGTATATACGATTCCTGAGTTCGTGTGTGTGTGGATGGCTGGAAAACATATGGAAAGGGTACATAGCTACGACGTACTGTGGTTTGTTGGAGCATTCATGTCGATGTGGCACAACCATGCATGTGAGGGAAGAGGACGACTGCTAGCTACGTACTATGTCTTCGATTCCGGGCAACTCTAACTATAGTTGGTCTACCCCGTGAATGTGCTTAATTATAAGCAATTGCTGCATTGTCATGTACGCCGCCTATTTTGTTAACTCAACTTATGTGTTGCTGAGATATGCATCCCTCTCCTTAGCCTCTTTGTTGTCTCTTATGTTTATGTTGGCTTAGATTGTGTTGCGTAAGGTATAATGCAGGCTAAGGTGATATAGGCAACCAATCCGACCTGTATCTTCTTCGAGGCTGCAAAGAATGATCATATCAGGGTAGCTTTATTATCTCTAAACTAAAATTATGTAGAGACCAACATTACCTCGAATCCCTCCCAAGAAAAGAAAACTTTCTGGACTATTATTCATGGAGCGGCGGGATTATCTTGCGATGTTGAGTGGCAAGTCTTCACTTAGATCGCCGTCGTCAGGTAAGACCTCGATGGGGATCTCACGGTAAACGATATTTATATATATATAAAACATTGGCCGCTGGCGGGTTGGTAACGTGTTTGTACAAAGCACAAAGGAAAGCTATGTTCAGCAGCCTCAGTGCCTGTTCTAGAACTCAGAACCAAAGCACCATTACTTGAAGCTTCCCTTGCTGCTTGCTTCAGTTATCAGCAAACAGTTGATGAGTACATTTAGTAAAGCAACTTGAACGTACAATAATCAAACCAATTATCAACAAAAGCAACGAAAGTGTATCGGTGGTTTTATGGAGGACATAATCACACAATAACTTCGCCAGGAAACATGAGGAACTAAACTTTTTTATTGCGTTAATAACCGTGTCCTGATTGACAGCAGACAGTAACTGACAATATTTCGCAGTCAAGAAGATGCCAATATTTTTTTTGTTTCACATGCCATTTGAACATGTCACTAAAAATCTAGTGCATCACTCCATAACATTTCAGTTCTCAAGGGTGATAACAGAGGGGCAGCAGAATAATCAAACTTAGCAAACTGATTTCTCACAAGCATATTATTGAACACATTATGTGCATGAAATAAATCAGCCCCTAAACTTAAATCTGTCAGACCACAAGTTGTCCAAACTTCTTATATATACTTCATCAATTAGTTTACTAGCTAGCCGGGCCGGTCCTGAATTTTTAGGGGCTCAGGGCGAAACAAAATTTTAGGGCCCTTATGTACATATGAACCACGAAACTCTTTTGGTTATTTGAGAAAAAAAAACACATGAACGACGTCGTAGCCACTGTGACGCACGACTTCAGCAAGGAGATGTTGCGATGGAAGCGTATGTTTCAAGTGTTTCAGACGTTTCAGAGGGCAATTTCATATGGATGTTGCAAAAGTAGATCATGGATGTTGCATATATTGCAAGTGTTTTAGAGGTATATTGCAATTGTTTCATATGGATGTTGCAAAAGTAGATCAGGGATGTTGCACATATTGCAAGTGTTTCAGATGCATGTTGCAAGTGTTTCGGAGGTGTTGTTCAAAATGTTTCATTTGTTCCAGACGTATGTTGCAAGCATTCTAATATGGATGTTGCACATGTTTCACATATATGTTGCAAGAATATGTTCCAAATGTTTCAGTTGTTTCAGTCTTATGTTGCAGTACATGTTTTCATGGTCGCAAGTGTCAAGTGTTTAATCTGATGTTGCATATGTTTCACACATATGTTGCAAGTGTATGTTTTAAATATTTCATTCGTTTCATAGGATGTTACATTTTGGCTTTCCGCCGGGAAAAAGGTTAAGAACCCCTCACAAATGAAATCCTTGATTGGGGGCAGACACAATCACCAAATTCCCTCACCAGTCACCAAATCACCAACCGTCTAGGTGACGACAATCACCAAGAGTAACAAGAAATCCACAATTACAATCACCACCTAGTGCCACCAAACATGCAACCTCAAATGCACGTACTAGGGTTTCTCTCAAATCCTCTCAAGAATGAGCATCACGCTTGGAGAAGGAGAGGAGAGGGAGGAGATGCTCTTGAAGCTCTCAAGATCAATCACTAGAGCTCGATCTCTCACTTGAATGGAGCACATATGTTTGGGAGTGATAGAGGAGGAAGAGAGAGCTGGTTCTCTGTTCCTGGTTCATATGTAGGATGCAAGAATGGGGAATGGAACCCGGGAGAGGAAAGGAAGGGAGAAGGCTACCCTTATCCCTTCGGTCAGGCCCCAACGGCTACAGAGCCACTGCAATGGGCAGAAAGCTGCAGCAACGGCGCAGGCCCAGGCTCGGCCCCACGTGGGACCCAGGACTCCGTATGTGCGCACGGCCATTTCAATACGGCGTGGGCCCCACAGCAGGAGCGGCACCCCTTCTCAACGTCGACGCGCGAGCAGCGAGCGCTCCCTTAGCCAGTCGCGGGCTTCCACGCGGCACGGCACAAGCGGCAGCGGCTTCCCAGGCGCTTGGCCACCGCACTCACCGTTCACACAAGCGTATGCGCCTCCTTTCCACTGTTGCATGGACCCCAAGTCAGAAATAGGCAGCGGCGCTACTCGGCTTCTACATGCCTACTCCCTCCGTCCAATAAATAAGTGAACGTTTTTTACTTCTACACTCTATGCTTGACTATTTGTCTTATTTAAATTTTTTTTATAAATAATAAAATAAATAAATCATTATGAAAATATCTCTAATGATTGAATAAGTCGTAACAAAACAAATAATATTTATTAAAAAAAATTAAATAAGACGAACGGTCAAATAAGAAGTGTAGAAGTAAAAAACGTACACTTATTTGTGGGACGGAGGGAGTACATGCAGAGCAGCCGGCCGCCAACAGGTGCTCCTGGGACTGCGCAAACCAGCAGCCCAGCTAGTACCACCAGCAGGCCAATGCAACCACAACCATAGCAGAGCCAGCCCAATAAAGCAACAGCTGCAGCATCTCCTTCCAACTCCTTCCAACTGCTTTCAACTCCTTTCAACTGGACAGCAGTGCACCTTCCATGAATTTCCAGCACCACTTTTCAAGCCTTTTCAAAATGCTAACTTCACCAAAATATTCCAAAATAAATTGGACACTTAAGTTAGCTTTTCATAAATATTTTTCCACGGCTTTCTCATGCATCTCACCACGTCACTAAGTACTAAGTATATGCAAATGAGACTCATACTTTGTGGCACTAGATGACCATTGTAATTAAAGACTTCCTCTCTTTATAGTACGGTTATCTATCCTAAATTCATTCACACCCTCTATGGTGTCTTGAGTGACAAAACAAAATGGCTCTATCAAATATAACTTTGCCTTAAGCCCATTTTGTTTTTATCTTTCTTCTTTTTCAAGTTTGGAGCACTTTATCTTCATTTTGGCCATCACCTCCACCATGACCATCATCGAGCTCCATCACTTGGTGTGCACCAACCTATCTTTGCATTTCACTCATGACAAAGGTTAGTACACTTAGGTTTCATCAATTATCCAAAACCAAACTAGGGCTTTCAATAGGGTATGCTACGGGGGCGAGGCGAGTCATTTGGATGCGTGGGCGGTGCGACAGGGTAGGTGTGCATGTGGGGCAGGAATAAAAATCAGCATTAGCTCACGGGGGCAGGCTACACAGGCGTCCTGTCCGAACATTCGGGCGCTAGCATAGCCTATTGGGGGTGGTTTGAGGGGCTTTGGATATTAGTGCATACCTAGTTCATATGAAGCTATGTACGTCTTATTGGAGTCTCACTCTGACTTGGCCGCCTGCCACGGTGCCACCGTTGAGTTGGGTGATCATGTCGCAATTGTTGTGTTGTGTTCTAGATTTGCGATTTGGTTCCGAGATGAGAAGTTGCAGTCGCAGAGTCGACAAACAAATCGCGAACGCCAATCCGCTAGGCTATCGTGGGCCTTAACGAGCCAACTAAGCCATATACTGATACAACTACGTACTGATAACTATATACCTCGGGTGGGGCCCATGGGATGGGGGTCTAGGGCGGCCGCCCCGCTTGCCCGCCCTCAGGGCCGGCGGTGCTAGCTAGATCACTGTTGATGGTAGTTAACAACCATTATAAACCGTTAAAGAAACATGTATAAGGGCACAAATAAGATCACCAACAAAGGTTTAGAGTTTAAACTAACAAATTTCATAAGTTTTGGTGAATCTGTGATTTCTGCAGGGTTTAACCAGAAAACTGTCAAGGCGGACCTACATGTCAGAGTTAATAACGTAATTCCGCCGTGAAACCTACGTGGGAAGGTTCTAGAGGACTTCAGAGGACACCACACCGAGGTAGAGATGCAGAGGCTGCCACCTGCAAGCCGCCCGGCCCCTGGGGTCCACCCGTCAGCCCCTCGTTGCTATGTTAGTTTTCCACTGCCTCCTATGATGCATCTCCACCGTTCCTTATGTCAGTTTGATCCAAGGGCTCACGTTGCAAGCTTAGGGCTATATAACCAGGCCCTGCCCCCCTGAGGCATCAAGTCATTTGAGAAGACAAAAACCTTAATCTTCCTCAGAGCTCCACCATATTCTAGGGTATAGCTAGTTAGGCTAGGTCTAGAGGGAGGCAAGCAGGTTTCGCTTGGATTCCCGATATTATCAAGAGCGTGGTTTGGTATAATTCTTGTACCCCTCTCTCATTGTATCTCTATTACTTTTATATGCTTGCTACTGACAATATTAGTATTCATCTTATTCATGTTCTTAGTTGCAATGTTTATCGTCTACTTTGATTATATACTTAGTATAGCTAGTTTATCATTATGTTTATGCATAAGTTCGTATAGCACTTACTCTAAAGTACACGGGGTGGGTGGTCGACGTTATGTAAGCGTGGTGCTTATATATTGTTTACCTGCGAATACACTCTATATTCCGAGTCATGTGGTAGATCGCAGATGTGACACTCCTGTTGAGCCCTTTGTAGTCTACTCCCTAAATATAGGCCATAGAAGTAGGATCCGGTTACGAAGGAAGAACGAGCTCTGTTCTTAATCTTTCCTATGTAATACCCCTTATGTGTAGATATGAATATGATCTTAGCCATGACTACTAGGTGTAATTGCACTAATCAATGTATGCTTTGACTTATAATTAAGAATGACTTAGGAATTATTCCTCTAATATTCTATCTGACCATGCTAATGTCATAGAATGGAGTGCTCTGAGTGATTTATCATTAATCAATATATATATACCCCCATTGTGAGTAGATTATTAGTTGTGGTTTATTTCTCCAGCAATACTATAAGTTATCAATACATGTCCATGCTAGACCTTCCCTGTGGTAAAATATAAATAACGATACCTGAAATACTCTTGGGTGAAGTGCTACAATGGTATAATTATCTATGCACTTGCAGATTCCTTTTTATTCATATCTTTATATTCTAATCACATAAAATGATAAAGAACTACTTGGCGTTATTCTAGTAGTAATGCTAGATAGTACCAACAAACATCTCTGCCACGATCATTAGAGATGACAACCTAGTATAAGTAATGCTAGGAGATGTAGGTATATAATAGGTGGCTACTAAAATAAGTGACAAGTTAATAAATACCAACAGACACCAATCCCTATCATCTCCAAGCCAATATATCAAATAACACACATATCCCTTCCATGCCAACATATCCATACAAGCAACCACTTGATATATATATATATATATATATATATATATATATATATATATATATATATATATATATATATATATATATATATATATATATATATAAAGAAGTAGCAAGCAAGGTGGTGATTTAATCAATACATATGACAAGCGAAATATTGAATCAAGAAAAGACACTAATATTTATGTGGAAATCCCATGTAGAAAAAAAAACACGGGAATGACGAGACAAATCCACTATGAGATTAAACAAGTACAAGAGGTGAGAGCCAACAAAAGAGGGGAGGCTCCAAATCCTCACAAATGTCTCTTTTTATATTATTAATAAATTTGGTGGATCAAATTCCCTCTCTCAATCTCCTTAACCCTAGCTCTCTCTATTTCTCCGTTTCTCCCAAGAAGCAAATGAGCTTTCTTTTTAGAGGAGAGCATGGCAGCTCCTTTGGGCTGGTTTGTGCTATTTGGTGAAGAGTCTTCTTGTTTGTGAGCACAGATAAACCCAAAGGGCAATAATTGGAGCTGGTCATCACATCAAAAGGACTCGTATAACCACTAACACAGCAACAACAAAAAGTATCGAACCTTTTTTGCGATTAAAAAAAGTATCAAAACTTAATTGGAGGATTAACTACGTGGGCAAAATACACAAATTTTGGTACTCAGAGAAAATCATTTTGCAGTTACTAGTTCAAAGAAGGTTATGCTATTTGATTGCAATGGAAAGCTGAGGGAAAAACACCAACATCTAGAGAAACAACTTACACATTTACAACACAATCGAAGTGCTCATATGTGCACAATTATTATTAAGGGTATGTTTGGCATAACTTCTTATAAGCTGCTTGTGGTCAAAATAAACGGAAATGTTGGGGTCAGGGCGTCCGATCGTCCGAACTCCCCTATTGTCGTGGGCCGTGATGGTACAAACGGCTCAACTATCTCGGATGCCTCCTCCGATCGGCTGTTTGATAAAAAACGTTCGCCTATTTTCTTCACTCATAGGTTTCCAAAAACGTCATTCTTCAATCCCCACTCATCGTCGAATTCCAATTCCGCGCTCCACCGTGACCGCGCTTCCGCGGCTGCGGCCTCTCGACCATAACTGGTCGGCCGCCATCCTCCATCTCCACCTTACCTAAGCGTCGCCGGCCTCCTTCCTTTCTCTCCACCGCAGTTCACCGACTATCATGCGACTTCAGTTCGTCGCGCTCGCTCGACCGCTTTTGTCCCTCTCTGACGGCACTCGGACCAAGAGCGGCAACTAATCAGCCTCCGCCTCTCTTCCTCTCCACAGAGCTCGGTCTGCATCCTCCCTCGGCAATGGCATCCAGCGATGCAGATGAGATTGGGCAGGGGGCAGCACCGCCTGCCTCTGCTGGCGCTAGTGGTGCTGTTGCGTGCCTCAGGTCGGTCCCCGCCGAGCCAAGGGCACCCACAAAGCGCGACTCCTGCTGATGGTGCTCGCGCGCTGCTGCTTGGTGCCGACTCCCACTCAGAGGCTGGAATCAACCGGCCCTGGCCTCTCCCTCTCCCTATGTTGCAAATGTATGTTTCAAGTGTTTCAGATGTTATCAGAAATATGTTGCAAGTATTTTATATGGATATTACAAAAGTAGATCGGGATGTTGCATATGTTTGCAAGTGTTTCAGAGGCATGTTGCAAGTGTTTGTTCAAAATGTTTCATCTATTTCAGATGTATGTTGCAAGCGTTTTTATATGGATGTTGCACATGTTTCACACATACGTTGCAAGAGGATGTTCGAAATGTTTCAGGTGTTTAAGTCTTATGTTGCAATAAGAAATGTTTCAGGTGTTTAAGTCTTATGTTGCAATAAGTGTTTTCATATTGCAATTTGTAAGTGTTTTATCTGGATGTTGCATATGTTTCACGGATATGTTGCAAGTGTATATTCTAAATGTTTCATCTGGTTTAGATTTATGTTGTATTCAAGTGTTTCATGTGGTAAGTGTTTCGTATTTTAGAGGTATGCTCAGAGAGTCATGGGGCACGACCCAAGCGCTAGGGGAAGTGAGTGGGGGCCGGCACATGGGGCGCACGGCGCACCTGGGGTCGTCCTATCATTCGGGCTCCCGGGTCCCGTCCGCACGGAGAGAGGAGGGGGTCAGGGGGAAGGAGTGGCGGGCGCAGCCAGGGTGCATGTGCGGGGCAGGGTGAGACGGACATGAGCAGGGTACGCGTGTGAGGCAGACGGGGGACGGACGTACGCATGCAGCAGCGATATGGTGTAGTGGCAGGCGCAGCCAGGCGGGTGGGCTGGGATAGCATTATGCGCAGGGACATGCTCATCTGCTCCGGACGTCCGGGCGCTAGTAACTCCCCAAAATAAGGCCCTGTTCGCTTGAACTTATGAGCCATGGTACAATATTTTTCTCTCACAACAAATCAGCGAACCATACTTTTCAGTTTGGCTTTTCAGCCAAACGAACAGGTAAACCGAAAATTAATAGGCAGCTAAGGCATCCCTATTGTTGTGGTCAGACTGTCCCTTCCTTTTTCTAATCCGACTAATAAATGCCAGAGCTCCTACCGAACTGAAATTAACTGTCTGTAGCTTATTTGACGCGCTTATCCCCACCGCTTTAATTTTATACTAAAATACAAAAGCTGAATTAGACCCACTTATTTTGATCGTATTTTTACTGCATTTGTGTAGTTTCTCTGAGAAGCGTTGCATTTCCCTGAGAAGTTGTACCAGGTCTTGTTTTATTTAAACAAAATACTAGTACATTTTAGTTTGCATCTTTCCATCTAGAAGAGCACTTGATGTTTCAATATTTCTGTGAACGATTTTTAAAGTAGACTCTTCATGGCAATATGCCAGAACTTTCCTAGTTCCAAATCTGTACGACGTAGGCACAGTGTACAAAAAGGTGGAACATGAGCAATACTGCATGCACACAACTGCGCTTGTAAACAATGTAAATATAAAGAAGACAACAACAACAACAACAAATCGTTTTAGTCCCAAGTAAGTTAAGGTAGGCTAGAGTTGAAACCCAACATGAGCCCATAGTCGCGGTTCAAGCACAATATAAATATAAAGAAGACCGAAAAAAAATATTGTACTGTCTCCAAGACCTGCATATATGGAACAAATATTTCTGGCCTACATTTCTCAAGTGGACTGTTCTAATGATATACTCCATGTGTAAGTCATTCTAACTTTTCTACATGCAAAGTAACAGAATAAGGAGGTAGCCGAAATATTGCTGATGTTGAGACAGTACTGTGATCAATTGCCATGGGCTGTGGACGATATCTTGAATGACAGTTGACAATCGAGAGGAGACATCAAATAATTGCATTGCAAGCATGAAACCCAATATTTGCCTATGGGCCGGTTTAGTTGCGAAAATTTTGGCAAAATGACATTGTAGTACTTTTTGTTGTTATTTGACAAATAGTGTCAAATTATGGTCTAATTAGGCTTAAAAGATTCATTTCGTTCATTTCGTCTAAACTGTGTAATTAGTTTTATTTTTTTATCTATATTTAATGCTTCATGCATGCGTCCAAAGATTCGATGTGACGAAAAATCTTGAAAATTTTAGCAAAATGAAGTGAAATTAAACAGGGCCTATGTACAACTAAAACATCAGGCCCAAAAAAATGCCGACACCAATACACCATCGACCTACCTGGCTAGCTATTCTCGATGCAGAAGTTCACAGCTTCACAGAAAAGGAGCTCGAAGATGGGAGGTAACCACTGTCCTTGCTGCTGTGGGGCAAGACCGAAGGATCGCTTGAAGGCGTTCCAGACCAATTTGTTTGGCTGTTATTTACTGAGTTCTGGGACCAATTTGTTTGGCTGTTATTTATTGAGTGCTGGGATTGAGCGATGTTGAGTTGTAGATCTTCACTTAGATCATCGTCAGCAGGTACAGTCTCGATGGGGATCTCGCCACGAAGCATCTTCACCACTGAAGACATTCTTGGCCGCTGGGTTGGTTGTGCGCTTGTACAGAGGAGAGCTACATTCAGCAGCCTCAGCGCCTGTTCTTGGGAGTAGTCAGAACCGAGACGCTGGTCCACCATTTCCAGCAGCTTCCCTTGCTGCTTCAATCTTTCAGCCTACGGTTTACAAACAAATTTAGTAAGGCGATTACTTGAACACTACACCATCAGTCCAACTATCAACAAAAGCAACGCATCTTCAACAGTGGCTTTATGGAAGATAATTCTAAATAACTTTGCCAAGTACGATGAATTAAACATTATTGTGTTAATTTTCAATATTGTACCTTGAATGAGAAAAAGGAAAGAAAGGATATCTAAATATAATACCCAATCAAGAAGATGCAGATATTCTTCATTTGACATGCTATTCGTATTGCTCATTCCACTAACAATCTCTAGAGCCACCACTCCATAACTGTAGATGTCCGCTTTACGTGTCAAGCAACCTCTTGTGGCATATTCAGGAGCCATATAACCACTAAAATAACAAACACCACAAAATAGGATCAGACATAGGAAGCATTAACTTCACATGCTAAGTACATGAACTTTCATTATGCAGAAGAAATTGTTATACAGTTGTAGTAGCAACTCCTTTAGAAGGTTAAGCAATTTGACTGCAATAGATAATTAAAGAATCATCAGCAACTAGAGAAAATAGCTTACACAGTTCCAGCGATCCGAGTGCTCACACGTCCACATTCATCATTCAGTTTAGCCAAGCCAAAATCTGATATTTTAGGTTGCATCTTTTCATCAAGAAGAATATTTGATGGCTTAATGTCTCTGTGGACGATTTTTAATGTAGACTCTTCATGGAGATAGACCAGGCCTTTTGCAGTTCCAAGGCAGATGTTGTACCTTGTTGGCCAATCCAATTTTAACTGATGTTCAGTGCGGCCTAAGAAATATCTTATTATTAGAACAGAATGTACTTGCTAGCTTTTGAGTGTCGTACAAATTAAGACAATTTCATTCCAGAGAAGGAAGTACAACTTCAGAAATTTATGAAGGCTTACCAAAAAGTGCACGGCCAAGACTATTATTCTCCAAGAATTCATATATAAGAAGGAGCTGATCCCCATCAATACAATAACCAAAGAGCCTCACAAGATTTGGATGCCTTAGAGCAGATATTATTCCCATCTCATTTAAAAACTCGCGGTTTCCTTGGCTCGACTTTGAAGACAGCTTTTTAACTGCAACTATGGTACCATTTGCTAGTGTGCCCTGAAGACAAAGTGTATTAATAATATGTGGAATAATTACATAAATGCTAACCAAGGAGAGGAAACAAAAAGGAACTAAAATGCTTGTTTTGCAGCTAGGCTTGATCCCCCTTAACGATTACTTCCTAGATCTGTTTATTGGAACCTTGACCCCTTGTGTGTGCCATGATGAGTTGTTTGCCCTCAACAAGTAACAAATGGTCCATCCTTTTGTTTTTTAATGGCCGTCCTTTTGTTCTTGAAAACAAAAGGGATACCAAATGATGGCCTTCTAATGTCAGAAAACTACCAGCAATATAGATTGTCAGGGAAAATACTATTCCTTCCAAGTTCTATATATTTCTATATTATAATGCTGGGTATTTGGCAACTGAAAAAAGTACGGCTCATTATCAGTTTATGTGAAAATATATCAATAAATGAGGTGATGAAGTAAACTTTTTTCTCCATGCCACCAGAAGAGAGAGGATATTGAAGTTCATAGCTTTTACCTTGTAAACAGGTCCAAAGCCACCCTCACCTATTTTATTTGTGGGGTCAAAATGTTTTGTTGCAGATTCGATCTCTTCCAAACTAAAGAAATACTGTGCCCGTGTTTGAAGCTCCGAAGTAGTAGTTTTCCTTCCTTGGTAAAATAACTGTCTACCTATGATGACACATGAGGTAAAATATGAACACTTGGTGACAGAAATACAGCAGTGACTAAACTACCTGATTGAAAGATGAGGTTAATTATCTTTCCAAGCTAAGACTTGTGGTTAAAACTGAACCATTGAACATTGCACATAGACGCTACCTTTGAAATCTAAAAACACTTTTTGTAAATATGACACCCCCACAAAATCAAAATGAATTAGGCCATGGCTTAGATTTATAAGCTGGCAAGACTAATCTTAAGCTAGGTAAAACAGCACTTAAACTATCCTTAAGGTGCGCAAAGCAACCCAACATGGAGCTTGGTTCACTATACAAATGTGTAATCACCCCTACTTCATGATCGATCATGTAGAAACATCAAACTGTATTATCAATAATTCAATATCATAAATTTTCTGAAGATGGAGCAAGTGAGAGGCATTAATTTTCAGTGCACTGCAATATGCATAATACCAAGCATGAAGAGTTAAGCCATTTTTAACAGCAAGATAAGAAAAATTATGTGATCTGAAGAGTTAACCCAGTACTTTTATATGTTTGTTAACAGCAACCATTTTGCTGGTGTGAAAAATGGAACGTAAGTACAAAGAGGTGACAAAAAACAATGGCAAGGATGAGAGATAGAACAAGGCATGATGTTCTTCCAGACCAAAGATGCCACTAGGTGTGACAAATGGATTATTTATCCATTTTTTTCAACTAATGTGTATTTGATAGTATATGAAAGTCACTAAATTTCCTGTACGATTAACAATTTATATCCTATTCAGATTCAAATTCTTGTAATAAATATGGGGTGCATGGTATAAACTTCTACATCCAAAAAAAATTTTCTCGAATATGCAGGAGGACTACATATCATTGCATTAAGAGAAGAAGAGTTAGGCCAAAATAGCCAAACACAGTGTACATGCACGCGCACACGCACACCTACACCAAAAATGCAATTAAATAGGAGGTATTCATGTCTATCGAGTGCAAATCATGGTAAAAAAGAACGATAAATGGCAAGGGACTGACTTCTTAGTGGACCTGATAGAGTGATGTGGATAGAGTGAGAAATTTCAGGACAAGTGATACCAAGATATACAAGATCAAAAGGGCAATGAGTTGCATCTGTTTGCCAAGCTTGCAACCTGTACAATAGAGAGCACTATCACCGGAAACAAGACCTAAGACACTGTTACTAACTAAAGTGGACAGTCTAGAGCCTAAGAGATGACCTAGACGATGATGCCACTGCGTAAAAGTAGTGGTATATGTGTTAGTCGCTGGATTCGCACTCTTGGTAGTAGCTGAATCCTTACTCTCATCGAGAGAGGATGACACTAGGAGTTGGGGCAATTTTCTGGTTTATTTCTCACACAAACTCAAACAATGTCATGCAAACCTGAAGGGTTGGGGATACATATTTATAGGCTGCTAGCCAGCCAAGCATATGCCAAGATGCTAGTCTAAGATGCTGTCTTAGATGCCAACTGTTGTCCTAAAAGCAGATGCTGTCCTAGATGCTAACTGCTGTCCTAAAAGCAGTCAAAAGATGCTGGACACAAAGATCATGTGCTGCAGTGTGCAGCAGCCCTACAACCACCAGCCACAGAGACTTATCCATCACTCTCCCCCTAAGTCTTGTGTGGCTCCTTGTGAGGTATCTGGGCCATCCCGATCCTGGCGCGAAGTTCCTGAAACTTGACCCGTCCGAGGGACTTGGTCAGGAAGTCGGCGAGCTGGTCTTGGGTGTTGATGTAGTTGGCCCGGACACTCCCTTCCTCTAGGCAGCTTCTGATGAAGTGGTACCTCACCCGGATGTGCTTGCTGCGCTCGTGGAAGACAGGATTCTTTGCCAAGGCCAAGACGGACTTGCTGTCCACCCTGAGCTCCACCGCCTCTGCATCTCTGCCAAGGAGATCGCCAAGCAGCCGAGCCAGCCACAAGGCCTGAGTAGCAGCGGTAGTGGCTGCGATGTACTCTGCCTCGCAGCTGGACAGAGCCACCACCTGCTGCTTGACCGACTGCCAGCTGATCGGACACTTGCCGAGGAAGAACAGCGTCCCGCTGGTGCTCTTGCTCGTGTCGATGTCGCCAGCGTGGTCGCTGTCGCTGTACCCGATGAAATGCGCCGCACCGGGGCACCTCGGGTAGTGCAAGCCGTAGTCGGAGGTGCCTGCGACGTAGCGGAGGATCCTCTTCACGGCCTGCTGGTGCTCCGCCGTCGGTCGCTGCATGAACCGGCTGACGTAGCCGACGGCGAACGCCAAGTCCGGTCGCGTGTGGACAAGGTAGCGAAGGCTGCCCACAATGCGCCGGTACTGCGTCGCGTCCACCTCCTCCTCCGTACTCTCCCGACTCAGCCTCAGCCTCTCCTCCATAGGAGTGTGGGCTGGGTTGCAGTCGGTAAGACCGCCTAGCTCCACAATGCGCTTGGCGTAGGCAGTCTGGCGAAGAGAGGTGCCGGAGCTGTCCTGGTGGACCTCGATCCCCAGGTAGAAGGAGAGAGGGCCCAAGTCGCTCATCTGGAAAGTCGCCCTCATCTTCTCCTTGAACGCCTCGATCTCCACCTCCTTGGTGCCGGTGATCACCAAGTCGTCGACGTAGACGCCTACCAGCAGGGCCTTTCCTCCGCTGCCCCGCCGGTAGATGGCCGCCTCGTGTGGGCTTTGCTCGAAGCCCATCCCCTTCAGCGTGGAATCCAGCTTGGCATTCCACGCCCTCGGTGCCTGTCGCAAGCCATAGAGGGCCTTGCGCAGGCGAAGCACCTTGCCCTCCTTGCCGGGAATCGCAAATCCCGGCGGCTGATGCACGTAGACCTCCTCCTTCAAGTCGCCATTAAGGAACGCCGACTTGACATCCATGTGATGGACATGCCAGCCCTCCTGGGCAGCTAGCGCAAGGAGGAGTCGCACGGACTCCATCCGTGCAACGGGCGCGAAGGCGTCGTCGAAGTCGATTCCTTCTTGCTGGACGAAGCCGCGCGCCACCAGACGCGCCTTGTGCTTGATCACCTCTCCGGTCTCGTCCTTCTTGAGCTTGAAGACCCACTTGAGAGAGATGGTGTGGTGGCCGGCTGGAAGATCGGCCAGCTCCCACGTCTTGTTCCGCTCGACGGCGTCCATCTCCATCTGCATCGCGGCACGCCATGCCGCGTCCCTCTCCGCCTCGGCGAAGAAACGAGGCTCGCCATCGTCCTGTGCGAGGTGCAGCTCCGCCTCAAAGTCGTGTTGTGCCAGTCCAGGGACCGGCTGCTCGCCGAGGAGGTTGTCCACGGTACGGTAGCGCAGAGGCTCACCGCCGTGGTAGGCGTCGATGCGATCCTCGTCGTTAGACAGCGGAGTTGCGAACTCCACTGTGCGCTGCTCGTCGTGGGCCGAAGCTGCCGGTGCCGAACCTGAAGAGGTAGGGTCCGGTGTAGGAGAGCGAGGCGTGGCCGGCGGTGCTGGTGGTGGACTCGCCGGAGCCTGTGGACTTGCCGGAGCTGATGGTGGCGGTGGTGAAGGACTCGCCGGAGGTGGTGGCGAACAAGGTGGTGGGGTAGGCGAGCTCGGTGAGGACGAGCTGCTAGCTCCCCCCGTCTCCTTGAAGTGGACGTAGTCGACGACGAAATCGCTGGTCGTCGGAGTCGAATCGTCATCCACCATCTTGCCCCACGTCCAACTTCGCCCCTCGTCGAACGCGACGTCACGCGTGATGCGCACGCGCCGTGTCGCAGGGTCGAGGACGCGGTAGGCCTTGGCGCCCTCCGCGTAGCCGATGAAGACCCCTGGCGTGCTCCGGTCGTCGAGCTTGCCGACGTGATTGAGCTCCTTGACAAAGGCCAGGCAGCCGAAGACGCGAAGGTGGCTCACCGCGGGCTTGCGCCCGTGCCAGGCCTCGTATGGCGTCTTGCCGTCGAGGGCCTTGGTGGGGGAGCGGTTGAGCAAGTGAACGGCAGTCATCACCGCCTCACCCCAGTAGATCGCCGGCATCCCTCTCTGCTTGAGGAGGGCACGGGCGGTGGCCACCACCGTCTGGTTGCGGCGCTCGACGACGCCGTTCTGCTGCGGAGTGTACGGCGCGGAGAAGTGGCGGTGGATCCCCTCATCGGCGCAGTACGCCGCGAAATCGGCCGCCGTGAACTCGCCGCCGTTGTCCGTGCGTAGGACCCGAAGCTTGCGGCCGCACTCCGCCTCCGTAGCAGCTTGAAGACGCTTGATGGCGTCCGCCGCGGCTGCCTTGGCGTCGAGCAAGACAACCCACAAGTAGCGGGACATGTCGTTGACGAGGAGGAAGTAGCGCCGGCCTCCAGGTGTAGCCGGTGTCACGGGGCCACAGAGGTCACCGTGTACTAGCTCCAGCTTCTCCTTGGCGCGGAAGCTTGCCTGGCGAGGGAAAGGGAGCCGCCGCAGCTTGGTGAGGACGCAGGTGTCGCAGAACTGCTCCACGTGGTCGACGTGCAGCATGCCCCGCACCATGTCCTTGCTGCCGAGCTGCCTTAGGGCCTCAAAGTTGAGGTGCCCAAAGCGCTCGTGCCACCTCCAAGCGTCGTCGTCGCGGCGGGCTGCAAGACAAAGAGGTTGCGCCACCTGTGCGTGAAGGACGTAGAGGCGGTTGCTCCTGTTGACCTTGACCAGGAGCCGGTGTCGATGATCCCAGATGCGCAGCACCCCGTGCTCGATCTCCACGCGCGATCCGCTCTCATCCAGCTGTCCCAAGCTGATGATGGAGTTCCTCAACGCGAGGATGTAGTAGACACCGGTGAGCAGCCTGTGCTCGCCAGTCTTGGCGACGAAGACGACAGAGCCGACGCCCTTGATCTCCACAGCGGAGGCGTCGCCGAACTTGACGGTGCCTCGAACGCTTGGGTCGAGCTCGGTGAAGAACTCCCGCCGCCCGGTCATGTGGTGGGTGGCGCCGGTGTCAAGGCACCACCCGTCGGTCTTGTCGTTGCCGGAGCTGTCGTCGAGGAGGGCGTGTGCTTTTGGCTCGTCAAGGTGGAGGAAAGCCGTTGCGGCCGGTGCCGCTGGAGGTAGTTCGATGCTCGCATGAGCAATGAACAGAGCCGGCTGCTCCTCCTCTTCCGCCTGCGCGACGTGGGCCTGGCCGCGTCGTGGCTGTCGACAATCCTTGGCCCAATGACCAAGCTTGCCGCAGTTGTAGCAAGGGTCGCCTCGTGCTGGCTTTTGCTTGCCAGCGGCGCCGCCCTGGGCGCCTCCACGATCATCACCCTCGGCACGTCCTCGCGCCCCTGCCTGGGCGTCTTTGCGCGGCTTGCCACGCTTGCCACGCTTGCGGCCGCCTGTCGTGGAAGAAGGCTCCCCCTTCTTCCTGTCACCTTGGCCGGCAGCCCACTGCTCCCGAGTGAGGAGGAGCTTTCCGCCAATGGTGACGGGTCCCGAGAGGCGCTGTGGCTCATCACCGTCAACGACCTTGAGGCGGCCCAACGCCTCCTCGATCGTCATCGTGGAGAGGTCCAGCAGAGACTCGATTGAGCGAGCCATCTGCTTGTACTTCTCGGGGACGCAGCGGAAGAGCTTCTCAACAGCTCTCTCCTCGCCGTAGGTGTCGTCGCCGAACTGCACCAACTTCTGCAACAGAGTGTTGAGACAGAGAGCAAAGTCATCAACGTCCTCACCTGGCTTGAAGGCCAGGTTCTCCCACTCCTTGCGAAGTGCTTGCAGTGTGGACTTGCGGGCGCGGTCACTGCCGATGCGTGCTGCAGCGATGGCGTCCCAAGCCTCCTTGGCAGTCCGCTTGCTGGTAAGCGAAAACTGCAACTCGGACGGGACTGCAGCAATGAGAGCATCCAGCGCCCGTCGATCTTGGTCGTAGTCGACGTCGCCGTACCGGACTGCATCCCACATATGCCGCACCTGGAGCTTCACCCTCATCACCGCAGCCCACTCAACGTAGTTGGTCTTGGTGAGGGTAGGCCACCCGCCGCCAGGGCCGACGTCCCTGACGACAGCCTGGTACTCGTGGTGACCACGGTACCGAACCGGGGAGAGAGAGCCGCGCAGCCTGTGAAGGCCGCGCTCTCCGTCGACCCGTCCGCCGCCGCCATGCGCGCCTCCTCCAGGAGCGCCACCGCCGTGCGCGCCTTCTTCAGGAGCGCCGCCGGCGTGTCTGCACCTGTCTGGGCTGCCGCCGCGCTCGTGGGCGTGCACGGCTGCCCACTGCGCCGCTCGCCCTCGCGATGCCTCCCTCTCCAGCAGCTCGAGGTCCGCGTCGGCGCTATCATCAGCAGCGATGGAGCTGCTGTTGCTGCCGCGTAGAACCTCGACCTCCGCTGCTGCTGCACGCGCTGCATCCGCCGCCGCCGCTGCTTCCACCTCCGCTCTAGCTGCTGCTAGCTCCGCTGCTGCCAGCCTCGATGCCCTTGCCGCTGCTGCAGCGGCGTCTGCTGCCGCTCGCTCGCGCTTCTCTGCCGCGGCGAGGTCGGCCTCCTGCCGACGCCGCGCGCTCGAGGCGACCGAGCCCTGAGACTGGCCTGCGGACATGGCGCGCTATCGAGGGGGCTGCTGTGTGGAGAGCAGGGGCAGCCGAAGCTGCTGCTGCTACCGACTGCGGTTGGGGCTGCTGCGAGGCCGGGGAAGGAGAAGAGCAGGAGATGCTCAGGCTACAGGATAGTACGGCTCGGATACCACTTGTTAGTCGCTGGATTCGCACTCTTGGTAGTAGCTGAATCCTTACTCTCATCGAGAGAGGATGACACTAGGAGTTGGGGCAATTTTCTGGTTTATTTCTCACACAAACTCAAACAATGTCATGCAAACCTGAGGGATTGGGGATACATATTTATAGGCTGCTAGCCAGCCAAGCATATGCCAAGATGCTAGTCTAAGATGCTGTCTTAGATGCCAACTGCTGTCCTAAAAGCAGATGCTGTCCTAGATGCTAACTGCTGTCCTAAAAGCAGTCAAAAGATGCTGGACACAAAGATCATGTGCTGCAGTGTGCAGCAGCCCTACAACCACCAGCCACAGAGACTTATCCATCAATATGATGTAGCTAACACGGACGCAGGAGAACTGGAAGACTAGATAGATAAAGTGAGTGAAGGAAGATGCAACCAGTAAAAAGCTCCCAAAGGCCCTGATAATCATGATGCCCAGGCCCATAGAAGCTCCTGTAGGAGATCCTGAGTCAACCTCAAGAATGATATGACAGTCGTGGTCAACGATCTGACTAGCACACATCAAGTGCATAGCGAGCTTAGGAATATGCAAAACAGAAGGGACATGAAAAAGATGAAGTAGAAAGAATGCCACATCCAGTGATAGGAAGAGATGTGCCATCAACGGTCTGAACAATGAAAGGTGAATCAGGATATAACATCGAAGACAAATGAGTCGAATCAAGAGTCATATGAAAAGATACACTAGAATCAAGAAACCACTTGGATATATACCTGGATGATGAGGAGTAAGAGTAGAACCAGAAGCCTGAATAATGGTCCCGTGTGCTGAGGTCTGCGCTGCGGTAGCAAGACGGCGAAACAGGGCAAGGATCTCCTGCTCAGCGGCAGACACTGAACGAGTGGCATGTGGAGTAGAAGAGCGTCGGCGTTGGCTCTTCTGGTCATGCTTTTTCTTGTAGCAAGCCCACTCGTCATGGCCAAGCCGTTTACAGTAGCCACAAAGAACACCGGAAGAAGTCCCCGCTGCCACTAGCGAGGGTGGAGGCATCAAGGAAGGTGGTGGCGAAGACAACTGGGATGACGTGGCAGCTAGCATAGAAGGTTGCTGCTTAGCACTGCTCACACTAGTAGTGCGAAGGCGTGTCTCCTCAGCCCATAGCTCAAGCATCACTTCAGATAGCAATGGACACCGACGACGAGTCAACAACTGCGCCCGAACACTTGCAAATTCAGGACGAAGCCGAGAGAGGAACTCGTGAAGACGAAGAGTCTCTCTCTGGCTTTGGTGGTGCTCACAGCAACGGCAAGTATAAGCATGCAGAACTTAGCCACCCAAGTTGTTTAGATGATGCCAGATAGCACCCAAGTTGTTTAGACGATGCTAGATAGCTGATATTTGACGGTGGAAGTCCTAAACAGTGGAGCCAAGCTGGCGAAGTGCCTGAGCCTCCTCAATGATAGCAAGGTACATTGCCTCGTTACAAGTCTCGTAACTACTTCAGCAATACTTTTCAGCGAACAAACAATATTTTTCTCTCATAACAAATCAGCATAAACATCAGCATAAGCCAAATTTCAGCGAAACCACATCATGTATGTAGTAGAGAGGCCCCTGAGGGACCTCGACAAGTCGACCTCAATGCTCGCAACCAAGATGGCCTTGTCACAGGCTTCCTCACATAGTCAAGTCTCGTAGACACCAAGATCAGTTCAAACACCTCAAGCAAAGCACTCTTAGCGTCATCAGCAACATCCGGCGGAGAGGTGGGCGGCTTGGGAAGAGCAGAACGTTGTGGACATGTCCGCTCACCCGTGAGATACTCCCAAAGCTGTTGAACACCCGTGCGAACCTCCAAATGGAAAACAGTCTCTTGAATTGGTGCCATTGAAGATAACCGGGCACCGAGGAGGACAATCGGACGATGGCATGAAGTCTACTGGATCTGCTCACTCTGCCTCTCTTCCTTTTTCTTTTCTTTTTTGTTTTACAAAATAGCAGAGCACAGCACGGGCAGCGAAGAGGCGGACGAGCGACAGCCTACTGGCGCAGTCGCGCCCGAGCGCGTGAGGCCACGGGGGCGCGGACGCAGTGCTGGCACGCGGGTTGCGGTGGAGCGGGCACGGGGCCGCGAGGTCGGCGCTCGGGCCGTGGCGGCGCAGGCCGCGGGGCGCGGCGATGCGGTCGCGGAGGCGGCGCGCTGGCGGCGGTGCGGGCCCGCGCGGGACGACGGCTGGAACCGCAGCAATGGGGAGGGAAAGGAGGGAGTTGCACGGCCACCTCGCCGGAGGCTCACCAGCGACTTGCCGGCGGCGCGACCAGGTGAATGGATCTCTAAACCTGTTATGAAATGCAACTGTACTGATATGATGGAGATGAAATGCAACTGTAATGGTATGGAGATGTACAAAGTGCACATAGCACCCTCCATCAGTGACTAAATACATGCACAGTCTATACATCTAACACCATGTGGCAAAAGGATAATAAGGAAGGCAAGAACGCCCTAAACCACTAAGTATTTTTGAGCAAAAAGTAACTAAGTATGATAGGTAATCCATTAGAGGACTTGGTAGTAGAGGCAGTGACTACAGTGGGCAAGGAAGTGCAGCAAAAGTGGATAGCAGTGAGGTCTGCTAAGGATGTGAAAGGTGCTGATAGTTTCTACAAAGGCCAGTTGCAACCTTGAGCCCTGCTTGAAAATCATGGAAAACGGAAAAGGATGCAGGGTTAAAACTAGCACAACCATGAAAAGTGGGAATGTGAGATGCCCCACAGATAAAAACTACATAGCACTGGATGAGTGGAGGTACCTCAGGAAACTGGGGAAAATTGGTATATCCTGATGGCCCCTGGTGAGTTGGCCTTGAAGCAGGTTAACCAGCCGAGTGACCTCATTCTGGGTCAGCAATGAAGATGAACCATCAGAAGGTTCAGACTTCAGAAGACCTCACCTTGGAGCAACTACCTCCCCGGTTGTTCTTCCTCTTGCAGCACTTCTAATAGGTGTGACTAGAGTTCCCACAATGGTCGAACAGAATGTCAACACAAGAAGGGTGTTAACTTCCTTGACTGCATTCGTAAAGGCATCGTTTGTCATTGTGGTGGTGGCGCTTCACGCAGTAAGCATCTGGGAGTGGGACCAATGAATTGATCTTGCACCAGATAGTCATAAACCGGTCAAAAAAATGCTTCAGGCTTCGTTCGGTTACTTGAGAATAATTCCCAGCCACACAGTTCCTTCGTTAATTTACATAGTGTGGGAATTATTCCTGGCCGTTCCAGGCTGGGAACGAGCTAACCGAACGCCCCCTCAAAAGAATCGTCGTCCTGTTTTAAGTGCCTGGAGATGCTGCAGCAGGGAGTAGTGGATGGCGTCGAAATCCGGCTGGCAGTGCTGCTGAGGGTGTTCCCACGTCTGCTTGGCACTCTGCAGCAGCAGGTGGATGGTGTTGGCCTCAACACTCTGAACCAGGACGAGCATGGCACTGGCGTTGTTGGTGTCCCATTGCTTGTAGGCATCGAGAGAACTTTGATAGGCCTCGAAGGCCCTATTGGCAGCATCTGAGTGATCACCTTGGTAACAGTAGCCTGTAGCCGATGGCCGGGGAGGTGGAACAGGGGCTCTCACCGGTGATGTGCTCCCAAGACCAAGGGCGCTGAGACTGATCCTCGCCACCTATGCCCATAGCCTGAAGTTTGTCCCGTCTAGTCCAGCCTGACTAAGGGCACCAGTATCTCAAATATAGACATCTCCGGTTTCTGCTAAGAAGAGTTGCCTCCATGGACCAGCTGTGTGCAAGGAGTGGCAGCGCAAATTTGCCACTTGGTCTAGGAGGATTGGCCGCATATGTCACCCCGGGCGACTGGCCTCGGCAGGGTCCAGGAGGCAGCGCTCCAACAAGAGTAGCAGGGGCATCTCTTGGATTGCAGCGGCAGGGCGGTGGACGCCGGTGATGGCGGCAATGTGGATTCAGGGGGGGTTAGGGTTTTGCTTTTAACCCAAATGAATTTTTAGTGTTTATATAGGAAAAGTGGAGTACAATTGAAGGTGATATTTTATCCAAAGAAACTCCTGTACATGAGAAAAAATGCTATATATAGAAATTGTACGATATACTTACTCGACACACAGTCATTGATACTCCTACATATGTATGCGAAGAAAACAAGACAATCATATCCAAGGTCCATATAGAATCAATCTGTCACTATATCATAGTTCTAGTTGAAGTTGCCCATTTTTTTAAAAAAAGCAACCATGCTAATACAAAATAATAATTAATACTATGAAGCATGTTGAACCTTATATATAGTGAAAATGATGGAAAATTATAATAAGAAGATGGACTTACTGTTTCCTTTTATATTCTTCTTTCGGAAGACTTTGAAATATAAAGCTATCAGAACTATAACAGCCAAGCATGCCGCAGCTATTACTATGGCAACCACCACTGCAGTAGAGACTCCACGGTGGTTCCTGCCCACTGTACCGAAACCAAGTTAGCAAATTCCCCAGCATATGACAAGATATGGTTATTTCCTTTTGTTTCAAAAACAAAGCATAAAAATTCCCAACAGATATGGAGTGAGTGAACTACTCACTCTTTGTCACTGATATGGCTGAGATCAGTGGACCATACACGCCGCGGCAAGGTATCGCTGTGGTGCCTTTGCCTCCCCAGTAGAAGTGGATTTCCAGTGTATTGTCGCTAATGTTTGTTGCAAAACTTTTGATGATCGCACAATGGACACCAGTCTCGTCTTTGATGTTAAAATCCTCCAAAACTTTGACACCCTGAAAAGTTATTACAGAGTTCAGGTAACAATACATTAGAAATCAAAGGAATCTTGTATCTATATTTCACAAACTTGTCAAGTAGAATCAAACAGATTCACTCAAAGGTTACAAAGTCAGGAAGGGATATAAACAGTTTGAAGAGTAGTTGTTACAGCAATAAGTGAAACCAACAAAGTTAAGCTACTCAAACAAAATAGAAACTTCGACATGTGTTATTTGTAAACTCTTATCCAACTTCTGTTGTCCAAAACTTCAGTACAGTGGTTCATTTTATCAGTACAATTGTAATACAGCAACTTTTTCAGTTTACAATCACCTGTCCTTGACAAATTGCTTATATTTACATGACTTAATTGACCAAAGGCAAGTGTGGCAAACTAGAGAAGTGGTAGTACTACGAAAACTAAGATGCCAGACTGAATGCAAAAGGTTGGGAACAACAATTGGTAGAGACACATTACCTGGATGAAGACATCGAAAACACGCTTGCCATTGCTGGAATAAGTATGATCTTCTGTGAACACAATTTCAGCAAAGTGAAGTTTTACTGTATATTCACCATTCTCCATGCAAAGGCCATAGTATTTCAGTGACAGAGGTGAGAGGCGAGCTTCAGTGTAAAGCTCCGGGTAAGCCAGATTTAGCTTCGATGTGTTTCTAGCAATGTAGTCAGCATTCTCATTGCCCACAAAATCACCAGTGCTACTATATGCCCATTTCTTATCATCAGACACAGAAAACATTGATGTTCCTATTTGAGACGAGTCATCCTCATAGGTATTCCCATCGACCACAACACTTTTTCCACCACAGTTGATGAACAGGGAGGAATCTGAATATATTTGAATGAAATATTCAGTAATATTAGATATTTAAACTCAATTATCAAAATACAGACTGCTGTCAATCTGCTGTGTGTAAGTAAACTTACGGCGTGGTCTGGTTGTGCAAGGAAGATTCTTTCTTAAACATGGTTGTAATCTTGCAAAAAAAACAAATAACCATAGAGCAATAAGAATTCTTTTCTTTCATAGAATCTTTATCATAGAAAATATTGTCTGGACATTTTTTTTGTGTATGATCTTACGAATTGTTATTTGAAGATGAAAAGCTTGACACCATATTTCTGAAATTACAACATGCAAGTCATTAGCACCATAAAAACCGAACTTAACTGTATGTGAGGATCTTTAAAATTTACATACACATTTGCTTGCTGACATTCAGATGGAGGGTTGCCTGTGAAGTCATTATACGATATATCCCTGCAGAGCATTGATCATTGTCATGGAACAAGCAATCAACAGGATAAAAGAAGATTTTGAGTACTTATCATTCTTTAAGAAGTTATGAAGTGACTTAGTTGGAGAATACACACATGTTTACTTTATTGCTCGCCTTGTTTTTCAACATCCAAGCAGGCAAATCTCCAGTCAGCATATTGTCAGTCAGGTACCTAATATTTTGTACAAAATAAAATTAGGTTCCATTGGATAAAACTTAATGCAGGATAGAAAGCTATTTGTGTACAACATCAATAAAAAGATTGAGAAGTCAAAAAATCAGAGCGAATTTCTCACAAATATTGTAGTGCCATCATTGCTCCAAAATTTACTGGAACTTCATCAGTCAACTTGTTGAAGCTTAAATCCCTGAAATTAGTACAATTCACAGAAACTATGTAATCAGGGGTTTTTGTGACAATGTGCATCAAAGAGTTACTGATGATCAAGTATTCAAGTTACATTTGCAGAAATAAAATGTGTACCCAATAATAGACAATGCACTTAAGCATTACTCATGCCATCCCCAGAACTAGCACATGCGCCCCATATGTCTTTTTGTTTCTGTTATACCCATATTGATGATTGGACGTTGCAATTGGCAAAATTAAATGAAGTCGAAGCATAGTACTTACAAGACTTTCAGGTACTGCATTTGGCCAAGGTAAGAAGGAATTTCACCGTATATGGAGCAATTTCTTAAGACCCTGTGAACATAAAGGAAATTCAGTATTCTAGTGGAAAGGATTACTGGGTGGCCTGGTAATAAAAATGAAAAAAAAAAACATAAACTCACACTTCCGTAAGGTGTAGTGCATTTTGTAAGGGAGGAAATTTCATTCTTGGTCCACTCAAGTCAGTCACCCTCCTGATGATGCATTACCTTTGCTCAATCACACTCTTCTTTAATTCCAATACAAGATAAAAACACAAAGTGCTAAAAGGATAAGGCAGCAAGTGATTCATACAATTCTGTCAAGTTCTTCAACAAGGAAATTTCTGTTGGAATAGGCCCACTCATCAAGGTACCCTGCATATCGCTGGAAAATGAAGAGACAAGGTTAATATGGAAATGGGAGAAAATGAATAAAATATTTCTGATTCACTTCAACTGAAGAATATAAAATGTTTTTTAAATCAGGAGAAACTAACATTCTGTTGACGCCCTGCCAGTTCTTTATGAAACTAGGTATTTTCCCTGTGATACTGTTCCCATCAACACGACTGCAATTGTTCAAATAACAAGTCAGAACTTTTTGGGAAGCAAAAACATGAGATGATTATGAATGGAACATACAAATCTGTCATGTTTGTCAGCCTGGAAAAGGTTGAGGGCAACTCTCCTGTGATGTTATTCGCAGAAATGAAACTGTAAGAGAGAAATTATTCAAGATACCCTGGACAATAATTAGCGCCAAATATATAATAAATTGCATTTGAAGATGCACTCATGGCATTTGTAAACAATAGAATTAACCAGCATGTAAAGGGAAAGAGAATTAAAGAGGATTTCTTACATTTTGGTTATGCTACTTCCTTACAAGGTTATGCTAACTGACATATAAATTATAGTTGATGTGTTGTATCAAAGGCAAAACCACCACATGAGTGTGGAGGAGGTTGTAAGGGATTCTTTTCCTGTTTTTTCTTCTTAATATAACAACACACATCACTCCTGTGTGTTTGAGAAAACAACTAAAACTATTTCTTTTTAAAAAAAAACGCAGGAGAGCTGCGCTTCATTATATTAAGAAGAGAAAAAAGGGTAAGAGCCCAAACAACACCTCACACACACTCATGCCCCAGCTGTTTCAATTTCTCAAACACGCAGGAGAGTTGTGCTCATCATTTCATTAAGAAGGTAAAAAAGGAAACAAAAGGGGAAGGAACCCCCCCCCCCCCCCCCCCCCCCACTTTCAACACACACTCACAGCAGGACACACACAACAACCTCAGCAAGAAACTATAAACCCCAGAGACAAGAGACAAAAACGACCCATCTAAGACGGTTAGAGCCTTAGACTATCTGCAGCCGGTACTGCAGACCCGTCCGCCAGGTTGTTTAGCGCAAAAAAACCGCCCGCAGCGGATACGGTATCCGGTCCGCTATGACCGTTGAGTCCGCTATATATGGCGGATGCAGGAGCTACGCTACCAGACGGGCCGACCACACGCGCATGCGGAAGAGGTGCAGTGGCGGCCCCACTGCTTCAAGCAATAAAAAAATGTTATAACTCGCAAATTAAAAAATCAAATTAAATTCCGATGGTACCATTAAATTCGTTGTAATAAATACTTTAAAATAAGATGTCATAAGAATATATTTAAACAAAGTGATAAATGAGCCCGCAGTAGATAGAGGATGATATAGAGGATGGATGGATACGGAAGAATTAGGTATAGAGAAGAGAATCTTGATGACTAGGCCTTTTAGAGGAGGAATATAGAGGTGCATGAGCGCGGACAGTCTTAGAACCAAAATAGATCAATGGCCTCTAGCAAATGCCTTAGACCGTCTGCACCGCATACAGTAAATGCAATATGTACCTGTCCACATCGGCATATAACGGAGAGAAAACGCTGCAGCGCGATCCGGTATAGTGTACGCTATCTGATCCGGTCCTCTATTTCTAGCGGGATGGCGTAGCGGATGGCAGCCCCACACATGCGAGGCGCTGCAGAGAGAGGAAGTGCATGCGGGAGAATCTGGTTGCAGGCCCACGTGTTCAACTGGCTAAAAATGTTATAACTTATAAACCATAAAACCAAATTAAATTTCGATTGCACCATTAAATTCGTGACAATAAATACTTCAAAACTAGATGTCGTATAGATATATTTAGATAAAGTGACAAGTGGACCCCACAGTCGATAGAGGATGATATAGAGGATGGATGGATGCGGAAAAACTGTATATTTTGTGGTGATTAGGATGGAATATTCCTTTTAGAGGATGAATATAGAGGTCCATGAGTGCGGATAGTCTTAGTAGGCAATTCCTGAAGACCTTTTGCCCCAGCTGCGCACCACAAAATGCATTTATCAGTGATAGTCTGCAGCAAGATCGAGATGTTTGGGCTAGTGCCATTAAAGACAGTCATGGTGGTGCTTCCAGATTTCCTAAGAGACAAGGATGATCAGGCTGTTGATCCCCTTTGGCCCTTTCGACAGCCTTTTGGCACACCCTTCACAGCTTGGCACCACCAGGTTGAGAACTTGTTTGAGGTTGCCGGAGGAGCACCAGAGGCCCGAGCTTCTGTAGGATATACCAAACCTGACGAGCAAAGACGCAGCAGACTAACAAGTAACAAGTGTTGTACAGTTTCATTTTCTTGGCCACAAAGGGGGCAAGCATATAGCAGAACATTTACACATCAATGATGTATTGATGCTACTAAAAATACAGTGACTTTAACCAAATCCATGCCATGCCAAGATTCGAAGTTGCTGCAGGTTTTCTCAAAAATATTTTTAGAAAAAACTGCCAATTCAATTCTAGGAACCTTGGCTTCAGTTATCACAGATAAACAATAATGTAACAAGAAACCTTCCTTGACGAAGTTCTAGCAATGGATTTTACAAAAAAAAAAAAAGGTCTAGGTACAAGAACATTCACAATTGGAAGCAAGGGCTTACAATCTCTGCAGAGTGATGATGTTACCCAGCTCTGGTGGAATAGAACCCGCAAGCTGATTGCCTTCTAACTGACTGCGGAAATTAGTTATTAGGTTACTGTACTTAGCTCTTTTCTTCTTTCAGTTTTACCTCCACCAAGATGCAGGTACATGCAAATTGCAATGGACGCACATATGCAACTCACATAGATTTCAACTTGGGCATGCGTCCAAGCTCCTTTGGTAGGGTTCCAGATATGCGATTTCCCTGGAGAGACCTGTAGTCAAACAAGAATGCTGAATAAAGCATACATGAATACTTCTGACAGAACTATGGGAGCAGTGCAAGGCGTACAGATTAAAAACAGGTAGGTCAGCCCATGAAGCTGGAATTGGTCCTTGAATGAAGTTGCGCGACAAGTCACTGCAAGAAATGCAAACTATGTTTTCCTGATTTGTCCGTCAAAAAAATATCAAAAAAAAAATCAGGTAGCTTGGTTAACTTACAGATTTTGCAGATAAGTAAGATTGACAACTTCATCTGGTAGAACTCCACTAAGGTTCTGCCGCATAAGCTCCCTATGATATGTACAAACACATACAAATAAAGGCATAATGCATCATTCAACTTAGAATTGAAGACAATAGAACCATACTGAAAGAATCTGGATGAGAACCATTTTAGAGCAAAGAAATTAGCAGAGCAAGGGTGCATGTCTTACAAGCTGATGACATGGCACTCGGTGTGGTTGTTGAATGAACAGTCACATGTCACATTACTGCTAAACTTCGCATTACTGCTAAGCGAACCGGTGACATTGGCCCAATTTCCTGATCCGCTGCATGGATCCACACTAAAATCCCAATCTACTTTGTTAAGCTTGCGGGCTATACCTTTGAGTGCTTCAACTGCAAAGGCGAAGACACTTCAAGTTTCAGCCAAATGCAGAAGCTACAAGCTAGTATGTATGAAATCTAAGCTTGTTAACATAAGCATTTCATTCTGCTTCCCTTTCCCTGGAAAGCAAAAGAAATTTGATACAGATGGTGCCAGAGTAAACATGAAGCATCCCCACGTCAATAACATTGCAGAGCAGTCACAGCACCTGAATCTCATGCAACAAATGAAGTCAGCAGTCCAACATTATTCGGGGCAGCAGAACTGTAGAAGCATTGCAAAACCGTTGCCGTGGCCAACCCAAAACAAGACTAAGCGGTCAGCACTCGGAGCAATGCTTTGCCGACGCCAGCGCAATAAGCAGCTAGCATTTCGTCAAACACTTGGCAGGCCCCCACCAGTTGGACCAGAGACAGAGAGAGCAAGGTGGTCAGCCACCTGCCAACGCCCAACAGCTTTGGCATGTGCATGTCCCACGGCGCGTAAGTTGGGATGGATGTTGAAGGCGACAGTCAAACGTGAGAGCCTCAAAGGTGAGAATTTGTCGGCTGACAGGGTTTGTTTACTTGGCTCGCTCGGCAAGTGGGAAACTGGCCTAATTGACGAAGATGGATAAGCTTCGACGTGACGAGTTCACACTTTACAGTGAATTAAAGCTGCTATCTTGCACTAGTAACCCTGGTAACGACAACAATTTGCATCTGTGCCCTGTTTGTGGCAGCAAGTACAAGCAAATTAGGGTCTGTTTAGCTGCCAAAATTTTTTGCAAAAAATTACTATAGCATTTTCATTATTATTTAGTAATTAGTGTCTAATTATGGACTAACTAGGTTTAAAAGATTCGTCTCGTGATTTACAGCTAAACTGTGTAATTAGTTTTATTTTTTATCTATATTTAATGCTTCATGCATATGTCCAAAGATTTATTACTGTAGTTTTTTGAAAAAAAAAATTGAGAACTAAATAGGCCCTTAACAACTCGTCTAATCACTGAACAGTGTAATTTTTCATTACCAAGACCATTGAAGTACTACTAGTTTGGCAGAGAGAGAGATCAGACAGAGAAGTACTAGAAACGATTTTGCTCAGGCCATGCCTGCCCAACAATTTACAGAGTGGGTACCACTAACCGTTCGGTGGCGTGGTATTAGTATACGAATACCCTTTTTTTCTAACATCCCATAAAACATTCCCTTTCTAACATCCCATAAAACATTCGATGTGACAAAAAAAAAAAAACTTTTCACCCACCGGCTAAGCAAGGCCGAAGCGTTAAAGCAGGTTCCAGAACAAATCGGCGGTCTTCTGTCCGACGTGGAGTGCACAAGCCAAAGTTTATGCAGCATAAACTCGACGCACTTTGTGAAGTGAAAAGATAACACAAAGATAAAATAACCTCGCTGTCAAATTCATATTTTGATCATCGTAATTAGCAACTCTACGATGTGCCGCTGCCCTAGTAGTAAATTCTCTTCTTCTTTTTTTGCGAGACCTGCAGTAGTAAATTCAATCGCTCCTGGAATTATATATATATATATATATATATATATATATATATATATATATATATATATATATATATATCCCTGCCGATACCGTCATTAGGAAACAGCTAGCCACTCACCAATTTCTTGTATAAAAAAATGTATCGATAATTTCAAAAGAGAAATGTATCGATGGTTCTTGGAAAATGCTAAAAATCACGGAAATAGTATGCTTTGATGCCTGGTTAGCTCAACTGAAGCATTCCCCATGTTTTTATTCCAAGAATTACGCGCACCGGATGAGGAAAAAATTGCAACAGTAGATCCTAGAACAAGTGCAGAGCTCCAAGATCAGAAGGAAAGCATGGGGGACGTGCTGTGGCTCACCTTCTTGCTCCGGCAGCAGCGTCTGCGCCGAGGAGCATCGGCCGCCATTGCGGCTGCAGCCGAGGCCCAGGAGGAGGGGGAGCAGCAGGAGGAGGCGGACGCGGGCGGCGGCACCCATTAGCTTGGCTAGGCAGCTCCCCTTGGCCTTCCGTTGCCGTAGCCGGGCGGCCGTGTCGCTGCAGCTCCAGGCGGCCAGCACGCAGGGCGGCTATCTAGGCGAGCGGGCGAGCGTGTGGTCGCGTGTTGCAGGGAGCCAGAGAGGGGAGCGCGCGGACTAGTCTGCTGCGCTGCGTCGCTCGCGTTCTTCGGCCGAGAGAGGTTTGCTCGTGGACTCGTGGGCTCGTGGTCATGGCACACCAGCAGGCAGCAGCCCCTGGATTTTTGACCTCGGATTCTTTTGTGTCATACTACTAGTTACTACAAAGACGTGGATGCGCACGTGAAATTCGTGAACTGACGCCGACCTACCACCAAACTCGTCGATCATCATCTACTAGCTAGCCATGTGTTAGTAAACATATCATGTATAACTGATCTAACGGCATGTTAATATACCAACCGATGGCCTGCATGTTAATTTGGCATTTGACACATTTCGGTGATTCGGTGCATGCATACACATGCGTCCAAGGTTCTCTTCTTTCGGGCTTATCTGTCTTTAGCATTCACGAAACTACTGCTCTAGTACTACTACTGCCACCAGCAACGAACATTGCTGGTTTCCTTGGAATTTGGGAACATGTGGACGTTCTTGCTTCGCTTGTTGAGTTCCAATAATATCTACGTGTTCCGTTCTAAACTGGAGCTGCATGTGTTAGGGTGTGTTTAGTTTTCCATTTTATCTAAAAATTTTTAGGTTTTGGTCTATTATTTTGTAGAATGAAACTAAACACCATGCAAAAATTTTGGCAAAAGAGTATCATTCTTCATTTTGGATTTTGGCCTCAAGAGGCAAAAAAAAGGTCAAAAAGTCAAAAAGTCCTCACCCACCCTATAAAAATTTTGGCATTTTGGATGGAACTAAACACACCTATGAAAATTTTAGCATTTTGCATTTTATCATTCCAAAGCGGTTGACATTTTGCATTTTGCATTCATGAGAAACTAAACACAGCCTTAATATACTTTTCTCACTTCAATCATTCTCTGGTGCGTCAAGGCCTCAAGGGCATGCATTCGAGTCAGTCCTCTTTAGAGCAAGTATTATGATGGGCTAGGAGCGGGCGGTATCTGACATGGAGGAGAGAGAAAGCAGGAGAGAGTGCAGCTGATGCGCCGGCCAAAAGCGGGCAAAGAGTACTGTGCTGCGCGTTTCTTGATTTTTTATTGGCTCCTAGGAGAGAAGAGCAGAAGAGAGAGTGTTGCATCTTGTCCACGCTAGATCTATTTCGCCAGCAGGCGAAATTATTGCTCTTGCTCTTATTGCCACCGTTGATTAGTAGTAGTACAAGTGTACAACTTGGCATGCCTGAACCTGAACGGCGCTCGCTCGCTCGCTGGTAGGAGGTTTGTGGTTGATGCCGTTAAATTCTACGCGCACGCGGTCTGGGGAGCCTGCCTGGCAGCTGCCGCCACTGGCCCACTGCTGGCAGTGGCAGCTAGCCTGCCACACTAGCGTCTAGTCGTCTACTACTAGCGACGAGCTAGCCACTACGGCACTACCACAGTGTCACTGGAGACCCGGACGGAGCTAGCCACCGCCAAACTGCTAGCTGCTGCTGGGCTGGTGAGTGGTGATGCCCATGCCAAGCAACATGCTCGAGCGAGTGCTAGCTGTTTGGGTGTCACACGTACACCACACCTATATATATTCTGTGTCGATCTCTTTGGCAAGGTCTATACCGGCTTCGACTTTACTACTGTATCAGTACCGTAGCAAAAAACCGGTAAAACCCTTAAATCCTGGCTTCACCTTCACACGTCTATATATGCATGCTCTCTCTCTATATATCTATATATATATAGAAGGCCGGTGTCGTGGCGGAGTCGAAGCGATCGACCGACTTCATTGTGCATTTCTGCCCATGCATGCATCATGTGCTACTCAGAGCTGAAAACGGGTAATGATCAGCTGCGGCAAGCACGGAATATATATAATAATGGAACAATACCGCTACAAAATATGTATGCCCCATGCATTTTTGTTCCCCCGGCCCTGATCGAGAGTTGCAGTTGCAGCACCAACCGATGACCTGCATGTTAATTTGGCATTTGACACATTTCGGTGATTCGGTGCATGCATACACATGCGTCCAAGGTTCTCTTCTTTCGGGCTTAATCTGTCTTTAGCATTCACGAAACTACTACTCTAGTACTACGTACTACTGCCACCAGCAACGAACATTGCTGGTTTCCTTTGCCTGTTGTGTGATTGGAATTTTGGGAACATGTGGACGTTCTTGCTTCGCTTGTTGAGTGCCAATAATATCTACGTGTTCCGTTCTAAACTGTAAGTCAGTTTAGTTTCTTAAATACATAGCATTAACTTACAATTTGGAATAGAAGGAGTATAACTAGAGGAGCTTTGATTGCTCTTGCATTAATATTTTTCAAACAAATCAGATAGAAGAGTTATCGATTATATTAAAAAGAATAAAAATCCAGGCCAGTCAAATGCAACAAAGCAATAAAGACCTTCAAAAATGTAAAGCAGCCACAACAAATTATCATGAGAGAGTAAATAGAACTATAGACAGTGACCGATTGGATTGAGACCATATGACACATACCATACTACCCCAATTCACTCCAACTTTGCACAACTACACCACTCTATAACACTAGCACCACATCACCCCCACCAATTACATCATCCCAGAGACAAAGCCACCATGTCGACACACGTACAGTTATCCTTGCTCGCGCCATAGTCACAGATGTTGTCCCACATCAAACCAACCACTGCCACATAGGACTGGGCGCTGTAGTCTGTGCAAGCAAAGCAGTCGTCATGCTATTGGTTCTGCTTGTGTCATGTCATCTATCGACACTGTCGAACTAGCCTCTCCAAGCAGTAGCAGGCTTCTGGCAACTCGATCGCTCGGTCCATCTCGCTCATCTGACTTCTTATTTGGGTGCTCCCCTTAATTTTATTGGCCTAATTTTTTGTTTCACTCAATAGCAACACCTAAATTTGGGCCCCTTAAATCTATTTAGGTAGACAATGCCAAATGGAACCCGCTCGTCATTCTCTCTTTCTTCTTCCTTTCTCGACCTACTAGGCAGGTCTCGTCAGCGCCAGACGTCGCGAGTAGGGTGGCGCAACAGAGGGGAATGGAGGGAGGGCGCGGCCGGATGCCGCAAGTAGGGAGGCATGATCGGTGGGAGGCGCGGTCGGGCCACTCCCGCGCATGAAGGCCCGACTGGAGGGAGGTGTGAGCGGATGCCGTGAGTAGGGAGGTGCGCCTAGGCTGCTCCTGCGTGGCAAAGGCGAATCGACTGGGGTAGTGTGCTCGCACGGTGGAGGGAGGCATGGCCGGGCTACCGAGGAAGAGGAAGGCGTGGTCGGGTCGCCGAGGAAGACAGAGGCGCAGCCGGCGTTGGGAGAGGGACGATCAGGCGTCATGCGGTTCGTTTCAAGCACGGGAAAAAACGATACAACAGGATGGAGGCTGAGCTGAGGCCCTAGGAATGGGTGCCGTAGGGAGAATTTAGGTGCCCACCCAAACTTGGGGACCCTAGTAGGGGTTACTCTAAGTCCCTGGCTTGTTGGTCGAGGTTCAAGTGTGTTGGGGAGTTGCGGGTTAGTTTTGAGTGCTTTGTTTTCGGTGGTGAGTACGGTTGTTCGCTTGTTTGCTCTCGCTTGTAAGTTGGTATCCTTAGCAAATTGCTTTTATAAAAACAGGGTTTTCCTCTGTAAAAAAAGGATAAATCTCTCAGTCAATCATGATCTTCTCACATAAATAGATGATTGGTTTTATCCTAGTATAAAACTTAGGCTTTATTTAGTTTCAGGGTGTAAAGTTTTGGGGTGTCACATCGGGTGTCATATGAGGGTGTCACATGGGGTGTTTGGATACTAATAAAAAAATAAATTACAGAATCCATCAGTAAACCGTGAGATGAATTTATTAAGCCTAATTAATCCATCATTAGCACATGTGTTACTGTAACACTTTTATTGTCAAATCATGGACTAATTAGGCTTAAAAGATTTGTCTCGCAAATTACATGCAATCTATGTAATTAGTTATTTTTTAGTCTATATTTAATACTCCATGCATGTATCCAAACATCCGATGTGATAGGGTGTAAAGTTTTATGGTGAGAACTAAATAAGGCCTTCCACATGTAATTTATAAAAGTGTCTCACGAGACCACGTGAGTTCCAAAGAAAAAACACGATTTAGGTCTCAGACTGACAAAACTAGCTCAACGGTTAAATAGTGTCACACAGAGACTCACGTCCTGTTCGCCTGATGGTTTTTATGGCTGATGCCGATGCTGATGCTGATTTGTTATGAGAGAAAAATACTGCTGAATAGCTGGCTGATTCTTGCTCAAGCGAACGGGGCCTCAGTCGATACAGACCTAAGCCGATTTGGAAAACCTGTGTGGGCTGGGCTATGCACACTCCCAGGCCAGACGCGCGTGTGCCTGTTTTTACAGGTTTGTCCAAAATTATCTATTTAAATGTAATTCAATCTCAATTTGATGTTTTTTGTTTGCGCGTATATTTTTAATTATCTTCCACTTACCTGATCATATTTTAGCTGTCAACATCGTTCGTATTCACACGAATTGATTCTAAATGGTTTACTGTGAAATTCACGCACTCGCCACCAAGAAGATCGAGGGTTCGGGGCGGCCGTAATTGTCACTGCAAGAAACAACAGTAAATGTGAAATGGACGAAAATGACAAAAATGGCCCACCAGGGCAAGATTGCACTGTAGTTACTAGCATGGAAAGGGCTAGCGGGCCAGTGCCGGGGCCCACTTTGCCGACGATAAGGAACACAACTCACAAACAGACATTACTTGCCTTCTTTGACTAATATACGTCGTCCAAAACTCCAAATGAAAGATGCGTCTCACAGTCGAATTAGGGAAATATCTCGCATTGCAGGGTGCCACTGCCACAGACTCACAGCGTGTTTTTGGCAACTACAAGCTGGAAAGAGGCATGAAAATTAGTGACGAAAGTTGCTGAAGACAGTTAAATAAAGATTTAATTTTAGTCTCAGTCTTTTATTTGATTCGTGGAGGGAAATAAATAAGAAAAATTAAAGAGCGAATTCATATACCGTATTTGGTGTGCGGGTATTTATTTTTCGTTAAAAGCGTAATTCTCACCTATCCTCTACGGAATTTGATCAGTGGGAGTTACCCCCTCTAAACTCATACTATTCGCATTCCCCTTTGCACAAAAACTCTCACACTCACAAAATAAACAAAAAATTCGAAACTCCGACGTACCTCTAAACTCTCGTTCTCTCCCTCAACAAAACGTGCTGCCGATGCAGGCTACAGTGTGTTTATTTTGAATTCTTTTTTTTCTCCCTTTTGAGTGTCCAAAAAATTGTTAAAGGAAGCATTCCTTCCTTGTAGGCAGTCACTAAATTTTGTGGGGCTCGTCCGTCCGGTATTGTGGGGCTCGTCAGTCCAGCAGCAGCGTTCTCGGCCGTCCTTGTAAGCTTGTACTAGTAGCGCCTGGGCTGGTTTTCACACTGCTACCCCCACCCAACCAGAAACCGACGCGCGGCCCCCACCAAACCGACTCGAAGTCACGGGCCCACAATCCGAATATCAACCCAACGCTTCCTTCTCACCCCGTACGTCGTCTCCCCGACTCGAATTGGGGATCTGACGCGCGAGCACAAAGCCGCGGCCCCAACCCGACCAAAACCTAGCCAGAGGCCTCCCTAGCCCTCGGGTTCCGCCGCCGCCGCCGATCCAGCAGGCGTCTCCCCGCACGCCGGCCGCGATGTACAACGGCATCGGGCTGCAGACCGCGCGGGGGTCGGGCACCAACGGGTACGTCCAGACCAACAAGTTCTTCATCAGGCCCCGCTCCACCTCCGGCGGGGGCCCGCCAGGCGGGCCGCACAGGCCGCCGCTCCCCGACGCCGCCGATGGCGGCGGCGGGCTCGGCGGGATGCGCAAGCCCAACAAGGAGATCCTCGAGCACGACCGCAAGCGCCAGGTCGAGCTCAAGCTGCTCGTGCTCAGGGACGCGCTCGAGGAGCAGGGCTACACCGACGGCGAGATCGAGGAGCGCGTCGACGAGGCGCGCAAGGCCGCGGAGGCGGAGGCCGCAGCGGCCGCCGCAGCGGAGGAGGCAGGGAGCGGTCTCGGCGCCGGGCGACCGCCTCTACCCGGCGGCAGAGGGTATGGATTTGTTGGCGTCTTGTAGGTTTTGGTCAGTTGACAATTTTCGTGTTAGGTTTTCAGACTTACTATAGTGTCTCATCATAGGTTTTGGTCAGTTGTCTATTTTCTTGTTTTGGTTCAGAATGCTGCAGATAAGGCCACATGTAAATTCTCTAGCAAGACATAGATAAAGTGGCTTCTATATTAGTTTTGTGAGACTTCTTCATATTTTGACGTTCTGTTTATATGTGCTTGCATTTGTCCATCGTTAGGACCGTATAATCATTAATCAGTCCCTAGCTTTGCACATATAGGAAGTCTGGCTTTCTAGACTTTGTTTTACTTTCTCTCTATTATATGTTCCCACCATAGAATTGCATATTGATGGAGTGGATAGATGGTAAGATTCTTGCTGTTCTTTCATGTAGTTTGTTTTAGATAGATGGATGCCTGCACTTCGTTTTTCCTGAGTTTGTCATCTTTTAGAAACAAAATTATTGCTTGCAGCTGGTTCTGTATGCGAATTGAATATTAATAATGGGTTTGCCTGTGCATGGTGTGATTCATCAGTTTTTAGCTTTGGATGTGGAGAGCTTGCTGCATGCCATGATTTCATCCATTCCTGTGCAGATGTGGGAAGTCATTTTGTAATGGTTTATTTTATGTCTATTAGACCTTTTTCTGTTGGATGGCATATTGATGCTGATGATAGACAATAGAAGATGACCACGCTACTTTCATGTAGCCTTTTCTTTTTAGTTGGATGCCCCCATTTAGTCTCTGATATTGTATCGCCATTTGAAAATGAAACTATTAGTCTCTTGAGGGTTTTTTTTTGGTATCTAAATTCTGATCCTAAGTTGCCATATTTTTCTCAGGTTTACAGACACACAGAGCCACCATGTTGCCGCAAGGAAGGAGAAACAGCTTGAGACTCTAAGGGCTGCTTTAGGGCTGGACGTTGAGGATGCAAAGAAGAAAGGGGATGTAGAAAGTGATGTAGAATCTGGGGAGCTGGTTCCTGGTAAGTATTACGAGGAACTGGATACTGCTGGGCAAAAGGATAGCAAGGATTCAAAGGATGCAAAGAAGAGCAAGAAGAAAAAAGAGAGTGAAAAAAGTAGTCGACATAGAAGTTCAAGAAAGAGCAAGTATGACTCGGACTCAGATCACGATCATGACACAAAAACGAAGAAGAAGAGTTCTCGCCATGATTCAGAAGATGGTTCAGAGACTGATTATGATGAAAAGAAGGAAAAGAAACACAACAAGAAACCTCGTCTTGGTTCAGATGATGATTCTGAAAATGATCGGAAGAAAGTCAAGCGTGGAAAGAGCTCTCGTAATGATTCCGATCCTGATACAGATAGTGGCTATGGCAAGAAGAAAGCCAAACATGCAAAGAACGATCGAGGTGAAAGAAAGAAGATACCAGTGAAGAACTCTCATCATGATTCCGAGTCTGATACAGATAGTGGCTATGGCAAGAAGAAAACAGAACATGCAAGGAATGATAAGGGTGAGAGAAAGAAGATACCAGTAAAGAATTCTCGTCATGATTCCAAATCTGATACAGATAGTGGATATGGTAAGAAGAAAACGGGGCATGCAAAGAGTGAACGTGATGAGAGAAAGAAGGTACCAGTGAAGAGCTCTCATCATGATTCCGACTCTGATACAGATAGTGGCTATGGCAAGAAGAAAGTGGAAGATGCAAAGAATGATAGGGGTGAGAGAAAGAAGATACCAGTAAAGAATTCTCGTCATGATTCCGAATCTGATACAGATAGTGGATATGGCAAGAAGAAAACGGAGCATGCAAAGAGTGAACGCGATGAGAGAAAGAAGGTACCAGTGAAGAGCTCTCGTCATGATTCCGACTCTGATACAGATAGTGGCTATGGCAAGAAGAAAGTGGAGCATGCAAAGAATGAACGTGATGAGAGAAAGAAGATACCTGTGAAGAGCTCTCGTCATGATTCGGAGTCTGATACAGATAGTGGCTATGTCAAGAACAAAATGGAACATGCAAAGAATGAACGTAATGAGAGAAAGAAGGTACCAGTGAAGAGCTCTCGTCATGATTCTGAGTCTGATACAGATATTGACTATAGGAAGAAAATAGAACATGCGAAGGGCATATGCGATGAGAGAAAGAAAATGCCAGTGGGAAGCTCTCGTCACGATTCTGACTCTGATACAGATAATGCCTATAGGAAGAAAGTAGTGGAACATGCAAACATTCATAATGGGAAAAACAAGATACCAGTGCAAAGCTCTCATCAGTATGAGAAGCCTAGAAAATACAAGGAAAGTTTTCGCCATGACTCAGATTCAGATGGTCTTTCCCGTGATAAGGAAAGACAACTGAATGCTGCAGCGTTAAAAAAGGATGTGCAAGAGAAAGGGAAACTAGCTAGCTCAAGTGAGAGTTCAGATTACACCAGCAGCCTCAGCAGCAGTGATTCTGACATGAGTGCAGATAGCTATGAGGAACAAAAAAGGAGTCGAGCTGAAGGGAGAAGAAATGAGCTGACTACACAAAGGCAGAAAGAGGAGGAAAGAAAAGAGCTTGAGAAGCAACAGCAGAGAGAGGTAGAGAGGAAAGAGTTGGAGAAGCAAAAGCAAAGGGAGGAAGAGAGGATGGAGATGGAGAAGAAAAGGCAGCGAGAGAGGGAGGAAGAGAGACAGAGGGAGAGAGAGCAATATGGAAGGAAAGGTGGAAATGATGTGGAGAGAGACAACAAAAGGAAACTGATAGATGATCGGTATGATCCAAATTCAAGTAGAGTTAGAGAAGGATACAAAGACCGTCAGAACAGAGATGGCAATAGATGGCAGGAAGAGCATGGTCGACACAGTAGATATATGGATAGTCATGATTCCAAGAGGTCAAGGCGTGATGATGACTCGCATTACCATTCAAGGAGGGATTATGAACAACGCTATTCTAGAGATGAACATAGAGACAGAAGGCGTCACTAAATGTAAGGTATATCAACCACCCTACTGTAACTCCCATTGACATACCTGGTGCCTGCATTGTAAGATGAGCTCATGTTTACCAAATCATACAACCAGAGCTGTAGGCTGTAGGTTTTAGAAGCTGTGCATATCTGTGTATGTTATGAACTCCTAATATGTTTTGGATGCTACATGCCTACATTTTGGTACACTATCCTTTTGTTTGTGTCAAATTAATTGCTTATTATGCAAATATCTACATTTATCTCACCATACTCTATGCCTTATGTGCAGCCATATTGGTAATCCTTGTAAAGGAAGAGAGCAGCGCATCTTGAAGAATACCCGTTCTAGGTGGACTTATTCTCAGTTCTCACCCATAAGTTTCAGTCCTAGATCTTTTCTGCGGCAGCAAGACCACCCATCAGTACCCCGCTGCAGCATTAAGCTTTGTTTGTGTTTGTATCATACTTTTGTTTCGCTGCAGCATTAAGCTTTGTTTGTGTTTGTATCATACTTTTGTTTTATTACGCAAAGAACAAAGTCTCCAATATGTAATATGTTTTGGCACAGACATGAATGGCAGAATTTTTTGTTGGAACTTGTGGTACGCCTGTTGCCGATCATCATTATGAAAAGTTGTCTTTAGCTTATATTTGATGAGCTCCAAGTTTTTCAAAATTTTGGTGTGCCTGTTGGAGGGTTCATCTCATGTTTCATATATACTGCTCAAACCTTTTTAAGGTTTAGATAAACCTTATGTTTACAGGCTTCTTTAGATTAGAAAAACAACACCAAGTTTAATACGTGGTACTAGATTTCAAGTGGGAACCAAATATAAAAAAAAGGCTGAAAAGAGAATATCTACGATTCCTTTGTATAGTCTTGAATTCCTAAATAATAAAAGTTGTTCGTCTTTGTGCACTGCTTGTACACGATCGATTTTCTCAATCCAGACTGCGTGGTGCACGATTGTTACGGCTGACATGAATGAGCAGCAATGCAGCATGGACGTGGTGTGCAAAAACACCAAACACGTTTCCGGTGCTTTAACAATATACTAGCAGGTACCCCCGTGCTTTCGCACGGGGCGGCAAGGCAGAATTTATGCAGTGAAGCAAACGATTACTAAAATTAGCTACAGCTAATGCACACTTTAATTTTGTAGATATAGTACTAATTGCATGCGGTATGGGTCGAAATGTATATACTGTCATAGACAATAGAATAGAGTACTAAAAACAGGAAAGATTCCATGAGCACAAAAGTTCTTAACATGTAAAAGAACCTGGCCTCCTTTCGGAACCAATATAGCATTCACATATTCATTACGGGTAGTAGAAAAGTAGAAGTGAAATAACGCAATAAGGTTTGCGCCTTTAGAACAGAAGTGGTGCAGCATGTTGAATCTTTTTATATGGTGATAGCATTACCCTGGTGTGGATTGTCAAGATGAACGCGCCTTCGCCTGCGGCCTGTGTAGATAGTATGTGTTAAAGAATTAGGCAATTTTCAGATTAAAAGTATGATTAAATCTAGAACATAAATCATGGCAAATATATGAACTAGATTAAACATGTATGACATACTAGTATAACAGATCAGCATATTCCACAGCATCAACATGACAAGCATTGATAGTCCAGCAGATAGATTAGATCGTACGGACGTCAAAATTAGATCAAGAGAATTATACCTTTTGGTTGTTGTAGTAGTAGATGGTGTTGAAGATATGACTGGCGGTGGTGGAGCGAGATCGCTGATGTCGATGTTGAAGTCGTCGTCGAAGTCGTCGATGAGAGGCGGAGGAGTATTCTTGATGACGACCCCGCGAGCTCTACCACGACGAAGCCGACGCGCCGATGCACCCTTCGGAAGACGAGCCGTTGTGGAAGCTTTGGGAGCAGTCGCGCGAAGAACGCTTCCCAAAAACCTTATTCACCTTCTCCCGGTGCAGGATCGCAAAGACGAGGGTTCCGGAGACCTGCTCACCCGGTCGCTGGTGCAAGCAAGCGATCGGACTGGAGTAGCTACAGCGGCGGCGCAATAGCGAGTAGAGGCAAAAACCCTAGCTCAACTGGATACATTTTGGTGTGGCCGGCAGGTTGCTTATATAGTCCTGTCCAACCAATCTCGTGTCGCGATCACGATCTAAATTGATTTAGGACTCTTAATTTGTAACCGATTAGGACTCATACAACTTGAAGGCTAAGAAACCAAAAACGAAAACAACAAAAGGAGATCGCGTTCCCGCAAGGCGAGGAGCCGGATTTCGGCGGACCATTCACACAGGTATCACGCACCTGCGCCCTTCGCCCCGCCTGGCCCGGCGAGGCGAGCGAGCGCGTGTGGACTTCTCTTACTCCTCCTCACACTAGACTTGAGAAAGTGAAGAGGACTTCCATATTCACTTCAACAAGTAAGATGGTACTAAAGAGTTCCCACATCCTCTCTTGCTCACATGGATGGGCCTTTGAGATTTATTAGGAATTTCACAATTGGTTATTGGGCCAAGCCCATATAAATTCCAACAGTATGCACGTGTCTATGAATCTGTAATATAACAAACAACATCAAGCCCTGTATAAGAGATGGCTGAGGTAGTTTTTTTTGTCCCTGCGCGCTAAGGAATTTCACCACGATCAGTGGCAATGGCTGTGGGTGGGGAGGAGCTGAAATTTTGGAATCGTGGGAAAAAAATCACCACGACCGTTGGACTGAGAAGAGAGGAAGGTATGCAATTTGGAAAAGGAAAACCCAAAAACTTTATTCACCACAAATCAGTGCGAGGAGAAGACAGGAGGGGTTGCGATAGTTACCTCGGCGATCTTGGGGTGTTGGGAGGAAGGCGACGAGGGGGCAATGGCCGGCTGCGGCGTCCGCGCGCAGGCTTCATGTGCAGGAGGCCGCGACAGACGCGGCGGTCGAAGGGGAGGGGGGCGGAGGCAGGGGACGGAGGTCCGGTGGAGGCGCGAGGGGAGCACGGGCTGCAGCGGCGGCGGTGGCGGCCTGCAGGAGGCCGCGACAGACGCGGCCGTCGAAGGGGAGGGGGGCGGAGGCAGGGGGACAGAGCTCCGGTGGAGGCGCGAGGGGAGCACGGGCTGCAGCGGCTGGGACGGTGGCGGCGGCGGCGGCCAGGCGGGGGTGGTGGCCAAGGGTTGGGGAGCGGCGGCGTTGGAGAGGAGTCGGGTCTTTTTCTGTTTTTTTTATTTCCCCGCATCCGTGTGTGGAGGCTTCGTGAGGGAGGGGTGTTCTAGACTTCTCGTGTGGGGCTGAGTCGGGAGTGGCGAGGCACGTTTACTGCTCCCGGAACAGGACTTCGTGAGAGGATACGGAGATGACAGGAGCCTCGACTTTAAGAGTTATGTATAGATTATCTCTAGATTAGAAAAACAATATATTAACTCCGTCGTCCTAAAATGGAAGACCGACCCTCTGTCCCAAAAATCCAAATTCATCTATTTTAGAACGCAGCGAGATAGTAAAATTAAATATGTTCAATATATCCGCAACACAAATATGAAAGAACAGTACTAGTGCCCGGATGTTCAGGCGGACGCTCACGTCCTGCCCGTCGCTACTGCACACCCGCGCCGCTTCCCGCGCTCGCAGCTGCACAACGCTCCATCCATCTGTTTTCCACACGCATGCATGGTGCCCTAGCAGCTGCAGCAGACAGCTGTGGCAGGTGAGTCACATTGCAACATATACAACACCTGATCTACTTTTAAAATATCTAGATAAAACTTTTGCAACATGCGTCTGAAGAAAGATAAAACACTTGAAACATGTGTCTGAAACACTTGTGAAAAATCTAAAAATACTTGAAAAGCCATTGCAAAACATATGCAACATCCTTACAAAAACACTTGCAAACATATGTGTGAAAACATATGCAACATCCAAATAAAAACACTTGCAACATACGTCTAAAAAAACAAATAAAACATTTAAAACAGACACTTGCAACGTACGTGTATAGTCATTGCAACAAATGCAATATCCGATCTACTTTTGCAACATCTATACGAAACACTTGCAACATACCTCTAAAACATCTACAAAGATCGAAACATACATTTGCAACATGGGAGGAGAGAATGAGGCCGGTCGATTCCGAGCGTCAGGGTGGAAGCCGGCGGCGTGCGAGCACCACCAGCGCTGGTCGCACTCGTGGGTGCCCCGTTGGCTCAGCTAGAGACGACCTGAGGTGCCTCGACACCTGCACCTAGCCACCATCGGCAGGGGCAGCGGCGGTGGCCCGTGGTGGCGATGCATCATGACAGCGCTAGGTTGGGGAAGAGGCCGGGGAGGCACTGCACGAATTGAGCGGGGAAGAGGCCGGGGAGGCACTGCACGAATTGAGCGAGGAGACGACATGATCCGCTTTGGTGGAGGAGGAAGCAACGGTGGTGGCGTGGGGCTCTGCTGCTGCCGATGAACACGAGAGACCTAGAGCTGGGGAGGGCGAGACGGAGCGGAGAAACAGAGAGCGGAGTGGAAGCAGCGTCCGAACCGACACGAGCGGACGGACACCCGCATCCGAGTATTTCCGAATATGAAATATGTCAATGCAATTTTGTTCACTTATCTCCATGCAAACGATCAACAAAAAATCACCAAAAGGAGCACATGGTGTAAGGAAAGAACCCAGGCACTTGATCGTACCTCTTCATTCATCTTAAGGGAAGTTAAGTCAAAGAGACCGCAAGGGGTGTACACCGGCAAGTCATGACTCATGACAGTTTTACATTGTAAGCGTGTTCTCACGGCATTATTGCCTATATACTTGACAACAGAAAGCCTACAACTGCAACCAAGCTAAGCATCTGTGGCCTTTTCAAGCACAAAAGTGGTCTCTGTTTATTGAGTATGCCGGTGTGTTTATATGCAGCAGCTATTCTACAGGGCAGAACCAGCACGGCGGCGCCTAGTTGCGTTTGAGGTAGCAATCTGGCCGAGTTCCTCACTCTGGCTTGGCAGCACTCGTTCTCTGACTGGGGTATAATGCCTCAGCCAGACGCCAGTGTATACCTGGAGAAATAACAGAAGATCGTCAGCTGAAGAAATGATATAGGCAAAAATCTGGTCTCAGGCCACTTGTACCACAAATTTCTTACAAACAGCATGACAGCATATAGATGTTGAGCGGGAATATTCGCTCTAATAGTTTTGAAGTATATGACAAAACGAAGTTTGGTGATGCAGGAATTTGAGAGTTCACACTGGTTCACAAATAGAGAAACAGTAACAGTACTATATCATATTTTCCCTTTATAGTTTCTACTGACCTGTTGGGGCCTCATAATCTTAGTGTCGGGATCATCGAGTGACTCTTTCCAATGCGCTAGCCAGCCAGCCATGCGAGGAATGGCAAACAGCACAGGAAAAAATTCTGTAGGGAATCCCATTGCCCTGGAAACCAATACAGTAACAGTAAACTACCATAGTACCAAGGGGAGGAAAAGAAAGGAAATCAGGTGTAGCTCCCAATGAAAGTACCTATAAATTAGCCCAGAGTAGAAGTCCACATTTGGATATAGTTTCCTCTTGATAAAATATTCGTCTGACAGTGCTGCCTTTTCTAGAGCAATGGCCACCTGACATGGCATAAGGAAAAAATAAAATATTAGACAACCCAGTTAGTTTTGCCAAGGCACTCTTCTTGTTGCATAGCCAGATTGTCTATTATCCCCATTTTACTGCAGAATTCTTGGAATTCTCATTTCCTTGAGCAGAAATTTTCACTTATGAGATGGAAAATAATTAAGTAGCAAAATGGCCAATTGTAATCACGTAAGAGTATACCAGCATTGCTTGTGGCCAGTATACTGTTGTGAATGGTTCTATCATTTTGAAACCATGACCATACAGCCATCTATTAGACACTAGGGAAACTAGGGGAGATAAAATGTTAACAGTTTTCTATTTTAGAGCTTCAATGCAAAGTAATTTGCAAATATCTTACTCATTCTATAAGTTCAATTTTCTATCTGAGAAAAAAGCTTTATATTTCATCATTTGCAAGATTCACATGACAAAGTAACTGTTTACCACCCTATGCACAGTCAGAAACTCTTAACTGGTTACTACTTACTACACATTGCCAGAAATCTCAAACCACAATACAACTAACTCTAAAAGAAAAGTTAAATCCAGAAAACATTTCCTGTCTATGATCAAAGCACATGGGAAAGCTAACCTCAATAAGTGGATCCCGTCCAACAATTGAGAACACCTCCTCTGCCAATTTCCTGATGACTTTAGCACGAGGGTCATAGTTCTTGTACACACGGTGCCCAAAACCTGACATCTTCCTCTTCCTAGAAAATGAACAAACGAATCTTGTAAGAACAATGTCAAAAGTGTATAAAAGGGCAACAACAAACTGAGTATCTCCACCTGAATATAGATCAGGTGAAAGCTATATGTTACCTGTTCTTTACTCCTTCAATGAAATCTGGAATATTTTCCACACTTCCAATCTCATTTAACATTTTAAGTACTGCCTGGCATACAGGATAACATTTTCTTAGCGAACAGCTTAAGCAAGAACTCCTTAATCTCTAAAAGCAACAGAGGATGTTGGGTCTTTTCATTTTGACAAAGGACGTAAGAAGATTATCGTGCTTGATTATACAAAAAGGGGGGAAAGGTATAAATTAGCTCAAAAAGAATAATCCCTCGGTTTCAAATTAGTTGTCATTTTAGATTGTCCTAAGTCAAACGGTGGCCATCAATTCCTATAAATTCATATAGTCTAACAAACATGCAAATTATAAGTATTTCCCATGGCGAATCTAAAAACATAAATCTTATGATGTAAGCTATATGAATTTCTCGTTGATGGTCAAAGATATAAAGGTTTGATTTTGGACAAAGCAAGAGTGACAACTAATATGAAACAGAGGGATATTCATCATCCGACTAAAGGTACTCCCTCTGTTTCGTATTAGTTGTCACTCTCGCTTTGTCCAAAGTCAACCTTTCTATCATTGATGATAGAAAAGAAACAGATGAAGTAAATTAAGTAATTTCTTAGCTTTTATGCTCACTATGACTTACCTCATTTGCACCACCATGCAGAGGACCATATAGAGCTCCAACACCACCAGAAAGGGCAGTGAAGACATCCACACCACTATAGACATAATATAGCTCATCAGGAAATTGTTCCTTACTGTTTGGAGGTAAAATGAGGAAGTGATTTACCTTGAAGCAAGGTGCCTAACAGCAGCTGTAGAGCAGTTCATTTCATGTTCAGCATGTAGAATAAATAGGATATCTAGTGCTCGAGCAAGTCGAGGATTTGGTTTATATGACTTGTTACCCCTGCCAAATTGATTTTCTTTAGAAAACATGAATCAACGTACAGTCACAGAATCGAACTGTTCGTTTAGTTGAATGCATGGAAATTATCATACATGGCATAATCAAAACATAGAGTTCACAGTATTCAAGGTGAAACAACTTACAAAGAGTCCAGCATGTACAAGAAGTTCTCTGAATAAGATAGAGTATTTGAAGGAAGGATGGGAGGCCTTCCTGCTAATCTCAAGTAGGCAGCAGCTGCTATTGTTGGTGCCTGAACAAGCAAAATGCATACAAAAATCAAGGTACCATCATTTTAATTTGCAAGATCTCCAGTTGTTTGCTACAATGGAAATATTACTTGATTGGATGAATATCCAAAAATTTGTAGCATTAGCTAAAGGAACTACATAATTAGGCATACCTTCCCAAGTACTCGCACAATTTGTTTATCCCTCACCTGCTTCGACTTATAAAGATCTTGACCCTACATGAGCAGAATATGTGTTCAAAACATCAAATTCAAATATAAAAATCTGGCTGAGTTCAAATTTACGGTTAATTGTGTCACAGAAAGTTGATCTAGTTGAATAATCATCTGGCTCAATTGGTGTGTTTAGGCGGTACTTACTCTAAGAGCAGGGTTTGCATCTGGATGGAAGACAGAAAGGGTGCTCATTGCACTGGCAAGGACACCCATGGGGTGAGCGTCATGGGGCATTGATTGTATGATATCCTGAACACATTAAAAATAATTAGAAAATTTACATTTTAATCCATGCCAAACTCAAAATACTGTCTTGATAGGGAAAATTGGTAATAATTCATACCAGCAGTCCTTGAGGAACGGCAGAATGCTGAGAAATAGCGAATTCCCATTGTGCCAATTGGCTCTGAGTAGGCAGATTCCCATACACTGAACACAATATGTAAGTTAACCAAACAATTTCAATCGGTTACAATGATAAATAACAGGACAGCAAGGTCAATATCACTTACTTAAAAGGTACGCCACCTCAACAAACGAACTGCTTTCAGCCAACTCTTCGATTGGATACCCCCTGTAGCGAAGGATTCCCTCGTCCCCATCGATGTAGCAGATGGTCGAGCGAACAGGGGCAGTGTTAAGATAACCAGGATCATAAATCTTAAGACCCTTGTCATCCTTACCAGTGGTAATCTGTAGCATATTTCGGAAAGGATAAACATCTTAGTTTCTAGACGGTCCTCTATCATCGCAAATGAAGCGTAGCAGAAAGTAAAGTGTTTATCTTAGGTTTCTACGTTACAGGCTAGGGGCCTGTTTGGAACGCGGGAATTTTTCCATGTTCCTGTGTTTTTCCTATAAATTTGAACTGATTTCTGTGAAATTCCTGCGTTCCAAACAGCCCCTGCTAGGCTACAGGGCAACTTCAGGCAGACCTAAAATTTCAGTACCTAATTCAACGGACTTGGGTCATCAATCGTGATTCCTACAAATTAACAATTCGCGCAGCCTGTTCCGGCAGCAACCCAGCCTACATGACAACAGCAATCGCCTCAAAGGCTAGAACGCCAAGACCCCCCGCGGATCACGGCACGGCGCGACCGCCGGAACCGTCAATCCGCGCTGGCTGCTCAGTACCTTCTTGAAGTCGGTGGCGCACACGGTGCCGTCCTCGGAGACCTTGACCTCGTACCGCTTCCCGGTCCTCCCGTCCACCACGGCGAGCGCGCCGGCGCGGGGCCCGGGCGCCGCCGCGGACACCGGCGACCTCTCCAGCCCCGCCGCTTCCCCAGCACCTGCGCCACCGGAGAGGAGGTGGGAGGAGAGCACGGCGAGGCGGCCCCACGCGGGGTCGGCGCGATCCATGGCGCGGCGGCGCGGGATCGAGTTGGTCGGTGGGAGAAGGGAGCAGCAGGCCGAGCAGAGCAGAGGGCAGAGGGCAGAGGCAGAGGGGAGGAAGAGCAGAAGTGGTGGTTGCGTGGACGCTTTGGCTTCGCGCAATTCGATGCGTTTGCTCGTTTATTGACGTGATGATTTGCTGCTTGGAGACTTGGAGTCGTGCGAAGGTGAGACTCGTGCGTGTAGGCTTATCGTGATCCAGCTCGGCTTCCACGTCACACGTGGGTTAGCTTTCAATTCGAATTTTGGATTTTGAAGGGTTGGCCTCAAATTTCGAATTTTGGATTTTGAAGGGTTGGCCTCAAATTGGAGTTTTAGTCGTGTTTGGATTCATTAACCTCTATAATAGTTAGCTAGCTAATAGCTTAGAGTTAAATATTAGTTGGTTTAGCAGCGAGTGAGATAAATTGTTAGTCGGGCAGCTAATAATTAGCTAAACTATTAGCTAGATCCATCTGGATCCAAAAGAGCCAATTATTGTCAGCTAACTATTAGTTTTATGAATCCCAACATGATCAAAGACTAATTGCCTAGGTTTGGAATGCTATACTTGATTTCAAAATTTCTGAATTGGACTCATCAAACAGTATGATTACTGCATCTAGGATAATAACAAGCTATGGCTCTGGTACTCAAAGATGTAGTTGCCTTTGCTTTTGGTTCATCGTTGCTTTGGAGTACCCGTATTGTTCGATAAGACACTACTGCAGACTGCGGCTTTGCCTAGCGCCTGAGACGCTCGGCAAAGGCCGAATTGCGCTCGGCCAAGGCTTTGCCGAGCGCAACGCTCGGCAAAGGGCTCCCGGCAATGAAATGCTCGGCAAAGCCTTCTTTGCCGAGCGTTTTTTATCGGGCGCTCGGCAAAGTCTTTGCCGAGCGCCTAAGCGGCACTCGGCAAAGAAAAGCGACGGTCACGGCGGTAGTCACGGTGTGACGTTTTCTTTGCCGAGCGCCTCCAATAAGACGCTTGGCAAAGAGCAAACTGATTTTTTTAAAAAAAATTCTTTGCCTAGCGCCTCCAGTCTGGCGCTCGGCAAAGAGCAAACTGATTTTTTTAAAAAAAATTCTTTGCCTAGCGCTTCTATCCTGGCGCTCGGCAAAGAGCACACTGATTTTTTTTAAATTCTTTGCCTAGCGCCTCCCACTTGGCGCTCGGCAAAGAAAAACAATTTTTTTTAAAAAAAATCTTTGCCTAGCGCCTCCAGCCTGGCGCTCGGCAAAGATCAAACTGATTTTTTTTAAAAAAATCTTTGCCTAGCGCTTTTAGCCTGGCGCTCGGCAAAGACCACACTGATTTTTTTTAAAAAAATTTTTTTGCCTAGCGTCTCCCGCCTGGCGCTCGGCAAAGAGAAACAATTTTTTTAAAAAAAAAATCTTTGCCTAGCGCCTTCAGTTTGGCGCTCGGCAAAGCTGGGTAAACTACAAGGCTCTTTGCCTAGCGCTGCGCTAGGCAAATCTGGAACCCAGATTTTGTTAAATCTTTAATTTTTGCTTTCTATCGCTGCAAACATAACATATCATATATATATACATCAAATGGATATCACCGTGAACACAAATAACACCATTTATATCACAATTTCATCGCTTCTGTCACCACCATCACCATATATATCACAATAGCACATATATCTCATAATAGCATCACTTATTCGGCAATAAAGTCCATTACAATAACTTGATATTCATGAAGTTCAACACAACAAGTCCAAGTCCATGACATGAAGTTCAACACAACAAGTCCAGATCCATCACCAAGAGAAGGAATACGTGACAACAACTTCGACGTTACTCACTGAGGCGGCGGTGAAGGTTGGTACCCGGGCCACCCATGTGACGGCGGCGACGGTCCCCCATGCTCGTTCGGCACGTGGTTCGAACCCGCCGACTGAGGCTACACACAGGAGCAACGATTGCATGAGACAAAGTTAAATAGATAAATAACATGCATGTATGATATATATTACTCACCGGAGTAGTGTTGAGAGCAACAAAGGGAGGAACGACGGGAGGAGGCTGAGGTGGACCCATCAAGCTGGGTGGCAAAGTAACACCCAGAGAACTCTGCAGAAACGCCAGCACGTCCGACATCCTCTGGTCACTTGCCAGTCGCGCCGCCCGCTCTGAAGCCACAATCGCCTCCAGCTCGTCGGCCCTCTTGTTCGAAGTTTCCACCTGAGCCTATACATTGTTGCAAAGGTAATGTTAGTGAAGCGACAAGGAAATCCTCGTGTAATGCACGACGAGTAAACCAAAACTAACCTGTAGTGCCTCGACCTGGGCCTGTCCATAGGCCGGCCGCTCGCGTATCGGCGGGAGTCCGGAGCCACTCGTGGTCTGTGCTCGGATCTGGGAGAGAGTGGGAGTAGTGGCGGTGTCGATCACGCTGTTGGCCATCCAGTAGCGCCCATGCTGCTTTCCCTTTCCAAGACACATGACGAGACGCGCATCGATGTTGTCAGTCGTTGGATCATAATCGGACCCATACATCGTCCTTGCCGCCTCATGGTACTCGGTGACTTTCTTGTAGGCGCTCTCACTTGTGTACGCCTCGGGCGGGTCCTCCGGGTTGAAGGAGACGTCGGACGTCGCCTTGCCCTTGTGTGACATGGTATATGCAGCGAAGTAGGAGCATGGCTGGCCACCGTGCGCCGCCGACTGCGAGAACGAAAAGAAGTTTGTTAGTAGTCTTTGCCTAGTTACATTAAAGCATGACAACAGTTACAAACATGATGACGTACCCAAGCTCGGCCGAAGCCGCCGACGTTGCGGTTGCCTTGATGGTGAGGTACACCTGGCATGGCCAAACGGTGAGCCCGGGCAGCCGCGTGCTGCTGCCGCCACTCCTCGCTCAGCCAACGGTCCACGATTTGCCCCCACGCCTCAGGGGACTTTTCGCACCACCAAGGAATGACCTACACGTCATGAAGTAATCGACACGTTAGGCAGTCAAGTTCATAGCACCGAATGTTGAAAGGAACTTAATTTAAAGTTGTTCAGTTACCTGCATGAACTCCTCTTTGGTGAGAGAGAGCCTCCGATCTCGGATTTGTTTCTTGTTGACGCTCTCTCCAAATTGCTTCCTATAGTAATCTCTGATGGCCTGGACTCTCGCCTCGTGGTACATGTCCGTAACGCGCTTCCTGCAAGCTTTCCTAGCCACGGCGTCCGCATTGCCCTCGTAGCTCTCGTCGAGCTTCAAGTGAGAACGAAAAATTTCGGCAGCACCTCCCCTGTACGGGGAGGTTACCAAACCTGCAAAAAAAGATTGCACGATGGCCGACAACCACAAATACGTCACCGGCACGATGGCCGACTAGCACAAGAATATATGCAAGTATTAACACTATTAGTATAACCACTACTAGTACTATCACTACTCACACTACCACTACTACGCCTACTACTCCTAGTCCTAACCCTTCTACTACTACTACCTACTACACCTACAATTACTACTACTACTCCAACTACTACTACACCTACTACTAATCCAACTACTACCACATTGACCACGACTTCGCCTACTACTACTACTCCTACTACTCCAACTACCACTACTACTACGCCTACTACTCCTACTACGTCAAACTAGACGTACCTGTGGCGGACGACGCGGGGTACGGCGACCGACGCGGGGTCACGGTCGGGGTGCGCGAGGCCGGCGCGGGCGTGAGCCGGGGCCAGGGCGGGGGCGGTTGGCCGGGCGCGGCGAAGGTGGCCGGCCGCGGCGCGGGGCGGCGGTGGCGGTTGGCCGGGCGCGGCACGATGCGCGGGGGGCGGGGCCGGCCGGGCGCGGCACGCGGCGGCGGCCGAGCGCGGCGGCGGCGGCGGCCGAGCGCGGCGGCGGCCGGCCGCACGGCGCGGCGCGGGGGGGGGGGGGGCGGAGGCGGGGGCCGGCCGGGGGCGGAGTTGGGGGCCGGCCGGGCGCGGCGGCGGCCGAGCGCGGCGGGGGGCGGCGGCGGCGGCCGGCCGCACGGCGCGGCGCGGGGGGCGGGGGGCGGGGGCGGAGGCGAGGGCCGGCCGGGCGCGGCGCGGCGCGGGGGGCGGCGCCGGGGGCGGAGGCGAGGGCCGGCCGGCCGCACGGCGCGGCGCGGGGGGGCGGCGCCGGGGGCGGAGGCGAGGGCCGGCCGGGCGCGGCGGCGGCGGTGGCCGGGCGGCGGCGGCGGCCGGGCGCGGAGGCGGCGGCGGCGGACGGGTGCGGCTGCTGATTTTTTTTCTTTTTTTTTAATTTTGGCCGGTTCATGTAAATAAGGAGACGCCCTTTGCCTAGCGCCCGCGATCTGGCGCTCGGCAAAGAGGTGTCTTTGCCGAGCGCCAGATCGCGGGCGCTAGGCATAGAATTTTTTCGTTGATTTTTTTCAATTTTGGCCGGCTGAGACGCTCTTTGCCTAGCGCCCGCGATCTGGCGCTAGGCAAAGATGTGCCTTTGCCGAGCGCCAGATCGCGGGTGCTAGGCAAAGAATTTTTCGTTTTTTTAAATTTGTTTTTGTGAATTTGTTTTTTTATTCGTTTAAGTACTGTACACTCCTTTGCCGAGCGCCAGATCGGAGGCGCTCGGCAAAGACTTTTCCGTTTTTTTAAAATTTGTTTTTTAATTTATTTTTTTATTTGTTTTTTAAAATTTGTTTTTTTATTTGTTTTTTAAAATTTGTTTAATTGCTGTACACTCATTTGCCGAGCGTCAGATCGGGGGCGCTAGGCAAAGAATTTCAAATAATGTGTCATCCATGCAAAAAAAGGTTTGAAAGAAGAAAAAAGAAAATTAAAGAAAAAAAAGAAAATTTTTTGCCTAGCGCCAAATTTCAGCGCTTGGCAAAGAGGTGCCTTTGCCGAGCGCCCTGCGTTAGGCGCTAGGCAAAGGTGTCTCTTTGCCGAGTGCCAACCTTAGCGCTCGGCAAAGGCACCTCTTTGCCGAGCGCTGACATTTGGCGCTCGGCAAAGAATTTTCTTTTTTTTTTGTTTTTTTGTTTCAAACTTTTTTGTCATGCATTACACATTATTTAAAAGTATAGGTTAAGTTTTAGTACTTTTTTAAATCTTTTTACTATTTATCGTTAGTTTATTTGATTTAATTGAATTCTCCGATAAACGCGTGTTTGAACTGTAGGTGCATCGAATCTCCGAATTGGATGGTTCGAAAATTAATATTCGCATTACTTAGCGTATGTTAAGGCCGTATCCTGGAGCACGCATGAAATATCGAACATCTAGCGCACGGAACACGGCGACCAAGTTGCGCGTGAAGTGCTATTAAATTAAAAAAAAAGCAAACAAAGTTCGAAAATCACGAAACTTAGCGAAACGTCTTTGGAGCACATGTGGAGGCTATGGTCAAAATTTGGTAAAGTTTCGTGCACGTTGTCGCGTAAGTTAGTTAGAAACCTAGACATCTCACATGTGATAACTTGTGATCACATGTGAGATGTCTAGGTTTCTAATTAACTTACGTGACAACGTACACGAAACTTTACCAAATTTTGACCATAGCCTCCACATGTGCTCCAAAGACGTTTCGCTAAGTTTCGTGATTTTCGAACTTTGTTTGCTTTTTTTTAATTTAATAGCACTTCACGCGCAACTTGGTCGCCGTGTTCCGTGCGCTAGATGTTCGATATTTCATGCGTGCTCCAGGATACGGCCTTAACATACGCTAAGTAATGCGAATATCAATTTTCGAACCGTCCAATTCGGAGATTCGATGCACCTACAGTTCAAACACGCGTTTATCGGAGAATTCAATTAAATCAAATAAACTAACGATAAATAGTAAAAAGATTTAAAAAAGTACCAAAACTTAACCTATACTTTTAAATAATGTGTAATGCATGACAAAAAAGTTTGAAACAAAAAAACAAAAAAAAAAGAAAATTCTTTGCCGAGCGCCAAATGTCAGCGCTCGGCAAAGAGGTGCCTTTGCCGAGCGCCAAGGTTGGCACTCGGCAAAGAGACACCTTTGCCTAGCGCCTAACGCAGGGCGCTCGGCAAAGAGCCACCTTTGCCGAGCGCTTAACGGAGGGCGCTCGGCAAAGAACGACGGTATATTCCGCGGTGGCTCTTTGCCGAGTGCTATCCTTTGCCGAGCGCCTGGCGCTTGGCAAAGACGTTCTTTGCCGAGTGTTTCTCTTTGCCGAGGGCCTGACGCTAGGCAAAGGAGTCATTGCCGAGCGCATTCTTTGCCGAGAGCCCGGCGCTAGGCAAAGGTGGCCTTTGCCGAGCGCCCGATAAATAGCGCTCGGCAAAGACCCAGGCGCTAGGCAAAGGCACTGTCTGCCGTAGTGAGAAGTCTATTTTACAACCATATTTGTACCGCTGTGGATCTTAGTACAGTATAGATATATGCTAACATTGCTCTACCCGCTCTACTCGATGGTACACTTCTCAAGTAGGGAATTAGGTTTCGTGGTTACTTGGTTTAACAAAGGGCAAGGTTGATTACAAGTTTACAAACCCGAAGTGAAGCATAGTGGGTTGTTTGGAAAAGAGCCCAAGCCTGCTAAGTCAATATTTGTCCAATCCAACAAAAATCAGAAATGCTACTACTAACGTCCGTCAGTCGGACGCAACTTCTCCACTCATTCACTTGCTATTAAAAAAATCCTCCACTACGCTTATCCTCCACTCATCCATTGGCTCTCTCGCTTCTCGGCCCCTCCATCGCGTGCACCGCCCACTCCCTCCATGGCCGGTAGTGGTGCAGTCACCTACCCTGGCGCGCACCCTCCCCTACCCCGACACATGTCCATGGCTACCTCCCTAGCTGGCAGTGGCGCCGTCACCAACCCCGGCAGCGCCCCTCCCCTACCCCGGTGGCGTCCCTTCCACACCCTAGCGTCCTCCCTCACCCCAGTGTCCTCCCTCTCCGGGAGCCCCCAACGCCCACAAATACGACAACCCTATCCCCCACACCGGCGAGATCCATGGAGCACGAGCGAGATCCTTTGAAGGTAGCACGGTGGTGTTGCAGGGGAGTCGGTGGTGCTCCCCCACCCGGGCGAGACGCCCTCTCTCACATCGGCGATCGTGCTTCCCCCACCCCGACGGCCATGGCGCTCGCTCCCCGCGCCAGGCTCTCTCTCCCCCCTATGTTCATATGTATGTTTCAAGTATTTTAGTCGTTTCAGATGTATGTTGCAAAAGTAGATCGGAGGATGTTGCACATGTTGCATATGTTGCAATTATTTCAGAGGCATGTTGCAAGCGTATGTTTTGAGTGTGTTCAGAGGTATGTTTCATCTATGTTTTTCGGACGCATGTTGCAAGTGTGTTTATCTAGATATTGAATATGTTTGACACATATGTTGCATGTGTTTTATTTAGATGTTTGCGTATGGTTGAATGGTGTTCAAGTGTTTTTCATGTGTTTTTTAAGTGTTTTAGAAACATGTTTCAAGTGTTTCAACTGCCTTCAGATATATGTTGCAACTGTTGTATTTGAATGTTTCAAAAGTAGATCGGGTGTTGCATCTCTCCTCCCCACCTTCTGTTGCATCGTCTCTCTCGGCGCTGGCAAGACATCCATACGACGCCTCTACCAGGTCCTTCCGAATCAGAGGCACCGCGCTCCCTTCCCCCTCTTGTCGCTCGGGCAGCATGGCCTCGCGTGGAGCACGAAACAAAGTGTAGCGCGTGAAAGTCTGTCCGAACATCCGGGCGTTAGCACTTCCGAACAAAAATTAGCTAGTACTTGTTTCAAGGCTAAATATGGTAGTGATTAATCAATTTTGGCCATGTTTGCTAACACGGCCATTCAACTTCCCTAATCACCCATAGCTGGTGAAAGCAAAAGCTTACCATATACCTCTGCCTTGCTTTGCTTTCAACTCCATCCATCATCTCCATCTTCAGATGTTGATCACTTGCGCATCCATGATCCTAGTTTGCCATCACCACTCGTCATTCTCATCGCTACAATCAACTCGGCTATGGTCGGTGCAGGGAAGAGAGCCGAGTGTAGCCGCGCCGGCGAAGGATCTTGTTGGGGGTCACCGGGGAGGGGTGGAGAGGAGAGTACATGTCTACACTCCTACTAGAGCTTGTTTGTTTAGATTTAACCCTCAGTTTAGTTTTGAGGGTGAGTTCTGCTTGCGTTACTCTGTCATGTTTATAATCCCTAGTTTTAGCCGCTTACAGTCACGTAGATAAAAATAACATCTGAGTGTGAGACCGTAAATATTCATAGTCCCCGAAGTTGAGGGTAGCCCTAAAAGTGAGCGATGGCATGCGGTTGTGGAAACATTTATTATTGGTAGTGTCAGCTAGCTACCATGAGAGGGATGGAGGATATGATGGGCGGCACTCTCGAGGAATTAGCAACCATGCTGGTCGTTACAGTTAGATTTTTTTCTGAATCAACAAGGTTACACGTGTATATATGTTTTTGAAGGTTTTTTTTTCTGAATCAACAAGGTTACTACATAGTTTCAATGACTGACACACGTGTCCGATCGTTGCCCTCCATATACAAAAGGCACACCTTTATATAGATATGTATTTATAAGATAATTTGCTGGTACACACACCACCAAGAAATATGCGCATTTTAATTAAGAAACACAAACATCCCGTTATGGCGATATATATGTTTTTGAAGGACAAATAAGCAGCACTGATGTACGTGCGTGTATAGCATGCATCCTACTTTATTCGTTTATGTATATTATATATATTCTATAAGAGTGTGGTCGTCTACTCGTCTTATCAGCTGTAGACGGTACGGTGATATGCTGTCACCGGCCCATGCATGCATGCACAACGCACGTACGTACTGCAAGTGCGTGCAACAAGCTTATACTCCGTGTCGTCGTTCGGCGATCATATCGTCATGCATCAAGCACCACTACCATGTCGGCCGCCGGTGTAAGGCCCGGTGAACCTCCGTCCGCCGGAGCCGTTCTGGCGCTGGCAGTTGAAGTACATGGCGGCGACGGGCGCGCCGAGGTTGTAGCGGCGGGCGAAGCCGCGCGTGCTGAAGTTGTGGCGCATGGACGGCGCGTACACCGTCTCCCGCCCCAGCTGCCGGAACAGCACCAGCACCATCCGGTGGATCCCCGTCGTCGGGTTTGGGGCCTCGTAGCACATCACCTCCCGCCCTGCATGCAATTGTACAATATTTATTAAAACATTTATTTTATATATACATGAAAATATCCCATAATAGGACTTGTTTGGACGTAGTCGGATTGGCTTCAATCCACCTATGTTGGGATGGATAAGAGTGGAACTTGAACTAAATTCCACTCCAATCCACCCTCAACATAGGTCTTGTTTGATGTACATGTATTCATCTCAATTCATATGTGTTGAAGTGGACTAGAGTGAAATTAAACTAAATTCCATTACATTTCACTCCAACACATATGGACTAAGATGAATACACACGTATCCAAATAAAACCATACGTGGATTGAGGTGAATCCGATAACATCTAAACAAGACAGTACATGGATACTACCTCTGCCTGGCGAACAAGTAAACGCAGAGATGTTAACCATCAATACTACAGAGACGTGCATAGCTAGCACAGAACAGCATCGTATATATACTTACCGTAGGTGTCATCAGTTGACGCTGGAATGTCAGTGACCATCCTGCATATGCATGGACATGAATGGATCAAAAGGATATCGTCTGATAATGTATGCACAACTTGCACATATAAACAAAATGATAACGAAACATGTATATGGATGTATATGTACGGCGATGAACTCATGATGTTTTGTGTGTGTCCCACTTTCATTGACACGCGTGCTGCATGCACCTCTAAGTGCAGCATGGATCGGAGGTACGGTTGCATCGATGGTTCCAGCACAGCTGCATGTACGTGGGCAACAAGCCAATAACGGTAGATATGCTATGAATTGAACGTAGCTAGCTGCTATAAAGCTAGGGTTGGCTGCTCTCACCAGTGCAGGTACTCCCTCAGGGTTGGGTTGCTTGGGTTTGGAGCATCAGGATCAACCATCACCTGTATAGATATATACACGGCACAATTTACAGTCAATAATGACACAAATTTGCATCCATGTTAATCACATACATATAAAGAACATATCAAGCCCTGCTGAAGAAGTAATAAGCTAGCTAGATGTTTCAACGTTCATATATATGTATATCTGCAACTATAAACTAGTTTGCTGCAATATATCTAACAGAATTACCTGCACTGTATATATATTCGTCAGATTCAGAGTACATGACAGAGGAAACTACTGCATGCATGGTATATGCAACACGATCAGCTAGCTTACCAGGGTATATGCAACACGATAGTCATCTCCTCCGATCTCAACCCTCGGCCTCTCAGAGACCGTCGGAGAACGCAACTCCATGCCGCTGACAATGGGCATGCCATTGAACAGCACCATCAGATCAATGGAGCTGTAGAAGGGGTCCAGGACATCTCCTATGACACGAGCTGTAACCAAGGAATCGTTGGCCATTTTCAGTCTTTAGTTGCAGTGTGACGGTATACGTTTCTCTATATGTGTATGTATAGGAAAGCCCGCAGGAGTGCTACTGCTAGCTGTGCCTTGAAGGGTACAAGCTGCACAGTGGTGTGATATTCATAGTGTGCGGCATGGTGCAAATCATGAGAACCAGTTGTGTATCGAATATGTTGACGAGGATAGATAAACGCACGTGGACTCTTTGGAAGCTTGGAGACTGTTGGATATTCTTGGATTCTCCTTTAATCTGAGAGGGCCAAAAGTGACATATTCTCTCTTGGGAATTATTTGAATTTTCATCGTCACTTCACCTTTGACACAAAGGATACTGAGGATCTGAAACTTCTAGCTCCATTTAGGACTCAAAGTCAACTAAAAATATTGAACATATATAAGAGTAATCAGGTTTTGTATGAAACAAACACTGAAGAGGAGTATCAATAACTTTGCTGTGTGTGATTTATTACGAAAAAACAAGATAAGTTTCTTCCCAAAATTTTAAAGGCATATGTGCATGAACAAGAAGGTACAAACCCACTTTGAGTATGTGGAGGTGCTTTCTTTCTGTTGTACCATTTTGCTGGTGTGCGTGTGGGCAAGACATAAGTTGTGAAATCACAAGTTTGCTAGTTTGCTAAAAAAGGAGTTAAGTTTTTCATATTCACCTCCCAAATTGGTTTGAACAACAATGATTTTTGATTAAAAAGGCATTCAGCAAGAGTCTAAAAGTCATGGAATATTTGAAAGACATGAGACTTATGTTTCAAGAGACAAATCCATGTGAAGTTATTAAAATCTTTGATAAAAATCACATAGTACTTGTATCTTCTAACAGCGTCGGATGCAGGTCCCCAAACATCAGAAAACACAAGTTCTAAAGGACAACTTGATAAACTTGTGGAGTTAAGATATGGCAACCGATGATTTTCAGCTTGTTGACCAGCATCACACACATAGTCTTTATTAAATTCAAAAGAATAAGGAACACCAAAGTTTCATAAACAATAGGAGTAGCTGGATTACCAGGGTGACCGTGCCACCTATCACCAGATGGCTACTAACTCCATATGCATGCTTGGTGTAACGCCCCGACCTAGGAAGACGGCTAAGGCCCACTCTATACGTTAAATGAGCCACACCTACTAATTAACTCTCTTGCGCTTTCGTCCTCGCTTCGCGCAAAAGGATCGATCCGGAGTTAACAACCTCTCAGGTCCAGGCTTTTAAGCTGGTCTAGCGTTCGTTCTGTTTCCGGTATGGGACTAAACTTAGGAATACTAGTACCTCATCGCTACAGTGTCATGAATTTGTCCGGCTCAACTGGCCCAATGGGCTGGGTCTCACAACCACCCACCCTCAAAGGATTCGACGTCCTCGTCGAGCTATCGAACCAACTTACCCATACGGGAAAAATGATCAGGATCGACTCTCTTGGCCACTCCGTATTTCCAGTTCCCCGGCCCAAGTGTCATGCCCTCTCTGGAGCCATGCACAACATGTCCAGGCTTCCGGACCATACACAACCGTGAAACCGCAAGAGTTGGCTCTGATTACCGTTTGTAATGCCCCGACCCGGGAAGATGGCTAAGGCCCACTCTACACGTTGAATGAGTCACACCTGCTAATTAACTCTCTTGCGCTTTTATCCTCGCTTCACGCAAAAGGATCGATCCGAAATTAACAGCCTCTTAAGTCCAGGCTTTTAAGCTGGTCTAGCGTTCGTTCCGTTTCCGGTATGGGACTAAATTGGGAATACTACTACCTCATCGCTACAGTGTCACGAATTTGGTCCAACCCAACTGGCCAAATGAGCTGGGTCTCACACTTGGTGTGTGGCATAGGTGGAAGAGGATATAGCCCCTTGCTACATGTTCATCTAAGCAGAGTGGACATTATATCCTAATCCTTCACAAAAAAGTATGATGAAATAAACTCTAAAAAGACATTATTATCAGAATCAAGATGATGAATAGAAACAAGTTTTTTGGTGGTTTTAGGAGCAATTAAGACATTATTTAGATGGAAATTACAATTAGGGTATAATTAATAGATTGGCCATTGTAACTAATGTCCACGCACGTCATCAATGTATACCTTGAATCCATTGTTCTATGTTAATAATTGGAGAAATGTATAATTTAGAAGCGTGTCTATAAATCCGTTGGGATCTTTTTAATGATGGGTAACTTAAATGTAAATATAGAAAGTCACTCAATTTAGGTTATTTTAAATAATAGCAAAGAAGGGTAATGTAGACACAAATCTACGTTGTTTACCCAGATTATTCTTATCATGGCATAGGCCGGATGCTTTAGGTTATGTTTATATATTAGTAACATATATGACTAGTTTAGATACAAATTTAGGGATTAGTTGTAGATTATTGTTTATAATGGCATAGATAGGTAATTTAGTTGAATATTTGGGGTCATTTAGGTTATTTTTAGTAACATAAGTGGATAGTTTAGTTGAAAAAATAGAGGTCAGTTTGGGCTATTTTTTATTTTTACAAAGATGGATAATTTTGATGTAGATTTAGGGCTTACTTTATAATATTTTGATAATGATAAAGATTGATAATTTTTAAAAACTAAATAAATCCAATAATTATTATTGTTTCTGCTGACCGGAGTATTTTGAATGATGACCAAATGTTTTTTTAATTTTTATATAAGAATTTGTATAACTATCTTTTTTCTTCGTCTCATGGTCGATATAGATGCTCAAAAGAAGCTCTAGTTAGTAATATACTAATTAAGGGTTTGTTTGGGACTGTTTCGCTCCATATATTTTAGTTTGTGACGGAAACTACTCCACAAACTTCACCTTGGAGCGACTCCATAAAAACATAGGGTGTGTTCAGTTGGTGAAAAGTGAGCGAAAAGTTATTGTAGCAACTTTCGTTGTTATTTGGCAAAATTTATCCAACCATGGACTAACTAGCCTCAAAAGATCCGCCTCGATATTTACAGATAAACTATGCAATTAGTTATCTTTTTACCTACATTTAATGCTCCATGCATGTGTCCAAAGATTCGATGTGATGGGTGGAAGAGAAAATATTTTGGGTTTGCATGGGAAGTGAACACACCCATAGAGTTTCTAGAGCACCTCTTTAGGTGCTCTCACAACTCCATATTTTTTTTTCTAGAGCACAGCTTGTGAGGTTATACCTGTTTTTTTTACTAGAAAGCATGGAGGGAAGCGGTCCCAAATAGATTCTAAGATATGTCTCACGCCATCGATCATATTTGCGCTGCATATCCTTGTATACTCTCAATCGTATCACTTTAGATTGAGGGCACGTTTGGATGTCCACGTGGCAAACTATGCACTGGCTAAAATTTGGTGATGGAATTAGCCGCCCAAGAATCGGCCACGCTTAGGCACTAAAATGAACTTTATCACAGCGGCTCATCCAAACACGGCGCTTGCCGGTGGTCAATACGACCGAAATTTTGGACGTGCCGGCGCTGGCTTCGATCAGTTTGGGGTCACAGCAGCTCGAGTCTTGATCGCACCGCGCTTCATCGTGGCAAAAAAAAAAAGGCAGCAAAACTAGGTAGATTTGATGTCTTCGGCCGGATCGGTCACTTTCATCAGAAGTATAATATAAAGGACTAGTTGATCGATCGACAATAATCTAGCTAGGACGGAGTATATACACTACTACAGTACAAAGTATAAGTGAAGTCCGACCTCTAGCTAGTAGATACGCTTGCTTTAGCCTTTTTCCAATTTCCTCACGCGTATTTGGCTGCCTTTCTGCAACACTAGATACATGAGTGGTTCATCCAGGCGGCTCACGTCGACGTCGCCTACATTGCCAGGTCGCACAGCAGAGACTGCAGACCACAGACCACAGCGCGGCGGCCGTCCTTTGCTGCTGCTGCTGCTGCGATGACCGGGGAAAACCGACCGTGTGTAACGTAGAACGGGTCGAGACAGCCGCATTCGTAACATACCGATCGGTTACGCGGTGGGTTCTTTCGGTTCTTTTTCCTTCTCTTTTTCTGTTACCTTTCATCCTGTTTATTAATATTTGTTTTTTTATTTACATGTTTCTCTTTGTACTATACATCGTTATTCTGTTAAAAATTTCCCTCACCGTGCTACATTTCGCCTTTAATTTTAATATTTTGTTGTGATTGCCTCCTACACCAGTTCTTTGTTGTCTTCTTTACTTATATAGTAAATTTATTTATATTTTTTTTCTTTCCTCCTGGTTTCAAATTTATTCTTAATTTTATTTATCTCTCTTATTCTCTATTAAATTTAGAACAAATTTCTCAGAGCTATAACATTTGTCTCTTGAACTTGGATACATATTTCTTCTGACCTTCTATACATGAAATAATTTTACCATGAATCTAGAATATTTTTCTCATGAACTTAGAACCAAAATCTTTTCTGCATGTTGTTTAAAAAATGTTCCAGCTTCCTAAGGAAAATAATTTCCTACAAAATATCATCCAAAAATATTTCAATCATGTGAGCATACACACATGAATCATAGAAAAGTGTATGGGCTTAGATCTTCATGAAGAGTTAGCTTATCATTCTCCACCTCTTTACTAAATAAAATTTTCTATGAGCTAGATGTTTTAACGCTGTTGGAGCTGCCCTTAGGTAGTAGGCAGTCGTGCCCCATGTGTAAGCAGAGACATGTTGAGCGCAAGACCGACCTTTTAGATATGAGAGATGGCAGTGGTGGTGCTAGGCGCGGCTAAGTCCCGGTCGAAAACAACAAGGGTAGCATGCTGTGGGTTGGGACCCTATGTGGAGGAGGGGCGAGCGTCAAGAGTAAACTCGGGGCATTGAAGGGACAGACAGATGATCAGAAGAATACGGCCTTAAAAAATTTACCATATTTTGTTATATATATATGTAGATATAGAGATTTGAATGAACCCAATCTTCCCGTTTCATATAGAATAGAGCGAAAAATGAACTTACTTTTGGTCTCTATAGATCCCTTGCTCTCAGTACGTGTAACAGATTGGAGATGCTCACTACACCATGACACACTTTTGTCCGCTATTATCTATTGTTAGTATCGCGGACACCGTATCTGTTCACTACCGGATCCGGCTTGTTTGCCGATGGCCGGCAGCCATCGGCAAAGTCTGGATTGCCATTGGCAAAGGCTTTGCCGATGGTAATCCGACGTGGCCGTCGGCAAACCGCCATCGACAGACATTTCTTCGGCAAAGCGAAGTTTGCCGACGGCCACGTGTCAGGCCATCGGCAAAGCTATGCCGATGGCCATGTCAGCCATCGGCAAAGGCGCCACGTCAGCCGACGCGCCGTCAGGCTGACGGCGGCTTTGCCGACGGCTGACGTGGCACGGCCATCGGCAAAGCGTTTTTTATTTTTTTCGGAATTTCTTTGCCGATGGCCCCGGCCGTCGGCAAACTTTTTTTGCCGACGTCCAGCCATCGGCAAAGTTATGGTCACTTTGCCGACGACCTGCCAGCCATCGGCAAACCTGGGGATTTGCTCACACATAATCCCAGGTTTGCCGACGGCTGTAACACCCTAATTTTTGCAACTTTGGAAATAGAGTTAAAAAGATTTAATTTGGAATTTTTGTGTGCATGAAAACATAGGAAAATAAATTTTTTTTTCATTAATTTAAAATTTATCATAAGGTAGAAACATGTTTGTTGCATTCATGCCGGTCGCACCTTGTGTTTCTATGTGCAAAATGTGTGTTTTTATACGTTTAGGAGACGAATATCTATCTCTAGGCATTTTGTAGCTTCTTCCTGGAATTTAATTCCTACCTCCCTCACCTTAATATTTATGATCCAAGTTCCCAACAATCTTTTTATGAGCTCCAAATACTTTATTTGGGTTCATCAGGTTCCAAAGTGTCTCCGGGAATTTTCCCCAAATTTTCGAAGGTTTCGGAGTATTTTTCGTGGCTTAAATAATAATTCTGGACTTTTCTAGAATTATTTTATCCATGAAAATAATTAATTCCGAAAATAATAAATCTCTCATTTGTTTTCCAACGCTCAAAGCCCATGTGCAATAATCCTAATAAATCTCAAAGGCCCATACATTTATTTACTAATGGGCTTAAATGATTACTTAGACCTATTAGTGGAGGTGGATGGTGCAACGTCAATTAGCACCATATCGCTAGTTGACATGGAGGTGGAGAGTTTTCCTCCCTATATATATGTACCTACCCCTTGGGCAAAGTACACCAAAACTACCGTAGAGGAGCCCCTAGTTTGGGAAATCTCTCGTGTAGTAAAATATAATTTTCTCTCTTCTTGTCGCCGTCGGCCAAGCCCTATCTCTCGCCCTCTGTTCTGCGTTCGGCTTCGCCAAAGTGGCGCCGTGATCCCGGGCCGCTGAGCCTCGTCGTCGTCTTCCTTGACAGGAAGCAGCCTCAGCCCAGCGTCGCCTCCCTCCGTCCGTGTGAAGTGCCGAGGTGAGAATATTATCACGTTCCCAATCATTCTGATTTTCTCTTTTAGAACTCATCAGCTCATCTATATGTCTTTCGTGCCCTGTAGTATCACCGCTTAGCTTCTTTTTCTCTATTCGTTCCATGTCTGTGGGTGCCGTCCAACTCTCCATTCTTGTTGTACAGTTACGACCTGATTGCCACCACGCCATTCCAGGTTGCTACAGACGTGCTGCTGCCGAGCTCCCATGGCTAAGTCTGCCAACGTACATCCACCATCCCGATCGAGAAGGAAGCCAGAATTAGCACCACAAGTTTCATTTTGCCTCGGCTCGATCGAGTGTCTGTACCAAGCAAGCTGTTCATCGATCTTACCCTGCTACTCATCACGCTGCATTGCAATGCTCCCAACTAAAGCGCCATGCATGCCTGAAGAAATTCCACGTATGGTACGTGCACCAACAGTATATCTACCCTTCACGTTTTGCCTATAATCCATTCTATCTACCATATGGTCTTTTCTTTAAATAATTAGTTACGACTTTAAAACTCGGTAATTTCACTATCCTAGGTCTGATTTAGTGGCGTTAGTTTTGGGTCGGCATAATTTAAATGTTAGAAGCGACCAGGCTAAAATTTCTTTTGAATTGTATAATTTAAAATATCAATGTCATTAATTTTTATGTGCAACTAGTATCTAATTAAAAAAAAGCCAGATGGGTATATCCTTCACTGTTTTATATACAAACATTTATATGCTTTTTAAATTATAAGTTTACTTAGCTTAAACACGCACCATATACAGCTTGTTTAGATGCTTATACGTATACTTTTATTTTGTAGAGATAAAGTTTAACTTGATTAAATTATATGATATTGTTTATAAATAAAATATGACTTGTTTAACTTAGCTTTGAAAATAAAATGTGAAATTATGTAATCTGAATTAACATCCTTCATAAGGTTTTGCTAAATTAAAATTAATCAAGCTTGTATGTTTTTCTTTTCTTTTATAATATAAAACTCTCGTTAGTCGTTCCTTTTTAACGATAGTTTTGTTAACGGCGGTTCTTGCGTTTTTGTGACCGTAGCAGTTAGTTCTTTTTCAGTATGTTTGTTTCCTCTTGCATGGTGTACTGCTCTTAGTTGTCTCCTTTTGTTTTCTTGTATGTTTGTATAGTGCTTGGTGTGCTATGATCTGCGAGTAGAAGAACTATCGGTAAGCGTTGGAGACCAAAAGATCAGAATATTGTAAAGCAAGTGAAAGGCAAGTATAGCATGGGATCATCCTTGTTTCCTATTCACCTTTAATATACTTAATTCATGTGCATGTGTCTACCTTGTTACCATTAAGGATATCCTAGCTTTTGTATCTTGTACCTTGACACCTATGGGACATTGCATTGGGTAGTGATGCTAGTGCTCTTTTTGAATAATCATGATCTGTAACTTGACTAATGATATATGCAATAAACATTTAAAAGATGCTTTAAAGTAATATGGCTCAAGAGGGCTAGAGCATATTTGGTTGTTTTTATGGTGCTCTAGTTTCTCTCCATAAGGACTTATCTGTAAGCGAACATCCGGGACTTACAGTACAACTGTGAGGGCTATATGGCTCTGGCTTTAGTCAAGTATGAGGACCTTTTCTAGCTTGTTAGAGGTTACCCTTGTGGCGCAAATGGGGTGAAGCAGACTGTGGATCCCTGCGTGGTGTATCACACGGACTGACTTCGGAAACCTAGCGGCCCTAACTTGTTAGACGAACCTTTGAAAGGCTTCATAGTGAACCCTGCCTGCTCACCTTGGGAGTGTTTTGGGGATTGGCCGCCTCGGGCATATGGGTAATCATGACTCACAGTGAAAGTGTACAACCTCTGCAGAGTGTAAAACTGTTATAACAGCCGTGCTCACGGTCACGAGTGGCCTTGGACCCTTACAGAATAAATGATGAACACTGATGATAATGATAATACTGATGATATTGATGCTCACTAATGATTATTGTTTCTTGCTATACATTATTCTCGTTTACATGATCATGAGGTTATTGGGGCTTATGTTAAACTTGTTGCTACCCAACTGCTAAAAAGATGACTCACTAAAAGCTATTGCAGTAAACCCGTGTCAAACCTTTTGAGCCGCATGAACCCCATGTTATATTTGTTGAGTTCGACATGGACTCACTCTTGCTATTTCCCCACATCTCAGGAAGGGTACCAGACTGTTAGATTCTGGAATTGTTAGGCTTGTGATCAACCAGTTAGTTTGATCCTGGAGTGAAGGTTGCACCCGGTGTTCGGAGTTGTCTTTCCGCTGTGTTGCTCTCTAAGGTATATTTTATACTATTGTGTTATGTATATTAAGCATTTGTCTTTTGATATTACACTTATCTGTGGCTATATGTGAGATTTGTCTTCTTTATTTCACATATGGTGTATGTCTGGTTTTGTCCTTAAAATCGGGTGTGACAACGGCTGGCCATCGGTAAACCTGGGAATTTTTTTCTTTTTTTTCAGTTTTTTTGCATTTCCTTGACATTTCAACACATAAATCACATATATAGCATATGACCCACATATATAGCAACAAAATACCATTTTCATCCGCACATCACATATATAGCATGGAACCCACATATCCTCCAAGTCATCCATACACAAGCGACAAATGTCAATCGTCGTCCATACAAGTCATCCATACAAGGTCCAAAAGCGACAAGTGTAGTACCTAGCTCGAGGTGCCGTCCCCAGGGGTCCCAGAGCCCCCACCACCTTGCTCCCACGGAGACCAACTCGGAGTCGTGCCCCCACCTTGCTCCCGCTGCGACCAACCCGACTGCGGGGCTGAACCGTACTGCCAGTACTGCCCCAGCTGCTGCGGAGAGACGCCTGGAGGCCCGTAGTGCCCCTGCTGCGGCCAGGAGGAGTACCCCTGCGACTGTGGAGGAGGCCAGACGTACGGCTGCGTGGGGAAGCTCTGGTAAGGTGCCCAGCCGTGCAGTGGAGAAGGACCCAGTGGAGGGCTACCACTTGGAGTCGGGTTCGAACCCGCCGATGGTGCCTGCACAAAGACCAAGTGATGTAATTAGTACCTGCAGGCTGGCCGCGCAAGCTAAAGCGACAGGCATTGTACTCACCTGACCAGGTACAGGAACAGGCAGTGGAACTACCGGTGGTGGAGCGAAGATCGAGGCAGGAGGCTCCTGCATTCCCGGGATCTGGGCCCGGAAGTGTAGGGACACGTCTGCCAACTGTCTCTGGTAGTGCTGCGTAAGTGCCACCAGCTGCTCCTGATGGGCCGCATCCCGCTGCGCCTGGATAGCCGCCTGGGCCGCCTGGCTGGCCTGCAGCTCTTGGACCGTGGCCTGTAATGTTACAGCAGCATGGTTGATGGTATTTGAAGGCAAGGTACATCATGCGTGAAACGAGTGAACGACGAATGAAACTCCACTTACCTGAAGTGCCGTCATCATCTGCGCGCTGCTCTGCTGTCGAGGCGCTATGGGGATCTGCGATCTGCCCCCCTTTGCTAGTCTTCTTTGCGGATCTGGCTCAGCGTCTGAACAGAGGACGGGTCGATGACGCTGTTAGCCATAAAGTACCGGCCGTGCTGCTTCCCTCCTCCAATCCTCATCACGAGGTCAGTGTCAAGGGGCTCAGTGGCGGGATCGTAGTCATCACCATGGCGCTCTCGAGCTGCGGCGGCGTACTTGGTGAGCTTGTCGTAGACGACCGGGCTGGTGTACTCCTCTGGCCCGAGCGACGAGCTATACACGGTGGTGGGCGCTTTTGCTTTGCCGATGTGAGCAAGCGCGTACCCCGTGAACTCGTTGATTTGCTCCCCACCATGCGTCGCTGACTGCGAGGAAAACACAAACATGGTTACAAGTAGTGACAATTGAGCGCTATAACAAATGCATCAACAGAAGCATACCCATGTGTCCATGAACTCTGGCGGGATCTAGCTCCCTTGGTGGTGTGAGACCCCTGACCTATCGAGCTCTGCCTTGCGTTTCGCCTGACGTGCTCTGCGCTCCTCGTACGCCGCCGGCGTACGCCATCCTCTGACAATTACAAGCCAGCAGTCCTCGTACTTGCTGCACCAGCCCAGAGGCATCTACATGACATTCAAGTTTTTGATATTCCAGATAATGAATTGAATGTGTCATGTAAGAAATCATAACGGATGTTTCCTGACAATTACTTAAGTTTTTGATATTACCTGCATGTACTGCTCCTCGGTGAGGTCGGTCTACTCTTGAGACATCATCTCCCTAGCTTGCTCCTTATCTACCTTCACCTTCTTGATGTTGGCGTAGTAGCTGATGACGGCCTGGGTACGTGCCTCGTAGAACATGTCCTTGAGCTGGTCAGCGCACACCAAGTCCTGATGCCGTGACGCCCGCCCGAGGTCCTGCCCCTCCTCCAACTGGAAGTACAACTGCACATAGGCATCAAACATTATTTCATTGTTTGAAGAAAGTCCAACGAATCTGTTGTATTGAGATATGCGATGCGATGCAAAGACTCACCCAGAACTCCCTCTTGATCTTGTCAGGAAGGACTTCGTCATTTTCATCCTTGACAAGGGAGAAGTGGTGCCATTTCTCGGGCACGATGTGGTTACCCTCGGCGGTGAGGACCAAGCCAGGGAAGTGCTTTTTAATCAGCAGGCCCTGGATGCTAGTGGGACAGCGTGAAGAACCCCTTTTTGTCACCTTTTTCCAGCCCCTGCACGAGTCATTAACAACAATTGTTAGCATGCAGTTTGAATTTGAAAATGTCATATGAACAAGTAGAGAAATCAACAATGGTTACTTACTTGCCCGCGGCCGAATCACCGGGCGCTCGTTAGTGACTGGCAGGTGGCTAGGGAGCTTGGTGGGGCCGCGCTGGAAGGGCTTGGCCAAAGCTGTGGAAGTAGAGCCGCCCGCTGTCTCCTCGTCACCGCAGCCGAGGTCGTCGTCGTCGCCCTCGGCGTCTCCGCCGCAGACGCCGCCACCACCGTCACCGCCAGTCCTCGTCGTCGCCCCTCCTGGGAGGCCGTCTCGAACAGCCTCCTTGACGGCGTGCGGTGCCGTCCGCTGGGGGCCCTCACACCCCTACTGGTGTCTCGCCATCGCATGTGATCACATGTGGAGATGTCTGGGTTTTGGCCATCCGACGTCACCACTTGCTTGAAACTTTTTGAAATTTTTACCACGGCCTCTACATGCGATGGCGAGACAACTCGTCAAGTTTTGTCAATTTTGGACTTTGTTTGGATTTTATATAATTTTAAAACACTTTCCGCGCACGTAACTCCCCCTGTTACGACGCCAACATGGTCATAATTTCATGCGAGGTCCTGGTTACGGCCTCAACATACTCCGAGCATCATGAATACCATGTTTCAAATCAAAAGGTTCCATTATTTCATGTACCTGCAGTTCAAATTTGGAGTCACCGGAAAAATTCAAAGAAGCAGAAATAATTAACAAAATATAGCTAAACAACTCAAAATTGTCCCAACTTTTGAAGTTGGGTTGTATTTGAGGTAGGAAGACACCAGGAAAAAATGGGCAGGAAAAAACAAAAAAAATTCAAACTTTGCCGACGGCATGTGAAGGCCGTCGGCAAAGTGGGTTTGCCGATGGCCGGCCATCGGCAAATCCGGTGGGCTCGGCAGCTCCTGAGGCGGCCACGTGGCCTGTCTATGCCGATGGCCGCGACCGTCGGTAAAGCGTGCCCTTTTGCCGACGGCCTGACGGCACAGCCATCGGCAAAGGGCACGGCGTTGGCCGGCGTCTTCCCTGGGCCACTTTTGCCGATGGTCGGACGTTGCCGATGGCCTGGCCATCGGCAAAGATTGGTATTTACCGATGGCTGGGGTTTGCCGATGGCCTGGCCGTCGGCAAAGATCGGCTTTGCCTATGACCTGTCTTTGCCGATGGCTGGGCCGTCGGTAAAATATCTTTGCCGATGGCTCTGCTTTGCCATTGGCATAGCATGTGGTTTGCCGATGGCTTATTCCCTGGCCATTGACAAACCTTGCGGCTGTCGGCAAATAAGCCGTTTCCGGTAGTGGTTGGTAAAAGACCGATCTTTTAGAGTCATCCTTGCCTCTATCTTTAGGAATGATCAATGTGACCACTACACCAGAGAAGGACATCACTGGCGGTTCAAAACCCCCCTTCACTGGCGGATTTTGAACCGCCATAACCAACTCGGCAGTGATAAGCTGATCACATCACTGCCGGTTATGTCAAACCAGCAGTGATAGCTCGTGTATCACTGCCGGTTCGTGTTATAAACCGGCAATGATACTTGAGCAATCACTGTCGGTTTATGTTACAAACCGGCAGTGATACTTGAGCCATCACTGCCGGTTGTTTTAACCAACCGATTGTGTAGATTATATTATCACTGCCGGTTTTCTTTGAACCGGTAGTGATATACTTTTCACAATTTGCATTTTAATAATTGTTTTATTTTCATTTCGAGGGGAGGTGGTGGGGTGGGAGGTCGGGGAGGTGGAGGTGGTTGCTATCGATCAATTTGATATCGATGTGGAGGTGGTTGTGGATCAGCGACAATACAAACCCATCAACATTTATATTACCAAAGTTCCAAAAAAACTTTAGGTGTCGAATTAAGAGTCGCATTACAATAGCCTATCGATGTGGTCTCTTCCGTACTGGGCCTTATACTTCTTAGTCCTCGCAATGGAGAATGATCATTTCTTGGTCAATATCTCGTCCATCACAAACCTTGCTATCTCCTCTTGAATTCCTCTCATCTCAAAATCTAGCAACTGGTTGTGATTGTTTGCTTTGCGCTGTAATTGAAGCAAGATGATATTGAGATGCACAAACGTAAGACAAAACAATAGAAATGGGATGCCTACGTACCATATCATCTCCATTATCTGTTTTTGTGCCAAAGTATTTTAGCATTGCCCACATCACATAGAACCCGCATTCGTTGTTCCCCATCGGTTGATCTAGGGTCTTGAGATCCTCCATATACTTTACACTGAATGGGGCACTCCATTGCTTTTGCATCTTGCTATCGAGATTTTTCCAATCAGGTAATGCCTTCATTCTATGTGACATTGTAAATGAAGTGTGAAGGCCGAGGACATTACAATATCCTATGTAATTAGAAAGTGTTGTGATATTGGGTTCACTTACTTATTCAGCACTTTGACTAGGGAGTCAATAAGAGAAAGTGGCTTTTTCTTTGAGTCCCACACCTCGATATGTGAATCTTGAAGATAGATATCTACGAGGATGAAATGGTTGCTGCAATCACAAAGTCCATGTTATTGAATGACATATCAAGAAAAGAAACACTAAAATAAGGGTCGAGAACACATACTCGCGTCGAGCGGCGACGGCGTGCACTGGCGGACAACGTCGAGCGCGCAAGTGTCGTGCACTGGCGTTGGAGCGCGCTAGCGCCTTATATAACCCACGCATCCAGAACAATATCTACAAATATATAGTTCTAAGCATCTCTTTATTTCTAGCACACAAGTTTCAGTACTCAATAATATCTCTATCCTTAGCATTGCTGGATAATGAGTTTGGTAAGAACTCATCATTTGGAACTAGAAAAACAATTTCATCACAATAAACTAGTTGATTGGTGTATCATCGCTTAATAAGATTTGTCAGTATAGGTATGAAACACAAAAAATTCTACTGAACTGACCTGTTTAGAGACAAGAATGCGTGACCCCACTTGAATTTCCCAAGCAGCAAATGTGCTGTATCTTCCTCCCCACTGCAAATATGTATATAACATAAGCTGATGCCTGACAGTAACTAATTATAAATCAAGCTACACGATTATATGACCTACATATTCCAAACAATATTGTTAGGCAAGGCTTAAAAAAAATTACCATATTATAAGGGCTGCTGATAAAGCTTCCACACAAGATAGTTCACATGGCCGACAATAGTTCACAGGATTTGCCGCTACTAACCATGGTACTTCAGCTTGTTTTGGAGGCAGAAACGGTATGTAGTAGTCAGCTAAGTTCTTGCTTTCAGACTAATTAGTAACTTGATGCAAGTTCCGTTGGTGCTCATAAAGCAAATGGTAACAGAGACAAAATAAAACTCACGAGGATTGGATCCAGGGGAACAGATGTTTACCTGTGTTGAATAGAGTGAGCTTCTCCTTCCCAACGATGAGCTCGGACATCTGCCCCGGGCGTGGCGCTGACCCTGGCATAAGAAATCCCCAAATTTTAATCCAAATCCCCACCCTTAAGATCAGCTAAGACCCTTATTGCTTACATAAGACGTCGCTGGGCTCGGTTTTGGCCTAAGGGCCCTGCTCGGCCTCGGCGACGGCCATAGAAAGGAGCTACTGCACCGCCGCCCTTCTCCTGTGTGCGCGCGCGAGGCTGCCCCGGCGTCGCCGGGGAGGGCAGCGCTTGCTACCATGGCGCGTGGCCCCCCACCTCTGGGTGCGCGTGCGAGGCCACCCCGCCGCCATGGCCGTCGAGGAAGGGAGAGGAGAGGGAGCTCAGGGAGTGCGGCTGCTGATGGGAAAAGAGAGTGCTGCTGCAGTGGGGAGGAGATGAGAGATCCCATGAGGGAGGGGGAGCCGGGAGTTAGGGTTCACGAGCAGTGTTCTATTCCGTTCGGACAGAGGAGGGAGGGAGGTCGAGCTATATGTACTGTGGACATATCACAGGCGGTTTAAACCACGAACCGGCAGTGAATCTAATTATCACTGCCGGTTCGTGGTTGGAACCGGCAGTGAAGCTCGTAATCACTGGTGGTTCAAAAACCGGCAGTGAACCTTATTATCACTACCGGTTCCAGTCACGAACCGGCAGTGAAGCTCATTATCACTGCCGATTCTAGCCACGAACCGACAATGAAGATTCACTGCCGATTCCAGCCACGAACCGGCAGTGATAATGAGCTTCACTGCCGGTTTGACCCCTATCCCAATCATTTGAATGTCTGTCAGAGTTTGAACCGGTAGTGAAGATTTATCACTGCCAGCCCAATACAATCCGGCAGTGATGGGCCGGCAGTGATGTTTGAATCTGTAGTAGTGGACCTTATGTTAAGGAATGCATGCATGGCACATATTTCAGTGTTTATCACTTAAAATGAGTTCGATGATGGTAAAACATTTTGGTAGTTATTGGAGATGCATATGGACAAATCTACAAAAATTAGACCATTAAGGTTCGATTCTCTGCAGCTAAAGCAAGAGCAACGACGTCTGCAAACCCCTTTAGCAGGCCAGTAGCAACAGCAGCCGCTACTTTAGTGCAACCAAACTGCCGAACAGACTCGATGCGGTACAACGTCGACCCGTCCATATCAGGTAGAGTTCATTTACGTCAGTATCATCAGCAAAGGTGACAGCGATATGTTGGATACGGTAACTTCATTGGTATCTGTAATTCCAATACAAACTAGCTGTGACTAAGGTATAAACAAAAATTCACATATTGGGGCTGTATAAAGCACTCTGATTTTGCCTTGCTAAATATATATATACTCACGATTGTAAAGCACAAATCTTCATACAAATCTAGAGCACAAAAAGTTCTTGTGTTAGAGCACTCTAAAACATTCATTTGAGATTTACCTTTTCCATTTGAAATTAAATTTGGCCGTGACAAAACATTAAACATATTTACCTTTCAACTTTAAATCTTTATCTTGTAGGGTACAAAAGATTCTGCGGGGTGAGGTCTGACATCATAATACCTTCAAGATTCTGCAAACAGAATGTTCAATGCTTTGATAGAGGGAAGGACACTAAAGCAGATTCGAAGGTCGCCGCCGCATTGCCACTGTTGAATAATCGTTTGCGGCCCGGTTGCTCTCCCTACACCGACACATGCATGTGTTCATCTGGGTTTGTTCCAAGTTAAATTCTTTTCAACTTTGACCAATATAATATCTAAAATTTATACAGAATGGTAACACTAGATTAATCCTACTATCGCACCTTTTTATGGAAAATATCTTCATTCATGCATACGATAGATACTACTATTTCTTTCATTTAATAAGCTGCACAATATAATTATATACGTATATTGTTTGCTAATCAAAGTGTCGTATTTCAAAGTTCAAATAGTGTCAATATCATATCTGGGAAGTACTGCATAAATAATGGACGGAATGGAGATAATTATGCCCTCGCTCTCCAAATTAACGTATAACATGTAATATAATAGTATTGTATATGTATGTACTCTATTCTAAACAAGTTTAAGACTACATCTAGAACATTCTCTATCTTTGATAGGTCTGATTCACGTCATAAAATCAATGCTTTCCCATACTCTACCACACATCACCTTCGTATTTATCCTAGTATAGTCAGTACTTATTATTTGCTGAGACTACTAAAAAGGATTTTATTAGGAGATAGGTCTTATGATTAATAGAGGTGAAACCGCCTCTGTAAATGGTCAGGTAGACCTCAGGCAAACACTTGCCACTATTAATCGTTTACGGAGGCGGTCATCTTAAGGAGACTATCTATGGAGGCGATCGCCTTAGGATGCATGTCTCTGTTAACTAATTAACAGAGCCGGACTACTTAAGGTGTCTCCTCTGAAAATGGTTATCGATAGAGGAGGATATTCTAAGGGTGTCGCCTCTGAAATCACTAAACATGGGCGACACTCTAAACAAGCCTATCTCTAGAAATATAGTTGCATAAAAATAATTCGTATGAAGCTGAATAAAGTCAAACTTACATCAAACTTTTAGAGACCAACACGATCTAAAACTTTGTAATTGATGAGTCTTTCATTTGAAACTATTTAAAGTCCCAAAATTTTGTTTTAATTTCTCAAATTTGAAATTTATTTGTTAGCCAAATGATCTCGTACGTTGACACGGTCTGCCCCAAAGTTTTAGTACTCAATGTGATCTACAACTTTATAGTTGACATGTTTTTTATTTGAAGTCATTTATAATCATAAATTGGTGTATGAAATTCTTAAATTTTGAAATCCAAAATTTAAAATCTCCAAAAGATCTCGAATGCCATCATGATCAATACCAAATTTGTAGTGGTTGATGCTATCTATAGCTTTGTAGTTGACAAGTTTTTTTGAAGTCATTTTATAGTTTCAAATGTTCATTTTAAGTTTCATTTTGAGATTCAAAATTTTGATATTTTTCAAAGTTTTAGTGCTCGACATATACCAATCTCGGATAGTGGCATGACATATACCAAAGTTGTAGTGCTTGACAAGATCTAAACTTTATAGTTGAAATTTTTAGCGGTCAAAATATTCAATACAAGATTACAAAATGTTAATATAAAAAAGCAACGTCTTATATTTACTTACAAGTAAGTGTGTAGTGTAGGGGTAAAGAGATGCCATATGAGACTAGAGATAGAGATAATAGGTTCAAATCCTAGAAAACACTCTTTTTTTACAGCATGCCCGCCTCTGAAATTGCTTCTCGTACTATCTCTGTGTAGACGAGAGTCGTGCAACGCTAGCGGTTCTAAGTAGTAATTGAACCACACTCGGTTGTACTCAGCTATTGGGTCTTGTAGTTTCGATTAAAACCGAATAGCTGAGGGGTTACTGTTCTGGGTGTATCATATATTAGGGACCCCCCATTAGGGTGTTTAGGGTACAATTACTTAGCCTAGGGATTTGTGAATGTTTAGGGCCCACTTGTAACTACAAGAGACTTTTTTATAGATACAAACCCCACCAGGAGAAATAATGAAAACCTACCCACCCACCTCCATATAAAGGGGGAGGGAAGGTGGAAGGGGCTCATTCTCTCCATTCTCACCTCTCTCATGTTTGGTCCTAGACCAACACTTCTCTTTAATAACTTACACAAGCAAATAAATTTAGGGTTGAACTCAAACATATTGCCCTTGCACGCAAGTAAAATATTTCCCAAACGGATGACCAAATTTCCTAGCGCGGACAAATAGACAACGAAAGGCATACCTAGAATGACCCTGTCTCCACACCAATACTCTCTTTCGATTCCCAGCAGCGGTGCTTCTACCACTGGTCCCACCACCTCCGTGCCTCTTGCTAGCGAGCCACCCCAATTGCCAATTCTCCTCTTCGCCGCCAACACCACCGTGGAGTCACCCCACACCGCACCCACTTGCCGTGGATTGCCCCCCTTTGCCCACAAAAGTTGGTCGTGGCTTGACGGTGGACACCAGAGGGTGAATCTTACCATTCAAATCCAAAATAGAAATTAAATTTACATGATGAGTATTAGGTTTTCCACACAACTAACAAATAAACCAAATAAAAAGATGTTGAAGAAACAATCTAGTAGGACACCAACACCAAATACAAAATTCAGAGTCAACGTCCAACAGAATTAGGAATATATATTCACCAAAAACCTAGAATGTCAATCAACTTCACAAATCTTCTATCGCCTAGCTACTCTTGCCACTTAGTGGCCTTACAGTTCTATCTACAACTGAGATAACTACTACTGCCACTCCACGGCAACCTTGCGCATTGCAACGAACAATATAGAAACTCAAGAGCGATCAACTAGCAGCAATTGTTTGCCCCACAAATATGACCTGCCACCCCGACATGTTGCAACAGAGGTACCATTCTCCTCTTCAGCGAGTACGTAAGGACACCACCAACATCGAAGGCCTAAAAAAGTAACAATATATCAAGGTAAACAATAATGTTGTTAGCAACGAGACTTGATCAGTAGCAAACTTCCATAGCAGTTGAGGACAAAGCTGTGAGATACCTGCACGACCTGCAACACTTCTTAAGGGATGAGAATAGATGGATCAACGGCCACCCATCCATCAAAGTGCACTGGCTTGACGATGTCCTCTTGACCACCTACGGCACCAGGATAGTCACTGGCCCATATGGTTGTGGTAGTATTGGGAAGGCACGACCACCTTCTACAAAATCTGTCATGGTGGAGGGCCTCAGCATAGTTTATTGCCACCAGCGCCAAAACTCTTTGTGCCATGACCGCCACCAACCACTATTGCATGTTCTACCGTTTCTCGTAACAAGTACCATATCGTTAGGATTCTTAAAAGGAAAGACAACAAAAACCTAGAAAAGATCCAAGAGAAAACAAGAAATAGTGCAAGAAAAACCCAACAAGAACATGACACCCACTTTGCATGTAGTGCGCCTAAACCAACTCCCTTTCCGAGTTCTTCCATTGCATAAAAGGTTCCTACAATCTCCACCACCAAGATGGGGATCTTGCCCTAGACATGGGTTTAGTCGATCAAATCCACTATTGGCCACTCGTCTTGGTCCTTGTGATTAACGTCCAATCAAAACCAGAGCCAACGGGATACTTGGACAAAACATTCACATCGTCTGCGATCATCTAGACCTATGCAAAGCCATTGTTGTCAGGTTCTCAAGTGGAAATGTAGGGAAAGAGGTTCAAACGAACGAGAGCAACTTGATGGCAAGCAAGATCAGCTCCCGTATGGTGTTTGGACCAATGGAGGCAGTAGTATTTGTAGAAGCTCAACTAGCAATCAAAACAAAAGCTATCACAACGATAAGTCCGAAGCTGGTCGATCCTTCTACATGCAGGAAGTCAATGGATTGGTGCATCTATGTCCATGATCCCACACTGAGATTTCCTCTTGATTGCTCGGGGCTAGGGGCATGTTTCTTGGCGGTGATTTTCTTGCTTGTTTGCTAGACTAGAGGGCTTCTTGGTTCTTGGTGTCCAAAGGTCGTAGTTATATTGTTATGTGAAGCGGAGGGCTAAGTATCCTGTCACATTTTTGGTGCAACGGTTTAAGGCTTTAAGCAAAATTTTTAAACGAAAAATATGAATAAATGTCTTAGTTGTGAAATTACAACTTCTTAACATGTTGGCGTCACAATGCTAGTCATATGGAAAATAAACAATGCATCATCACAAGCATATTACACACTAGTTATATAAGTAGATTTTTCATATATTTGGTGAAACCTACGATTTCTTGACTCAAAAAGTGAGGACAACATTTTCTTTGGGATGGAGGGAGTATGCAAAATCATGAGCTAGTGAATAGTAGACATATCTTCTTCCTCCTCCTTATCCTCACCAAGCCACCACTGGTTCTTGGGATTCATGTGTGTTGAACCCCAAATTTTTTCCATCTTTAGTTTGCGATCAAGTGGATCTGAGATTACTCAAATTCGCTCTAATAGTTTTGACCAATGGTTTGTTTGGCTATCGATCGAGTGATGGGTGAAGTTGACAAGAGGTAGACATAGACACCATACATTTGATGACAAGGATGGCTTGAGTCGAAGGTGAAGTTGATTCGCTAAATAAGATGGACTCAATGCTTACTCTAATGAAGAGCTTGAACCACTGGAGGTCATTGATCAAATCTTACCTCATCGATGACAAGCACAAACCGATAGAAGATCACACATCGCACATCAATGCTTTTGGCCTGTCATCCTTAGTGGCTTGCTCCATCCATAGGCACCATCACATAACAAAGAGGTGCAAGCCAATGACCATTTGTGGGGGTATGACCCCCGATATCCATAGGACAAGACATGGGCCGCACCATCAGAGGTGGCTCAGCCCACAAGATCAAGGCGTACGGCGCATGGCATTGGTCGGCATGCATCGCAAGGCTACAAGAAGATATTGTAATACCAAATAGGATGTTTTCTTTGTAACCCTACCCCTCCAGAGTATATAAGGAGGGGAAGGGGTCCCCTAGATGACACATTGAATCTGATACTCATTCAATACAAATAACAGAGCACAGGACGTAGGGTTTTACGTCATCTTGACGGCCTGAACCTGTATAAATCTTGTGTCTTGTTTCTCTGTTACCATCTAGTTCTTGATCACGCGCACCTCTACCAATCAATCTACCATCATGGGCATACCCTTCGGTGGACTATCGAGCATCTTTAGTCGACACCATTAGATCAATTCGTGACACGAGGGGCTTGCTTATTTAATCCTAGTGGGTCATCAGTTAACTTACACATACCCTGGTCAAAGAGTAAGTTCAAACTACCTAACGAACCTAAATCTTATAAGATTCATGATGCTAGATCTCGTCATAATGTTGTTGGAGGAATGTTGAGGACATCACAAGGAAGGCTTACTTAGTTAGACAGAGATAGGGTCACTACTTAAAATGTTTTCTAAAGATGCCTCCATTTTTCCTAAACATGGTTGTAAAAGTGAACCATGAGAGTCAAAGAAGAGCTCTGGAAGAAATCACTACTATACAAAATCTTTTGCGCAGCGTTTGCAAATAGGTCTTGGAGGCGGGCAGGTTTTTAAACCACCTCGATTAATGCCTGGATTAACCAAGATGGTTAAAAACCTAAAATATATTAACCAAGGCGGGCTTTATAAGAGGCCCACCTGGGAAAATCATGCCATTTTCCTAGGCGTGCCTCTTATAAGGCCCACCTCGGTTAATCATGGCCAAGCCTACTAACAATGAGAAAAGCCCAAACCAGCCTGGTATGACACCCTTAGTATATATTTGGCGGCCTAGGGTTTCACTCACCCATCTCCCCACTCATCCATCTCTCCACCCGACACCCTCTCTCTAGCGGTGTTCCCTCCCCAGCGACACATTGGCACAGGCAGCGCTCCCTCCCCCAGCGCGCTTGCCTCTCCTCCTTCCTCCCTTCTGCCTCCCCTCCTCCCTCTCTCCCTCCCTCCCTTCCTCATCGCACGGCATGGTGCCCCTCTCCTCACCCACGCAGCGGCGCAGTAGGCTGACGCATGCGCTTCACCTTCTCCCTCGTTGCACGGCCTGGCGGCGCCCTCCTCTCCCACACAATGGCGTAGCGGGCCGATGGTGGAGCAGTTGGATCCAGCGGCGATGCTCCTCCTGGTGGTGGATCCAGTGGTGGAGCAGGTGGATCCGATGGCAGCACTCCTCCTGGTGGTGGATCCAGTGGTGGAGCGGCCAGATCCGGCGACGACGCTCCTCCTGGTGGCGGATTCAGTGGTGGAGCGGCCAAATCCGGCAGCGGCGCTTGTCCTAGTTGTGGATTCAGTGGTAGAGCAGCCAGATTCGACGGTGGCGCTCCTCCTGGTGGCGATGCTAGCACGGACGCGGCGGCTGTGGTCGCGCGGCGTGCTGCCGACGCAGACGTGGACGCGGACTCAGAGCATGGCGGGTCATGGCTCCCCTAGCGACGGTGGCGCGCAAGGGCAGCAGAGCTAGGCCCAGATCCAGGCTCGGTTAGGGCTGGATCTGGGCTTTTTTTGTTTTTGTCTGATTTACCATGGCAGGCATGGAACCACCTCGGAAAATGTCACATTTACTATGACCCTTCTGCCGAGGCGGTTGCAAAAATTGCCTCGATTAATTATTTTTGCTCGCCTCGGTAAAAAATGTTGTAGTGGTGAATGCTGCAGAGTGAAGTAGATGAGGTTGACTCTGTAGGTCGAGATGGCGGACTAGAGGAGGGTTAATAATCCTTTCTAAAATTAAATGCGTCGGCTAAATGAAACAAATGTGGAATTAAAACTATCGGTTTAGTCAAGACTACACCCCTCTATCTAAGTTCTCAAGCACCTTACAAAGATCCTAATTAGGCAATAAAGGTGCCGGGCTAGCTAGGGCTCACCTAAACAATTCTAGGAGTAAGGTCACACAAACCTATGCCACTAGTACTTCAAGCAATGGGGGAGCTCCTACACATGCTAGTAAGTAAAAGCACAAAGCCACCTAAGCTCACTAGCAATACTCAATAATAAGGCTACACAAGCCAAATTATAGAGAGCAAATTACTTAGCTACACAAACTAAGCAATGTGACTAACAAGGTTACTCAAACTAAATTAGTCACGCAAAGGAGCTACTTCTATGCTACACAAGCTAGAAGGTAATTAGAGCTACACAAGCTAACTAATTACAAGAGCAACTACAAAAGCACAATGTATATGAAAGTAATTATTACAAGCTTGTGTAAGGGGATTGCAAACCAACGGGAAGACAAAGATGACATGATAATTTTTATTCCGAGGTTTACGTGCTTGTCAACATGGTAGTACCTGTTGTGTCGACCATTCATTTGGTGGTTCGGCGGCTAATGGGCACCACACCAATCCCACACGTTGGGTGCCGCAAGAACCCCACGAATCAAGTGAGGGTAGTTCAATGACACGCTTAACTAGAGTTCTCTTCGTGGCTCCTGCAGGGTGAGCACAATACCCCTCATAAATCCTTCCCCGGAGCATCGCACAATCTTCTTTGCGTGCTTCGACGGAGACCACCACCAAGCCGTCTAGGAGATGGCAACCTCCAAGAGTAAAAAAACACCATCGCCTTGCAACTTGATCACCTAATGCTACTCGATACAACCTCATGATGCAATCGCACTAGAATCACACTCACACTCAATCGAATGATTACTATCAAGCGTATGCGAGTTAGAGGGCTCCCAAACACACCTACACAAGCCACCAAGGCTTAAGGGTGCTCAGCAACTAGCCCAAGGCCGGCCAAGGCTCCTATTTATAACCCCGCGAATAAATAGAGCCGTTACCCCTTTACTAGGTAAAAATCGCACTAACCGAACACGCTAGCAGACATGACTGGACGTGACCGATCCTACGTCTGGTCGCTAGTATGCCACCACGTGGCACTAGCCATTGCCGCCAACGGCTATCTCTTGCACACGCTTGTGACCCACTAACCGAACTCAATGCTCGGATGACCGGACTCACCACGCCACTGCATCTAGTTGAGTCTAGAAAGAACCCCGAGAGGTTTTTCCTAGACCGAGCACGTCGGGTCACATATGACCGGACCCGCCACAGCGTCCGGTCTCAATACCACCTCTGTGTCGTCCCGTGAACAGTGTCATGAGCGAGTCCGGTCATGTCCCCTGGCCAGGGTCTGACCGCTCTCTGTCGCGGCACACTCTCTGCACACCATGATCGGACTTGCTAGCCATCGCCCGGTCGCTACGCTGAGTAGAGTCCGGTCCTGCCACCACAGCAGGCCGAGGCCAAGGGTAAGTGACCGAACGCTTCCGGTCACCCCGGACCCAGCGTCCAGTCACACACTATGACACCTTCTCGCCTCATTTTCTTCTCCAACAATTTCTCCTTTGCAAATGTGCTGACACCACCAGTGTATACCATCATGTGCAAGTGTGTTAGCATTTTGCACAAACATTTTTCCTAAGGATTTTCACTCCTTTTACCACGCCACTCGATCCTAACACGTATGTAAAGTTAGATCGCTCAAGTGGCACTAGATGACCAATATGCAAACAAGTTTACCCCCTCTTAATAGTACGACCGTCTATTCTAAACCCGGTCATAAACTTCTCTACACACCTATGACCGGTGAAATGAAATACCCTATAGGTTATACATTTGCCTTGCGCATTCTATTCCGTCTCCTCCAATGTTAATGCAACATATGCACCAACCTTGATCAACAAATGATATGATCCACTTCATATCATCACGTGACCTTGTTGGTTCATCGATCTTGACCTTACTTGCTTTTCACTATTGCCTTCATCCATCGGTGCCAAGTCTTGCTCAAGCTTCACCGCCACACGGTCCATCGCTTAAAGCCTCTAATTTGCCCTTCACTCTTGCAACCGGTCCATCAAGCCAAGTCTTGTCTTGATCTTCTCCACCTTAGTCACATGACTCAATGTCATGTCTCATATGCAATGAGCTCCTTCATCACATGTGTGAGCCTTGAACAAATCCAAGCCATCTTCAATCTCATGGCATGAGTTGCTCACACAAGTATACCTATGGACTAGTCACCTGTGTGTCTCATATTTAAACACATTAGTCCACCTAGGTTGTCACTCAATTACCAAAATCAAACAAGGACCTTTTAGACTCTTGGAGTGAAAAGAGGGATTTTATCAAATCAGGAATGGTCAAGGAGATATGACTGATAAATAATTGCAACAACCACTGCACGAAGAGGAGTTATATTGGCAACGTAGAGGGGGGATAAGTGGATCTTGCCAGGAGACTCTAAAACTAGTTTCTTTCATAAGAAGGCTAATGGAATAAAAGGAAGAGTAGGATTTTATCTCTCAAGGATGGCACAGGAGGGATAGTAGAGGGGAAGGCTCTAAAACAACATATCACATATTTCTACAAGAGAGATGGCGAGCATTCATATTCAAGAGGATTTATGGGGGTTGGAGGGGGATATCTCAAGTGGAGAATGACACTCTGATTAGACCTTTTCTCTAGAGGAGCTGTACTTTGCAGTTAAGGAGATGAAGAATGACATTGCTCCTGGCCCAGATGGCTTCTCAGTGGAATTTTTTGATCTTTCTGGCAACAACTGAGATTATTAATAAAAGAAATGTTGGATGATTTACACAGTGGAAGGTTAGACCTAAGGAGATTGAATTATGAGATTATTATGCTTCTACCAAAGGTGAAACTAGCTTGCAACACCAAGCAGTTTAGGCCTATTTGATTGTTGAATGATATCTACAAAATAATTACATAAGTGCTTGCTATTAGGCTGACAAAAGTGGTGGGAAAGGTGATCAGTAAGTTCAAACAACCTTTTTGCCTTCTTTCCTATGATTCTTATGGAAGTTCTGCATGAGTTGGGAGTGACAAACAAGAGACTATCTTAAAATCGAACTTTGAAAAAGCTTATGACAAAGTCAATTGGAGGTTCCTATAAGAAGTGCTGAAGAGGAAGGGTTTCAGTAGGAAATGGATTGAGTGGGCTATGCAAGTAGTCAAAGTGGTAGAGTGGCTATACATTTGAATGGTGAAAGAGGACCTTTCATTAGGAGTTTTACAGGTCTTAGACAAGCATGGTGACCCTTTGTCACCAATCCTTTTTAATTTGGTGGCTGATGTTCTATCTGCCTTGTTGTGTAAAGCTAGTACAGAAGGGAGGCTTGACTCATCTACAATATGCTGATGACATAGTTATTCTGTTAGAAAAGTCAGAAGAAATATAGTTAACATCAAGTTCATTTTGACTTATTATGAGGCAATGTGTGGGATTAAAGTTAACTAGGAGAAGAGTGATGTTTTATGTAACAGGTGGTGTGGAGGAATAAAAGAAGAGGATTGATGAGTTGTTCAATTACAAGGTGGAGGGGAGCTACCAATTTATTTGGGTTTACCGATCAGTGATGTTAAGATCTCTAAGTGTCAGCTCAACTTTGTATGTGACGAAACGTCTAAGGGACTGGGAACCTGGCAGCAGGGATGAAAACGGTACGGATATTTTCCGACCGTATTCGAGACCGAATCCGTTTAGATGGGTTTTAATCCGTCCGTATCCGAGTCCGGATATTTAACATCCGATACCGTATTCGTATCCGAATATTTAAATCACATATTTATGATGTCGATATCCAATCATATCATATCCGGTATTTTTTTATACTATCCGTATTCGAATCCGAATCCGGACATAAATATGAAAACAAATACGATATCAGTGATATCCGTCCGTATCCGATCCGTTTTCATCCCTACCTGGCAGTGAGATTACTCGTCTTCAGGTGGCAAATCCATCCTAATCAGCAATTGGACTCAGTAAGATCCATGTTTAATGTTCCAATATACACTATGGGTATCTATATGTTGTATGAGGGCAATTACCAGCAACTGGACTAAGTAAGATCCATGTTTTTTTGGCAGGGAACAAATAAGAAGAGGAACTATCATATGGTTAGATGGGAAGTGTTGAACAGGCCTAAAAAGTTTAGGGGGTTGGGTTTTCTGGATGTCAGGGCAACAAACATTTGTCTGATGTGCAAGTGGATTAATAAGTTAGAAAGAGGGGATGACAATATTTGTTGTGAGCTTTTGAGGAGAAAGTGTCTAAACCAGAAAAGCATTTTCTAGATTAAGAAGAAGAGTGGCTCGTAGTTTTGGAGAAGCTTTTTTGTCTGATTATGGAGAGTTTGGGTCCTTTTCTATTTATTTATCCTAAAATTAAATTATGAAAAGTCTTTTTTTTGTCTGATTCAGTTTATTTTTTTGTGCTTCCATGACCATCCAATTGGCCATTTTTTTGTCGGACTCACTTTTGTTTTTTTCGTGTTAGTTACGTTTTCTTTATTGGCCGTTTTTTATGTTTTCCCCCGAGTCGGTCCAGGCCCATTGGCTCAATCTATTTCTTTCATTGCAGTTTTACATTTAATTAACATTTTTTATTTTTTCATCATGTTCCAATAAATAAATATCAAAAACAAAGAACAAAGAAAGGCCTTTGAACCTTTAATTTTTCCTAAAAAGTAAAAGTTTTCACCATCACGTTATTGATACGATTTTGTTTAAGAACAAAACTTATCTTATAAAAACCTGGTTGCACTGGTGGTCTAACTAATCAAACCCGAACTAACATTTTGAGGTGTTTATTTTTAGTTTAGTCTAAATAAATTTGTGTCTCAAACTGTACCCCCGACGAGTTCCGCAACGTGAAAATTAGAGAGAGGTCTCCCATCATAATCACCGGGGGGGCAGACCAGTACTTGACATATTGACAACTAACTCCTTATCAACTTTGAACCAAAGATTAGAACAAGAAAATTTTTATGGATCCTCAAAGAAAGTATCGAAACTCGACATTTAATTGTAACAAAGCATGCATAGTATGAAAATTGAAGTTATTATATATTTATGAGTAAATATTTTATTGATTTGCAAAATTTTGGGTTAGATATTTATTTTTGCAAAAAATAACAAATTTAATAAAAATAAAAATAAAAAAATCACACGGTTGCAGCCTGCCTGAAGAAACTTGGGCCTTCGTACGAGCTCGGCCCAAAAGGAAAGGACGCCGCAAGCCCGCAACTGCTCGGATGCAAGGACGCTATAACGTAACGCCTACCCTTTTTCTTTCTCACGTTCTGACGTTCACACACCCCCCCGTGCGCGCGCTGCGCTCACCCTCCCTCCCTTCCCCTCGCTCAGTCTCTCGCGCGCGCGCGCGGCGCGGCCTTGCTTTCTGGTGGCGTCGACTGGGCGGCCGCCGCCGCCGCCGCCGCCGCCGCCTCCCTGGTGTCCAGGTCTTCGTCGGTCCCTTGCTGTCTGTACCTTAGCCTGGTCTTCGTCGGGCCCTCGCCCTTCGCCGGGGACGAGCACCCGCCACTCCGCCAGGTATGCCCACCCCTCTGCTCTCCCTTGAAACCGAGCACCCAAACCCTAGCTAACGTAATCTATTTGGGTTTTTTTGCTCGGATCTCATCTAATTACAAGTGTATATATGTCCATCCTACTAACGATTGGGCCCGCTCCTGATCGATAGTGCTGCTGCAAGCCTGCAACGGATCGTTAGGTTTTGCAATTCGGTGTGTTTTGAACATAGTAAGGCTACGATTTTGGCGATGAGAGGGAAATGGGGGCGGATGGTTAGTAGTTTTGCGGGCACTTGAGTTCGCTGTATGCAATTTGAGCTGTCACTGTTTTTGCGTGGTTTTTTTAGTGCGTAGTTGTATTTGAGAACGCTTCAGAGCGCAGAATTTGCTCAGCTGCTGAGATTCATAGACGTTCTAGCTGTTGGTTTTAGCTACGAATGCTGTTTCTGAGGGGCAACACGCAAGTTATTTATGTTGGTTTATGATGCTACCTAGTTTTCTGCAGCAGATGATACTTAGTTTGGGGCTGAAATGCTGTGCCCTATGTGTAACTACTGACTTTCCTTTTAGTATGGTAATAACTCGCGACCTCTATTACTGAGACAAATCCTTTTGTAGTTCGGTGTTGAGGTTAAGAAACTGATATCACACAGAAAATGACCTATTTGAAGCCACAGTTGATCGACTCAATTTGTTTGCTCGCTTGGCTAGTTGGCTTGCTCCATAATCTTTGCACTAGCTTGTGGACATGTTTGAATAAAAAAGCATATATAGTTTTCTGCAATAGTTGATTGTCTAGAATGCTGGAATTACTCCAAATATTTATCCAACAGTGTATTTTCAGCTTATTCTCAGAACTTGTCTCTGCTTTGGACCTGGGTGACTGAACAGAATTGATGTGGGACCCGAGATAGACCAAAAGGAATAGTTGTTTTTAATCTTATTGGTCAGTAATTTTAGTGCCCTGACCAACATATGCTAGCCTATAAGTAATAAAATATGACAATGGCTTTATGATTGATAGAACTTACAAAATCAATGTAAACTGGATTTTCTGTGTTTTCTAGTGTATTTTATTGTGGGATCTTCTGTTTTGAAGGCTATTATCAGTGCACAGCTAATTACCGTAACTGTAACACATCAGGTCATCTTGCGGCATGGAATTTTTCATTTTAGGAATACCTTATTTATCTTTTTTTACAAACAGAACATTAGAAAATCTAGATCGACAAAATGTATGAAGGCCTATCACATCATTTTTACTAAGTTAAATCTTCAGTTATGAGAAAGACGCCATAGTTCTTGCTTTTTTACATACTTGCTAAAATCTGGATTAGGTTTTAGGGAGGCATCATGGCAAGCTGTTCCAGAGTGTTGTTTTATGAAGACTGATTAGATTGCTATTAAATTAATGGGCTAATAACATACAGCATAAGTGTTTTGAGCAATGGAACACTTAAAGGTGAAACTCATGACTACAACATATGTGATACAAAATTAGATGATGTGTTTTGTGAAAGATTTAAGGTAGTTCTGGATAGGACAATTTAACACATAATTTTTACTTGTTTTACTCATCATCAAAATCTTTTGTCAAAAAAAAGAAACTTTCTGTATTGTGTCCATGGAATTGTGTTATAATGAGCCTCAATGCTGGGCATATAAGTCCAGAACTGATTTTATTTGCTCTTCTTAATTATATTGCTTATGCAATTCTATGCCTTCACCTTCAGACTTGTCCTAAGGTTGAGTAGCGAACCACTGGTGGTCCTGAACATGTTTTCACTTCTCAATATGTAATTCGTACAGTTGGGCTCAAAGGACCAGTCACTGAGGAAACTCCCACTTAGTTAGTCACACTAGAAAATGGTACATGCTACCATTAGGTGTACCACTGAAGGGAATGAAATTGTTTATCTTAATATCTGGTTACTAAACAAGTGAGTTCAATGGATAATAGAAGCGTTTATCTGGTTTTATCTGTTCCTCTTAAGTGACACACTTCGCCATTGTCCAGTTACATTGGGGCTTGTCAATGTCCAATTCCAAATAAGCAAAATGACAGAGGTTTCCAAGCTTCTTATTTAGAGAGAGATACACTTTTCAATTTTACCAGTTCCAATAGTATGTTAATGGCATGCTCAAAATGGACAAAGTATTTATCTCTATGGATCCATGTTGTGATATGTGGAAAACATAGTTCATCTGAAACTGTGGATACCCTTCTTTTTTTATTTGGTAAGTCCCAAATTCATAGCAGAAGCACCGTAAAAACTGCTTAATATGGTAGTATAGTACTTCCTATCCTGCTTGAACACAATGAAAGATATTATTGATGAATAAAAGCATCTCTGTGATGTATGACCCAATGCAGTGCAGTATAAACCTGAGTAGCAGGAACTTGAATAAAATTGCTTGTATTTGTTTCAAAAATACAAACTGTTGCTTTCATTATTCACTATTTTCTTGTTAGTTGTCTCATGTTAATATTTAATCTTGCTGTTAGATATGCCTTTTTTATTGAAAAATTCAAGTCTTGGTGGAGGTCATGCTTTCGTAATACAAACTGTCGCTTGCTTCATTATACTATGTTTTTTTTTTACAAAAGCTTCATTATACTATGTTATCAACAGTAGTTCCTTGTTGCTCAAAAAAGATGTGTACTGTTTTGTAGTTAAAACTTAAAACTATTGCACTCAAAGAAGATAAATGGCCACACCAGTACACCACATGTTAGTGATTTTCAACATATATTGATCTTGTTTTTTTTTTATGATGCTTCCTATGTAGTCTTAATCCATTTCCAGTTGGATTTAGTTCTGGGATATGAACAATGCACTAGCCATTTATCTTTGTTTTTCTTTTTCATCTCTTAAGTCTTATTTCCCTGCCTGTAGGATCAACTGTTCTGTAGTTAATCTAATAATTTCTAGAAACAAAATGAAGTGCAATGCTTGCTGGGGGGAGTTGGAAGGGCAAGCTATATCAACCACCTGTGGTCATCTTTTATGTATGGTTCCGTTCCACTCTACTACCTTCTCTCTGATGAATTTGTTCCCGATTCTAAATAAGTTACTCTCTAATTATTACAGAATACACAATTTAATGTAGCTGGTAATTGCTTATTTAGCAGGTGCAGAGGATGCCAAGAAAATACTCAATAATGATGGTGCATGTCCAATTTGTGATCAGGTGCTCTCAAAAAGGTCAGTTTCTATTTGATGGTGCATTCATTATTTGGTTGTGCATGGTTAATGGTGTCATCTTTCCTGTATGAATGTCTGATACCTAATTGTGCAAGCATATTTCTCATGTCTCCTCTCTGTGTGATATTTAACTGTGCCAAAGCATATCAACCAAACATACATGATTGTAGCGCATGTTATTGAGCATTCTTCGGTTGTTTTAATACTGTCTATGTTCAGGCAAAATTTAACTTGAAAATTTTGATTCATTTCCTTTTTCCAGCCATATGAAACCTATGGATATAAATCCAAGTGATGATTGGACAAATGTAGGTATCCCTTTGATACATAATAACAGCTAGAAATTAATTTTCCTTCTATCCATCTTTTCTGATGAATGTGCTCATGGCAACAGATGGCGATGGTCGGAATATCCCCACAAATACGTATCCTTCATTTCCCATTAACCTTTCACTACATCCACAGTGGGGTTTGTCTTGTACTGCTTTTTCTGATAGCATAGTAATCTGCATTTTCCAATCTATGCCTTATTACACTACTTAACATGTTTAAGTAGCACTATTATGCAACCAATCTTAGAGCGTAAATGGGGAACTTGGTAAAGCATAACAATGGCATTACTTTTGTGACCTGTTCTGGTTAAGAAGTTCGGTAGGTATCTTGCTTTTCCTTAAATATGATGAAAATCAGTTATGAAGAGTGCATACAGAAGCGTAATGTTCTACATTGGACAAAAGGAACTGGAGATGCAGTACAAGATGAACAGAATTGTCGGTCAATGTAGGCAAAAGTGTGAACTTATGCAGGCAAAATTTACTGAGAAACTGGAAGAAGTCCATACCGCATACCAGAAGATGGCCAAAAGATGTCAGTTGATGGAGCAAGAGAATGAAAACTTGAACAGAGATAAGCAGGAGCTGCAAGAAAAATTTGCTGAGAAATCCAGGTTAGTAATGTGCCAGTATTCTCTTGATTCTTTAGAGGAAAAAATTATGTTCCATCCTGTATGTATGAGGATTCAGGGTGTCCTAATCCTATCCAGGCAGAAGAGGAAGCTTGATGAGATGTATGACCAATTGAGGAATGAATATGAGTCGCTGAAGCGTTCTGCTCTTCAACCTGCAAATAACTATTTAGCAAGACCTCAGCCAGACCTGTTCGCAGGCATGCCCAACATGATGGATGGTGGCAACCATCTGAGACAAGGTAACTTAAAACTTCTGTGCACACAATTTCCTCTGTTCATTATGTCCCTCATACTGGCTATATCATTACACTTTTGCTGTGTGCACAAACTACTTTTGTTATGCATCAAAGCCTCAATTATGTTAGGTGCAACGCTTTGATTCTTTATACTGTACCTAGAAACTATGTTAGGTCTCCACAAAAACAGCTCATTCACTGGTTGCAGGATCGGTTGATCTTCCTAAAACTCCAGGGCAGAGAGATGAGGGCTGGGGTCCACCACCAAGGCAACGTCGCTCCACCTCCGGTCCCTTTGAGCTGTCTACGGGGTCTCCTGGCCATGCCATGGCTCCTCCGGCTGATATCAGGCCCAGACAGCAGACACGGCCCGTCTTTGGAGCTACAATGAACAATCCATCCAGCGCCCTGCGAAACTTCATAATCTCACCTGTCAAGCGTCCCCAGGTGTCCCGTAACCGCCAACACATATTCTCGTAATGATCTCTCCCTTTTGCTCATGCATACCGGAAGCAGTATTTGTTCAAACTTCACTGACCGCCTGGTTATTGAGTTTCTGCACTGACGGATCAAACCTTCAAACTGGTGTTTCAGGCTGTAGAGAGTGGGAACAGCTGACGGCCGGTGTGCTCTGCATTGGAAGTTAAATTGTCGGAAGCTTGCCGTGATCCTGTAAATTCTGTAAGATGAGACAGCCGCCCTCCCTCACTTTTAGTTCAAGCCTTTTGGTATGGTGTTTCTTGGTGTTGCGAATGTTAGGGGATATCCCTTGGAGAATGGATATATGGTTGGTTATGCTAGAAACCTCTTATACGCAGACTTTGTCCATTTCCACAGTTACATGTATAGCAGGTACTGTGGTTAACTTTTTTTTTTTTCTAACTCATCCGAATCTGAACAGACCAAGTAATCCTGTGCACTGATTGTCTGATTGAGAACCTAACAAGTTGTTTCGTGGTTTGGAACTGGAATTACTTATGTTGTCCTAAATAAACTCCAAGTGGAGTTTGCCTCTTGTCTTGACTTCCATAATATCACCACCTGGGAGTTGGAAACCGATATAATATAACTATCAGAGTGTTCGGCTGCTGCAGATTGCTGCTGCTTGCCGCTACAGTAATTTGAGAGGGAAGAAAAAAGCAACAGCTGCAGCAGCAGCAGCTACTTTTTCTTGCTTTTCCACTTCTCAGTCTTGATCAGGTTTTCCTTTTTCATGCTATTGACGAGAGCAAGGTTACCTCTTCAAGTTTCTTGTCATGCATGCTTCCTTGTGCCGACTATTGCCTCCCACCTGTGTACACCAAAACGTCCGTGTCATTGATCATCATTCCCGTGGAGACTATAGCCAGTTACACACAACTGAAAAGCGTGCATACAGAACATTCAGAGTGCCACCATCAGAGATGATTTGAACCTGCTCATGTAGGGTCGTAAATGTAAACGATGGAATCACATGTATCATGGAGTTACACAATGAAGTTCTTCTCTGCTACTGCCTCATCAAGATTTAGGAGTTGAAGGCATCAGTCCGTCGTCTGAAGATTTCACCAGAAGAATTGGGAGCCTCATCTATGAGTAAACCTAAGGGATCATATCATATCATATCACACATAAACTGGAGCTGGCGACAGCAATGTCTCTATATAATGCACTTTCCTTCCACTACGGTAAATACAAATTTGCCATGCTAAGAACAAGAAAAAAAATAAAAATCCACAATGCAGTATTATATTGATGCAGTAAATAAGTTTAGCGGTGTTACAGTCATTTTCAGCACAGAACTTGATCAAAGTATCTATCGGAATATATATACATCAGCGGTAAAATGACAGATACGACAATTACAACCTTTCAGTTTCGTATGCTCATTTTCTTAAGCACCAGAAATTTCAGACACAAGGGGAAAAGCATATTCACTCCAAGATCTGATCATTTCGATTTTGAAAGACCTTGTGCCCGGCCACAACTTGAGTCATCTTTGACGACGCACTTGCAGAACCAGCAGACGTAGCTAGGTCTCTCATCACCCACCCGTGGTGGAGGCAAAGTTAGTTGTGTACTCCTATTATTCCTGGACGACCCTGTAATGAGTTTGGAGTGCAGAAGCTTATGTAAGGAAGAACGTTGTCCTCGTCGTCGCCACAGCAGTTGGCTACCTTCCTGACATGGCTAGAATTTATCTCTATGCTGGACGTCCTCATGAATAGGAATCGGCGAAACCATCCGCGAAACCGAAACCATTCACCCGAAGCGTAAAGTATCACGTAAGACTCCCTAAACATATGTGTTGAGCTGGCGCACCAAGCTGGAGAAGTTGCAGTGCTTGAAGTAGGCGGGCAGCAGGGTCCGCGCGAAGGCGAAGCTGTTGTTGGCCGGGCCCCAGGCGATGACGGCGTCCGTGTACGGGTCCTACCCGCTCCTCTTTCTTTAGTCCGTGTACGGGTCCTACCCGCTCCTCTTTCTTTATTAGGGGGCACTGCTGCTTCGTGACCACCTTAAGAAAACTGCCTATGATAAATGTCCATTTTCAGAGGCGGTTATGTTAAGAGAACCGTCACTGAAGATGGATATTCAGAGGCAGTTCTTTTAACAGAACCATCTCTAAAACTGTCCAATTTCAGTTCCTTAAGATACCGCCCTTACAAATGGGTTATCAGAGACGGTTCTCTTTAGTGAACCGCCCTTAAAAATGCCCCGCGCCATGAGATAAAATATTGATTTTTTTTAACTAATACAGGACGAGGGATCATCCGGCCATGAGAAAAAGAAACAGATTAGGCGGGCAGCAGGGTCCGCGCGAAGGCGAAGCTGTTGTTGGCCGGGCCCCAGGCGATGACGGCGTCCGTGGACGGGTCCTACCGCTCCTCTTTCCTTATTAGGAGCAGGTGTAGGTAGGGCCGTGCCCTTCCGGGGGACACACATTGCCACGCAGGCGCAGCACGCCAGCTCACATGATGGAATTTGTGAGTGATGCAGCATCTATGTTCCCGTCACTTGAGATGTGATTTAAATTCTTGTGACGATGACATTTTCTCCGATCTACACATGGTTAGAATAATATATATATATATATACACACACACACACAAACCTGTGAGATGGCAGGGTTCCAATGTTTCTCTCATCTTTTCTTGTGGAAGTTTGCCGGAAGGTCAAAACGGTGACTGTTGTCCTGTCTATTCCACAACTCAACAGAACAGGGGTAATCCTACTAAAGCTAGTGGTACACTAAATTTATAGACATCAAGATCATTGTCAAAATCTTTACACCAATTGCGTCCCTGGCAATGGTACCAGAAAGCTTGTTGGTAATTGTTAACGCACACAGAAAATTCCGCAAACACACGGATACCGTTATAGCTTTTACCCGGGAGTATTTCAGAGTATCGTATTTATCCATAGGGAAACAATGGTTAAAGAAGCTAATAATTCACCATCATGAATCTACTAACTTAATGTACCAACTAGACTAAAGTAGGGGTAAATGATAAATAATTGGAGTTATGCATAATGACACACACATCAAGATGGCAATGGGGAATTCCCTGTCGGGTTTCGATCAGCCATCCTCGTCCCTGCAGGGGGAGGGGGAATTTTCCCCGTCCTCGTCCCCGCAAAGAGCATCGGGGGACATCTCATCCCCATCCCCGTTCCCTGCAGGGCCAAAGAAGAGGATCATACCGATACGCTAGAAAAGACGGGGCCCTCAACTCGACAATCTCGCACCCTAGGACGACACAGTGCAGATGACGAGGGCCGTGTAAGTATATGACTAACACATCGTCGACAAGGCCTCATGTATAGTAGGTATACACCTAACGCGAGTTCTTGCCCTCTTGACAGATACCGGTGGTGCCTATGTGCTTAGAGTGTCCCAAGGAGGAAGAAGAGGAGGGCCATGCATCCGGTCCCACCCCGAGCGTTTCAACCGCAATGGGACGTGCCAAGAGTCGCAAAAAGACAGACTTGAAGAGGGGCCAACACAGGAGGCACCAGGTTACGAAGAAGGTGCATGCCATACTCAGGATAGAGCCGCATGGAGAGCCCTTGGAGCCATAATCAGTCATCGGCACCTTCAGCAACCAATGCTCCTGTATAGTAAGGGAGCACGTGCCGATCACATATTTAGAATGGAAGAAAGTCCCAAAGGAACTCAAGGACAAAGTGTGGACTGACATCAAGAAATATTTCCAGTATCCACCAGACCAATTTAATAAAGATCTGTGTAGGGGGCATGCGCTATTTATTGTAGGCAGAGCACTTCGCACCCTCTAGTCTAGAGTGAACAATAACTACATGAAGAAAGGGAAGACACCTTTTGAAGACTACAACTTCATCAATTGGCACGTCTGGGATGAGTTCGTCGAGAAGATGAGCACCGATGAAGTAAAGGCCAAGAGCGAGAAGTTCTCAGACCTCGCAAAGAAGAACGAGCTCTCGCACCACCTAGGCATGATGGGGTATGTCAGTAAGAGGCCGAGGTGGCAATAGGAAGAAAGGGAGGCAGAAGAGGCTAGGCAGAGTTACCCATTACAAGGCGTCGATGTGAGGACACACGAATACTTCTATGCCCGTCGGCCGAAAAAGCTAAAGGAGGAAAGGACCAAGTACAATGAGCCACAAACAGAGGAGGTGGAGAAGGCTTTGCTCACGATCAAGGCAGCCAAGGAACGCGAGGAGTTCGTACCTCGCAGGAATCACGATGAGCTGACCGAGGTGCTGGGAAACCCTGAGCACCGCGGCCGTGTCCAGGGCATATCCCCAAGGCAGAGCTAGAAGAATGTGGATTCATGGCAATCTGACACCACCTATTACCACACGAGGCAGAGATACAAGGAAGGCATATTCCAAGCAGGCAAAGAAGCAGCGGTGAAGGAAATGATAATGGGGTCGATACAAGATGCTTTCACGAGCACCGACCCCAAGATGGTAGAGCTAAGGACATAGATGTTTCACTAGGCTGGCGTGATGACACAGCAGGGTGAAGCCACCATACAAGGGCAGATGGTGACGGGTACCTCACAACCCCAGAGGTACCCGGTCGATGAGATAGTGGAGCCAAGAACTGCCATGCTGCAGGTGCCCTAGGGCAGGACGGGGAAGAAGAAGGATGTGGCGCATGCAACGGTATAGCCACCCAACCCTAAAGCTAGGTACCATGGCAGGCCCATCCCGCCTGAGTATGCCATGGTGGAAGTGATGTGGATGCACGATTACCACGACAACGATGAACTTGACTTTCCCAATGAAGAGGGAGACATGACCCTCGACCGGGTTCTCGGCACGCGTGTGCTGTGGAACAAGGTAGATATTGTCTTAGACATGCTAAAGCTGGCGTCAAAGCCCTCATAGCCATCGTCATCTCCCCCAGGTGGCCCAAGTGACGATGATGACGACAACAAAGGAGATGGGGATGGCGATGATGGCGGCCACGGCAGCACTCCTCCACGTAGCCCGCGTCCGGACACGAGCAACCCACAAGGAGGTTCAGGGGGTGAACTGGGCCACCAAACACCGCCTCGAAGCCTGAGCAAAGCAAAATGTCCACCCGCGCCAAAGAAGCCAGAAGAAGAGGGGGACAAACCCGCCCAACTAACCAACGTGGAATGGGCGGTGTGGAACGTAGCAGAAGAGTTCTAGTACACACCAACGTTTGAAAGGTATATATGCTAATGGCAACCAAACATTGTCAACAGATTACGTGTGCTTATATGATGCTAACACACTATTCCATTATCTCAATAACAAGGAGCAAACCCCACCGTTTGTTTGGCCCCTGACTCCAGATTGCCCCGATAACTTTGAGAATGGCAAGTTCATGTTGTCGTTAGGCCAGCTCATCTAGGAGGAGCCGTGGGAGGTTCGGAGGTTCCATCTCTGGTATATGCATGCTTCGAAGTTAGGCATGAAGGAGTTCATTTAGAGGGTCCCCAAGGAGTACTTCCACTTGGATGAGGACGCTTATTTCTCTATTGTCTTCCACGACATGCATAGGCTGTTGCAGCGCAAGGACCTCGACGTCGCCCAAGTCATCCTTTTTGCCATGTAAGTTATTGCACCTCTGCATCGCTGTAGGTAGTTAAATTCGTTACGATCAAACTAACAATGCCATGATGACGACTTGTGCTTTGCAGGATGCAATCATATGCATCCAAGTAAATAGGAAAAAATATTGTCTACCTATCTCCTATGGATATTACCAAGAGGGCCATCATTGGCTATGATATACCGGACACGCATCCGAGGCTGGCAAACTTGCAAGGGTTGGAGCGAGTGGAAGCCTGGGTTTTATTGCAAGGCGAGATCAAGTACAGAAAGGGACAATACATCCTCAAAGCCATGAAGAAGATCCGGGGAAATGGGTGTATCCTTGCTGCCCACGAGTTCGGGTAAGTCAAAATGATACCTGCAAGAGCTGTTGGGTTCCTAACCTTCATAATTCAAGATTTGAGATCCATATTGTTTCAATGGTGTAGCTTAGGCATCATGGGGCATTGGATTGTATTTATAATCTATCCATGGGATGGAATGGCTTGCGTAGGTACAAGCAGTTCGAAGCATGTCTGCAATAGTATGTGACGACACACATCTTTTAAGCATTTAAAATATGATCGTATTTGTTGTTGACACTAGTGGTTGGCATACAGTGCTTACAGGAAGTACGTGGAAGACCCCAAGTGCTACGATCGTAGGTCGGAGAAGAAGAAGCAGCAGTGGGGCACAAAACTGAGGCTGAGGCGAGAATTCTCGGTACTACTACTAATACTTATACTCCTCCTGCCCCTACTTGTACTACTACTACAACAACTACTACAACTTCCACTACTACTATCCTAGTACTACTACAACAACTACTACTACCCGACTACCCTACTAGTACTACCACTTACTCCTACTACTACTAGACCCTACTACTACAACTCTTACTACTACTACCCAATACTACTACTACTACTATCCTACTATTCATACTACTACTTACTGTTACATTACTACTTCTGCACAACTACCAGTCCTAATGATTTTGTGTTTTTTATATATATATATATATATATAATGCATGCAGTGTGCCTAGCAACCTAAAGGTTCACTCTTGTGTGGATACTATGCTTGTGAGTACCTCAGGGCTTGCGGGTGTTTCAGCCATAGCCGGCAGCAGCTCAAGAATTCAATAGATTGGTGGCAGAAGGAAAATGTGGATAGGAAGAGCATCACCCGAACAGTAGTCGACATTTGTAAGTTTGTCACGGACGAATGCGGTGAAGCTGGGGGTAAATTCTTCTACATGGGCAGCGAGCTAGCAATAGATCCAAAGTTCGAGAGGCTATGCAACTGGAGAACAAGCGGTATAGACATGAACGATTACACGTTGCCGGACATCTTCGAGTAGGTGACCTTAGCTTCTCCTGCAAGTAAACAATGTGATGTGCTTTTGTGATGTACTTGTTATATGAACTTAGTGTGCGTGTGTGACATGATGGATCGCATGGAACAATCGATGACAAGGATGACATATGAATTCATGTAATATATGTGTTTATTCTTTGAATGCGTATTTTCTGCTTTATTATTTGTGTTTGAATATGAGAGAATTCAGTTTCGAATTCAAAATCAAATTCAAAAAAATATTTTTTTTAATTCTGGAAAATCTTAATCATGGTGGGCAAAATAACAAGCAACCGCCACGGTTAATCATTTAAAGGAGGCGGACGAGTTAAAGCAATCGCCACTGTTAATATGTATTAACCGTGGCGGTTGCCTTAAAACGGCGGCCACAGTTAATATCATTAACTATGGCAGTTGGCCAACCGTCACGGTTAACGCCACGATTAACCGTGACCTTTGATCTATGGCGGTTGGAATGCCCGCCACGGTAAATAAAAAATGACCGCCACCATTAAAAATTTTGTAGTAGTGTACATGAAGCGAGGATGAAAGTGTAAGCAAGGTGCTACGCGTATGCAGGCCCGTTCCATGTGCAGAATTGGGCCATATAAGCAGTTTTTGGACGCAGGGTGTTACAAGTACTGCTCTTGTTGTCCTAATATTAATACTACTTCTATTGTCCTCCTACTACAACTCTCCATTGGGAGGAACCTGCTGCTTTGTAGACCCTCCTCTCGTAGTCCTACTACTTCTAGTGTCCTCTCCTGTCCTCTACTCCTACTTCTACTCCTCTCCTCTCCAGTCCTCCTCTACTATCTTGTTCTAATATATATTATTCTTAAATGTAGACAATTAAACCTACAACATGGTTCAGAGAGACAATTGAAAATTTCAGGGTTCCTTACATCAATGTGGGTACATTCCCAGTTGATGGTGGATTCAAGCAATGTCGACTTGTCTTTTCTATTGAAGCTAGGGTGGGTCCCCAACAAGGTATGGTTGTACACATCACAGGACGAGTAGGGCAGATTATTACAAAATTTATGCCCAAAGATATGCTGCGAAAGATAGTTTACTAGACCATCAAAATATTGGGTACAATATTCCTACATACTCCTCCATGAGGATTACATATTTGAATGTGGGCCTCCACCATGATATTGGACTGTTTTGTGCACAGCTTGCTGAGGCCAACTTAGATGATGTGGTAAGTCTCATAACTTATAACCAGATTATTAGTTGTTATATCTATATATATCCATGGTGCTGATAACCATAGTTTTCCCAACACTTGCTTAGTTTCAACTTTTTTGAGAACTCCTAAGTATGGTTTTGCAAAGGGTTTTCACGATTGCACTGAAGATGTGGTTTTGCACTGAATATTTTGCCACTCTAAATTTACATGAGGCGTACCATGAAAGTTTGAGTTGTGGACTTCACTCATGGATCATTGATGGATTATTTTCCTCCTCAGTGATCTCATTACTGAGGAAGCTCTCATCATACTGCACACTAACGAAATGGACGAGGCCCCCCAACAAGAGGAACGCACTGGCCAGCCTCATAGAGGATGTCATTTTGGAGATCCTCTACTGCCTACCCGCCCGATACTTGTTCTACTGCAAATGTGTCTATTGCTCCTAGAAAGACCTCATCTCGGACCCCAACAACCAAAGGAAGCTGCTCCAGACTATGGCCGACTTCTTGTACGACGGTCAGAACTGCAATCAAAACTTCACCAGCGTCATCCGTGGGGTACACCTACACCCCCGCTCCAAGGAATTCTTGCCCTTCAAAATTGAAAATGTAGCTGTCTCAGATTGCTGCACCAGCCTCTCCTATGCTGGTGCCATGGGGCTGATGGATACCGCTATGTCGTCTGCAATCCAATGACCAAGTACTTAAAAATTCTACCGCCTAGCACCCATTATGTTGGCCATGCTTCTAGTGAGGCTCGCTTGGCATTCAATCCGATAGCCTCCACGCAGTACCATGTGATTGAGTATGTGGATGACGACGCTTTGTACTTAGGTGTGGAAATCTACTCATCTCAAACTGAAGCATGGATCTATAAGGAATCTAAATGGGAAGAGGATACTGATGTGACATATTACAAACAACTAAGTGTGTTTTTATCGGTTGTATGCACATTATTGGGCACAATGGGGAGTACGATATGATACTTGCTGTGGATATGGAGGAAACACATGGAGGCAACTTGATAAGCCAGATGGTCTTCTCTACTCCATGCATCAAGCTCAGGGTCACTTGTGTGTATGTGTTGTTAATGGTCCCAATGAATCGAAGCTTTGAATCTGGATCCTTGAAGACTATGGTACTGATAATTGGACATTGAAGCATACGGTAACCACGAAGATCCTGTTTGGAGATATTGATATTAGATTTGGTCGTCCATATTTTGATGACCAGGACATAGTGATCACAGTTCACCTAAAATGGAATTTGATTTTCTTTGTTAGGCAAGGGAGAACAATCATCACATATAACAGTGACCGCAAAGAAGTTCATGTCATCCATGTCCATGTCTTTCGGTATGGTAGACGTACCATGAAAAAAGAGTTTAGGTGCAGACCATACTATCTTCCATACGTCCCCTGTTTCTTGGATTTATTGTAAATTTGTAAATAAAGCTGCAGTTGAGGTATCTAAATGGGGACCAGAGGGAATACAGATAAAATTCTTGTCTGTTGTAATAATGAATTAATCTAACTTGTTATGGTTTGCAACGAACAAATCTAAAACTGTAGCATGGATCTATAAGGAATCTAAATGGAGACCGAGTACTTATGTGACAATTGAGATATTAGAAGAAATAAGAGCATCAAAAACTGTGTATCTTACCCTCAGCATCACAAATCTCAATGTTGTTTGATTGTCTTGGATGGATGTTGTCATTATTTTCTAGCAACTTTATCTTGTTTGTCATGTAAGCTATAAGGCGGTCTGTGCAGTGTGTGTATCACGAATATTATTAATGCTTGTCTATGGACATGTTAATTTCCTCAACGATGGATGTTGTCATTATCTTAGGTAAACTAATATCCTCAAAGCGATAATCGATCAGATGAACTTGATCCCCATTCAAACAATGGATCTTCACCACCGGTTCATACGGTAACCCGATGGTGGCAACCTGATCACCACAGGATCATATGGCACGACACACGTTCTTTCTGGCACCGGCGGTAAAAACATCATTATCTCTGCCATTTCATACGGTAAGTTGATGGTGATAACCTGATCACCGCCGAATCATACGGTAGCCCACATGTCCTTTCTGGCACCAGCATTAAAAACATCATTATCTCTGCCGATTTCGTCAGGCGTCGGGAGTAGCACGGGCAGCCGACGATGAAAATCCTTGTACTGCTAGCTTGGCGTACAATACGGCGGCGAAGGTCGAGGCTCCTATCACTGTCAGATCGTACACTGGTTTTTTGACAGGGAGGGGCCTCAAGGGTCACGAGATCACTGCACCGCCGGTTATCATGGAACCGTTGGTGAAGGAGGCGGCAGAGAATAGCTATTCTGTAGTAGTGCATGAGCCTTGCCACAACTTGCACTCACAAGAGATGAACCACACAAGCCCATACATCTCTTTTGCATACTCCCTAGGATCATGCATACATACATATCTTACCTAATTGCATATATATAGGTACGCGAAGTCGGAGAGACCACCGAAGGTGTTTGAGCTGTGGGACCTCGCTCTTCCAACAGGCAGTCACCCCACTATTATGAACCCTATTTTGTCTCATATGAGTATATGCATTGCATTTTGTTTGGTTAGTAAGCACCAATATGTCACACTTAGAGTAGCCTAATCTTCTGTTGAAGCTTGTCACAAATACTCAATCAGAAACATACTGAGTAAGCAACTCATCATCCAAGTACCAATCCTCTACCACAACCTCGTTTTTGTGGCTAGGGTCACCTGCATTGCCCTAATCTGCCTGTCGCTCGTAGTAAGCGGCCTTCGCTTCATCTGTGTCCTAAGACAAGAACACGTTCTCCTCCACCTTGTTCATGTGTCTAGGCTCACTTGCATTGCCCTGATCTGCATGTCTCTTGTTGTAAGCGACCTCTACTTCATCTGCGGCCTCTTCGACTTCAGGGAAGAACATGTCCTCATCCTCCTCCTCCTGTAGTCCTGCCTCTGCTAGAGCAATGAGCTTGCTCAGTCTGCCAATGTCAGATGGCCCAACCTGGCAATGTCGTCCTCATCCTCAGCCCCCTCATCATCCAACACAATCGGAGATAGAACACTACGCAGCTCGTGTTCTATGCTCATGTAACTTCTTTTCCACATACTATGCATAGGCCACCTCTGCGGCATGCTCCCTGCTGCATCTAATCCCTTCATGTATAAAATGCAAAAAAGTTACCAATGCGATTATATTACATTTAAAGGCATGCAATGAAAAGAACAACGCTTCCAAAGACTCACTTGCACACAATGCATCAACATGGTCATTAGACCTACATCTATACTCTTTCCTCCATTGCAGCCTTCCTTGCCCTCTACTCCTCTGCCTTCGTCTGTCTCTCCAACCTCCATTTTTGCCACCTAACACCGATTGGGTTACGAATACCGCGTTGTCTAGCAAACTCACGCATGTCCTTCTTCCGTTGTTTATAGCGAAGAGGTCGATGTACTGAGGTCCATATCCACTCTTCTGTGCAATTACTTGCATCCCCTTCAAGTCATCCAAGAACTTAGCTTGACCATCATAAGATTCCCACTTGTATTTCCTAGTGCTATGTTCAAACAAAAAATTAGATCACAACTCTTTGCAAAAGAAAAAAAATACGATTTCATGTCTTTCACAACAATAACCACCCTCATCATAGTCAACCATATGGCCGCAATAATGGCCTATTCCAAGCTTTGAACTAGGTCATAGTTGGCTTTAACACCACATTCACAGATGACGGGAGGTGCTTTGTAAATTACCCTTTCTTTTTTTCTTTTCCTTTGCCCTTGGCGACTCTTCCGACCATTGATTCTTTGGACCATAGAGCCACTCCTTGAAATGATACTTCACAAATCCAAAGCGCTAAAGGAGAATAAATTAGTACATGCATACATAGAGCTAAACATTTAAATAGATACACTTTCCACCTACTTTATGTTTGTTGGGACACACAAACTCTAATGTATTCTCAGGGTTTGTCATAGCTAGATCTCTGCAATCACACAGATGAGGTTCCTCGAGCCATCTAACTGCAGCTATGTGCTTCTCCTCCTTCGTCATTGGCGGGGGGTTAGGGGGAGGTGGAACCCACCGCTCGAAGTGCTTATGTGGATGTCTCCCTCTCCACCAATCGTTGAAGAGGGGGTACCTTGGGTCAAACTTGTCTGGACCGTCGATCCACTAAAAGAAAAAGCACCTCTCATGGGCCTACACAACAAGATTCCAACAAAGTATTAGTAACCTACTAACACAAATGATGAAAAAAATAAGAACGAATTACATACATTAAAACTACTATGCATGTGTAGAAGCAACATGTAGCTTTGTCCAGATGTCTTGATTGAAACACGTCGGCCGGACGACCACAGTCACAGTTAGGGACAGGGAGGTCAGGAGGGACGGGGGCATCTTTGCTAGACGCGTTGGGGTGATTCTCTAGGATGTCCCCGTTTTTGCCAATACACCTCCCAATACGTGTCTTGCATCTAACAAAACAGTTGTAATTTAACATCAATCAAAACATCACTTGGTAATGTAAAGGATAACCATTTGCATTACAACTAAAATAATATAACCAACACTTAGGAACAAAAATAAACCTTACACTAAACATGGTAAACATACTTCTAACTAACTAATTAACCTTAACATTGCCAAACGCGAACTAATATTTTCCTGGAAACCACAGCCCATTGTTCCCAAATACAATTTTCCTCCAAACCCTAGCTACCATTCATAATCTTTGAATCCACCATTAAAACAACAAATAAGAGCATCATTACCGTGACTGAGGCCAAGTAGAAGCTTTGGGGAAGGGAGGGACGGAGGCGGGCAGGGAGGACCAGGCGGCGGCCGCCCTAGGGAGAGGCGGGAGGGGACGGCGGTGGAGGAGCCAAGGGAGGGGGCGACGGTGTCGGGCGTATGAATGAAACGGATTGGATGCAGAGATAGAGAGAGGGAAGAGGAAGCCACGACGTGGCACTGTATTGGGCCCTGCCGCGCCGTGGGAGATGGCACAGCGCTGCCACGCCAAAAATCTATGGCGCGGCAGCGCCGCCACGTCAGCTGATTTGGGTCCGGGCCCGTGCCACATCATCGCCGCTACCTGTCACACCTCAAACTTTCTATTTTGGGTTGTGAATAGAAAACATTAATTAAAATCAATGGTTTTATGAATTTTTTAATATTTTCCAAGACTTAGTTATGCTATTTATAATATAAAATAGTGCAAAAGTGGTTTTTATCAAAATTTTAGAATTTAATATAATATTTGTTGCATTCATGCCTTTGCAATTTATTTTAATTCTGTGAAAAATAAGTTACAAAATTAGATGAGTCCTTGAGTAGGTTTTGTTCTTTATTCCAAAACTTTAAAAATTCATTTTGAGTCAAATCTCTTTCTAGCCTAATCTTTTATTCCATCTAATGTGATCATAAAGTTCCGCCTAATCGATTCCTTTATTTCCTCTGTCTCTATTTCTTTTCCTTGGGCATATTTCCTTTGCACGTGCACGTCAAGCAAACAACTAGGCTACACGTATCTATTTCCATAACAAGGAAAAACCCATCTCTTCTCCTTCCTAATCCTGCTGGCGCATGTCTCTTCCTTGCATGCGTACAGGACTATAATGTGCCTGCGTCCTGCTCAACAATATCACGACCATTACAAGAAACAACTGCATGCTTGCATCTGCATGGTCGTGATATTGTTTTTTTTTTAAAAAAAGACTGTGGGGGGATCCCCACAGTGAACAACCTTTTAATTAATTTTAAGAGAAGGATAGAGTGTCTTACACCTCCTTATTCCTTGACGTTCCTGCTCCCTCTCAAGTCCTATAAAAAGCAGACCATCGAACCTTTCTTAGACATCTCCCAAGAACATAACAACAGAGTGTTTTGTTCCTTACAACATGGAGGGACACAAAATGCAGAATGGCACACTAGTACTGCTTTCACTGCTGGTCCTTGGGTGCTTTTCCATTCATGTGGCATGTAAGTGAAATAAATCAAAATGTTTTTTCCTCCTTTATCTCCTCAAAACTAATTACTATAGAGTAGCTGATATTTTTCCTGCACATTCAAACAAGATACAAATTGCTGAAGACCTCTATGTTTCTCTCTGTTGTAATTAAGATCAACTAAACGAGGGCCCACTATAACTATCGACTTCCATCACATTGATTTTATGCTTATTACAGAGATGTTTCTGTGCTTGTGTATGTAATTTAACAGATCGATTCACATTACATGCTTGAAAAATAGGTGGAATGGTGATGGATGAAATGAGTACCCAGAAGATTAATATACCAAAATGGACGTGCTACCATGGTGGCGTACTTGCAAATCATTGAATCAGAATAAGTGCTGGTGCTGCCTCGGGGGTGAAGGTAATTGCTATGAGAAAGAAAGTGATTGTGAAGCAAATTGTCACGCTAAATGAATAATTGATCTCCAAATAATGCAATTACTATGTGAAGAGCGAGCTGCCAATGAACAGTGGGAATAAATGACTAGGCTCCGAGTGCTCCATTTGTCAATCGTTTCTTGTATTGGCTCATATATCTTGTATACCATATGTACTTATTTTGAGTAATGATGATCAGTCCTTGTGCAGCTATTGTGTTGAATGTACACTACCCTAATTATTCTTAAACATTTAAGCCAATATAATGAAATAACAGAAAATGGGATAAAATGCCAATGCGATAACACTAAAAAGAAAGTTCTACGGTGTCACACCCTAAAATTTTCATTTTGGATTGTGCTTAAAAAATCGTAAATAAAACAAACGAAGTTTATATTTTCTAAAATTTTCATTTTGCAACTTTCCAATGAGAGTTCAAGCTCTGGTTTATCATTGGGCCACATCACTAGAAAAGCTTGGTCGTCGTTGGATCCCTATGCTGGCTTTGATAAACGGTCCGCCGGTCATCTGCGATAATGCTCTCATGACTCTTCTGAGAGCTCGTGACTCTACGCGTGTGGTGTGCATGAGCATGACAGCGACCACATCTTCTCCTTCACGTTCCTAGCACACAGCTGATCAGGCAAAAGTTCTACTTGTAGGTGTACAAGAGTTACATGTCCGGCCCATTTTATTTTAGGCTGCTCGGACTATCAGGCGAGCATAGAGTTTACAAGAAAGAGGTAAGTGTCATTTCGTCTAATACTCTAGAGGGATTCAATGCGAACCAGAAAGAAATCTGCAGGCAAAAGCATCCAACAGGGGTAGAAACAAGTTACAAATAACCAAAGGAATTGAGCTACACCACGCTCAACAGAGTTTAACTAACCTAATACGAAGTTCAACAAAAGTTAACACAGACATGTGAAAGCATCTAGGCCCCGGTGTTGGTTTCGGCAATTGATGACAACGCATTATTACCATGACTAACGTGTGTTTTGCAGAAACGTTAGTAAGTTAGGTCATGGAGTTGATAATTGCTTTGGGCACTATGGTATTCATGTCCCTTGATGGAAATCGTTTCGGTTTTCAAAGGATCAACGACAAGATTAAGGACGGTTAGTTCCGGGTGTCAAGGTGTTGAGTTACATCCGGAATAGTCATTAGGATCTTTGTTTCTTCCTTTGACCGTACTATAAAGGGGGGCATGAGCGAGTAGCTTGACCTAGGTGAGTCTTTTGTTTAGGTGTGGTGCACACTTGTCAAACTTAGCACTAGGTAGCTCTAGAAAAGCTCAAAGTTCAGTTGGAAGCAACTTGGTTCAAGTTGCGTCGCGTTTAGAAGTCGTTTGAGCATTTTACCCTTGACCGAACGCGGTCTTTGTCATGACCGGACGCGTCCAGTCAGTACTAACAAGTCACTGCGTCGTTAACTGATTGACTGGACACGGTCCTTGAGAGGACCGGACGCGATGGTCAGTCTGACATGTGTTTCAGAGGGTAAATGTGTAATCGGACGCGACTGTGAAGTGATCAGACGCGTCTGGTCATGTTCCAGTAAGGTCCCAAGCTGACCTGACGCGTCCGGTCATCTATGACCGGACGTGGTCGAGCGTCAGGTCAAAGTTCAGTTAGGTTCTTGCATGATCGGACGCGTCCGGTCATCCCTGACCGGTGTGTCCGGTCATCTCTGACCGGCGCGTCCGGTCACTCAGCGCTGACTTTCGGTTTTCGACCGTTACACTCAACCGGCGCGTCCGGTCACGTCGACCAGCGGTCCGGTCAGTACGAGTTTTGCTGATTTGGCAGGTAACGGTTGGATTTGTCTGAGGGGTGTATAAATACATCCCCTCCACCTCTTTTAGAGGTCTCTTGCTCATTTGTTCAGCTGAGAAACACCTTTGGAGTGCAAGGGAGTGCAAGAGCCCTAGTGAGGATAGTGATTTGAGAATCAAAGTTTGAGATTCCTCACTAGTGACAAGAGTGTAGCAAGTGTGCATCCATCTTCTCATTAGGCTTGTTGTGGTCAAGTGAGAGTTCTAGCTTGTTACTCTTGGTGATCGCCATCACCTAGACGGTTTGGTGGTGATTGAGAGTTTGGTGATCATCCAATGAGCTTGTGGGTGACCCAACTCATGTTGTGAGCGGTTTTAGGTGATTCACCGTGACAGAGTGTCGAAGAATCAACCCGTAGAGAGCACTTGATCCTTGCACGGATCAAGGGGGAGCTACACCCTTGCGCGGTTGCTCCAACGAGGACTAGTGGGGAGTGGCGACTCTCCGATACCTCGGCAAAACATCGCCATGTTCCTAACCCTTACTTTCAAGCATTTACATTCGTGCATTACTTTTATTGCTTGTTTACTTTCCTAGAATTGTCATGCTAGTCTAGGATTGGAACTTAGGGTGCAAAACTTTTATCGGTAGAATCACAAGGAACACTAGTAGGCACTAGGGGTGAAGTTTGGCTTGTAGGATTTAATTCTTGCAATTAATTTTTAGAAAAGCCCAATTCACCCCCCTCTTGGGCATCTTGATCCTTTCAATTGGTATCAGAGCCGTGTTGCTCTTTATTTAGGCTTCACCGCCTAGAGCAAGATGTCTAATGGGGAAGGACCACCTCTCACTTTTGAGGGAGACGATTTTCCATATTGGAAAATTCATATGGAGGCGCACCTCGAAGCCATAGATGTTGGGTGCCTTAGAGCCACAACCGAAGGGCTTCCTCCTATAAGGGATCCTGCCAACCCAAGTGGTGACGAGGAGAAGTACGACCGGTGGAATGCAAAGGTAAAAAATACACTCTACCGGGCCCTAGGCAAGGATATCTTTAATCGTGTGCGTAATGCCAAAAACACTCATGAATTGTGAGAAAATCTTTGTGCTCTCCATGAGAGAACTAAGAGTGAGCGTGAGGAACGATATCATATTGCTTTAAAGAAAATTAATTCTTTTGAGATGCTTCCCAAAGAAAGTGCTAATGAAATATACACTCGATTGAATGTTCTTGTAGAGGATCTCAATGCTCTTGGACTCACTCAAATGAGTCAATCGGATGTTGTAAGGATGATCTTGAGTGTTCTTCCCGTAGAGAAGTATGGACACATTGTCACCGTACTTCACCAAAGTGATCTCTCCGCCGCAACACCGACACAAGTATTGGGAAAGATCAATGCTCATGAGATGTACATGTATATCACTCCGGAAGAGGGCACATCATCTTCCAAGAAGAAAGACTTGGCCTTCAAAGCTAGCCATGAAAAGAAAAAGAAGAAGGGCCAAGCCATGATGGTGCAAGAAAGCTCAAGTGAAAGTGATATTGATGATGCATCACTTGCACTCATGGTGAGGAAGACCACCAAGATGCTAAAGAAGCTCAACAAGAGTGGCATCAAGTTCGATGACAAGAAGAAGAAATTCTTCACAAGTAGCAAAAGGAAGTAAATATCCGAGATGGATTGCTTCAATTGTGGTGAACTTGGCCACCTAGCTCATCAATGCCCGACGCCTCCAAAAGACAATTACAAGAACAAGTACAAGGGCAAGAAAGATGATTCAAGTGATGAAGAAGATGAGAAAAGAAAGAACAATCCATACAAAAGGAAAGATGGCAAGAAAAGAGAGTTTTATAAGAAGAAGAAGAGAGGCAAAGCTTACATTGTTGGTGATTGGCTCACCGACATTGAGTCATCATGTGAGTCCTCCGGCGATGAGAGCGACGATGAGAAAGAGAAGATCGCCGCATTTGTGATTGGGCCATCATCATCTTCGCCAACATCTTCATCACCACCTTCACCGCCACCTTCACCATCATCATCTACTTCTCACCTATGCCATATGGCTAAGGGTGAACGAAAGGTGCATAACAATGATAGTGATGATGATGATAGTGATAGTGATGATGAATATGATGCACCTTCTTATGATGAACTTGTAAAATTGTTGAACAAATACTCTAAAATCATAAGAAGAACTAGAAATGAAAATGATGAGCTTCAAAATAAAAATGAATCACTCTCATCTAAGCTTGAGAATGCACATAAGACTAGTGATGAGCTTAAAGATCAAAATGAAACTATGTCTTCTACTCTCAAGGAGCTTAAAACTTCTAACAAAAAGCTTAGAGATGAACATGATAAACTTGAGAAGAAGCATGGTGAACTCATCACTAGGCTCAACTTGCTAAAAGATGAATATACTACATTGAAAATCAACTATGATAGTCTTATTGTTGCTAATGAGCTTGCTCTTGAGACACATGATGCTACTAACCATGTTGTTAAGATTGATATAGCTACATCATGTGATGATTTGATTGTTGAGAATATTGAGCAAGGCTCTAGCGGCAAAGGCAAGAGTGTGGTTGAGTCCGACAACTATGATGACTATGTCAAGCTCAAGAGTAAAAATGAGATGCTTAAGATTGAGAACAAAAAGTTGATGGCTCTTGAAAAGCAAACATCAAATGAGTCACTCATTAAAGAAAACAAAAAACTCAAGCAAGAAAAAGAGCATCTCAAGACCGACCTAAGCAAGTTCACAAGAGGCCAACATTTGCAAAGTGAGCTACTCATGAACACCGTCATGAAGATGGATAGAAGTGGCATTGGTTACTTGGCAAATCAAGAGAAGAAGGCTAAGGCTCAACAATAACAAAGCAAGTAAAAGCCCAAGCCAAAGAGATGTGTTGAGTGTGGACAAGAAGGCCATTTTGCTCATGAGTGCAAAACTCCACCACCACAACCCTTGCCCAAGCATGCTAGACCCTTTGCCTTCAATGCTCACTACATGCTTAGAAAAGATTCAAGTGGAAAGATGAAAGTCATGTTTTTGGGTCCCCCTAACAAAAATAGACCAAAGAAAATATGTGTTGCTAAGTCACTAGTTGAGAAAGTTAAGGGCCCCTCTCAAGTTTGGGTCTCTAAACAAAAGGCTTGATCTCTTGTGTGTAGGTGAACTACAAGACCGGTGGATCTCATTGGGTGATTGATAGTGGTTGCACACAACACATGACCGGTGATCCTCGTATGTTCACCTCACTTCAAGAGAATGGGGTATGTCAAGACAATATCACATTTGGGGACAATTCAAAGAGCAAAGTCAAGGGTATAGGCAAGATTACAATATCAAATGACCACTCTCTCTCAAATGTGCTCTATGTTGCTTCATTGAGTTTCAACTTACTATCCGTTGGGCAACTTTGTGACCTTGGCTACCAATGCTTGTTCACTCCAAATGAAGTGGTAGTTTCAAAGATAGATGACAAGCAAGTGATTTTCAAGGGCTTTAGATACAATAATCTCTATCTTGTTGACTTCACCTCCAAAGATGCAAACTTGATTACATGTTTGTTCACCAAAACTACACTTGGATGGCTTTGGCATAGGAGGCTTGCTCATGTTGGAATGAACACTCTCAACAAGCTATTGAAGAAAGAATTAGTGAGAGGTTTGAAGGATGTAAAGTTTGAGAAGGACAAACCTTGTAGTGCATGTCAAACCGGCAAACAAGTTGCAAATACTCATCCAACCAAAGCTTACATGTCAACATCAAGAGTACTAGAACTTCTACACATGGATTTGTTTGGTCCTACAACTTACAAGAGCTTGGGTGGAAATCTTTATTGCCTAGTGATTGTGGATGACTACTCAAGATACACTTGGACTTTCTTCCTTCATGACAAATCCGAAGTGGCAAATTGCTTCAAAAAGTTTGCAAAGAGAGCTCAAAATGAATTTGAAGTCAAGATAAAGAAGATTAGAAGTGACAATGGCAAAGAGTTTGACAACACCAACATTGAAGCTTATTGTGATGAAATTGGAATCAAGCATGAAGTTTCATCAACCTACACTCATCAACAAAATGGTGTAGTTGAGAGAAAGAACCGGACCTTGATCACCCTTGCAAGAACAATGCTAGATGAGTACAACACACTGGAGAAATTGTGGGCCGAGGCAATCAACACCGTATGCTATGCTTCAAATCGCCTCTTCCTACAAAAGTTCCTTGGCAAGACCCCCTATGAGTTGCTAAATGTGAAGAAGCCGGACGTCTCATTCTTCCGGGTGTTTGGTTGCAAATGCTACATCTACAAGAAGCGTCAACACCTAGGAAAGTTCCAAAGATGTTGTGATATTGGTTTTCTTGTTG